>JANAVB010001598.1:702500-992500 GCA_029216955.1 Iris pallida
AAAAGGCACGAAGTGTAACTGCTATTTCATAAATAGTAGATTTAATCCCGAGCTAGAGTTCTCAGGCCTGGACTAGTCCTCCACGAGGGAAACCAGGTTAAAAATGACTGTGTTTGCGTATGCTCTCTTCGTCTTTCTATTTTCGTATTTACTACTCTGATTATTTACTATTGGTGAAACGAGTTTAATTTTATTTGGCTATTATTGTTATAAACTCTATTCACCCCCTCTAGAGTTGTCTACCTTTTTTTTTAATTGGTATCAGAGCTCTGTTCTCTTTTCAAGGACTAACATCCTAGAGCTGATCCATGGCAACCACACAACCTATATTTTCCAATCATGGTGAAGGACAGTCCACTCATAGGCCACCCCTATTTGATGGAACTATTTACACCTATTAGAAAACTATGATGAGTTTCTATCTCAAGTCTCTAGACTTCGACCTTTGGACCATTGTCACCGATAGTTACAAAAAGCCTGCCAGAATAGTTGTCGAGGAAGATCTCGTCGAAAAACCCAACGATAAATATTCTGACGAGGAAAAGAAACAAGCAAGTCTAGATGCTAGAGCTATTAATGCTCTTTTCTGTGCAATAGACAGGAATAAATTTAACAGGGTCTCAACGTGCACCACCTCGCATGAAGTATGGAAGCTTCTAGAAGTAACGCATGAACGAACCACTCAAGTCAAGGAATCTAAAATCAGCCGTCTTACTCAAGAATATGTGGCGTTCAAAATGAAGATGAATGAGACGATCATCCAAATGTTTATAAGGTTCCTTGACGTCATCAACCCTCTGTCATCTCTTGGCAAACAATATACAAATCATGAGAAGATCCGCAAGTTACTTAGGGGGATATCGAAGTTTTGTAACCCTAAGGTAACAGCTATTATATAAGGCAATGATCTCACCAAAATGTCTATGGAAACTTTGATGGGAAAGCTGATGACCCACGAGCTTGACCTCAAAGACTTCGACGAACCTGCTCCAAAGGCAAAAGAGATTGCCCTAAAAGCTTATCGTCGAAGGGCTGATCCTGAAGAGACTGACAACGATAATTCTAAAGGTGATGATCAAGCTCTTCTAGTCCGCAACTTCAAGAAGTTCCTTCGTTTCAATCGAAGAAAGCAGGAACAACAAAAAGACGACGAGGAAGAACCAACGTGCTACGGCTGCAAAAAGACTAGACACGTTCGAAAGGACTGTCCCTTCGCAAAAAAAGGTAACAGATATGAGAAGCCCTACAAGAAGCCTTCTTCAAGAAAGTATGCCAACACTAGCATTTGGCACGAAAGCAAAGCAAGTAATTCTGAGGAAGAAAATGACTCTCCTCAAGACACCGCTAATGCCTGCCTAATGGCAACATCCAAAAAGGTAACTAGCGAAACTCTTAATGACTTTACTTTTGATGAACTTGACGATGCTTTTAATGACTTACTAAATGATCACAAGAAAGTTATTAGTAAATATAAGCATGCCAAGGAGAAAATCAAAGGCTATGAAATAGAGATTCAAAATCTTTCTTCTTTACTTGATAATGTTATAGACACTCCACCCACGGAAGTCACTGATGAGATGTCCAAGCTTAAGTTAAGCCTACATGATACTGAAGCACTTATTGAAAAGCAAACACGTGAGATCTCAGCACTCAACAAAGAGCTTGCTGAAGAAAAGAACAAACACAATATCTCTATTGCTAAGATTGATGTTCTAAATGCTAAGTGTAATGAACTGAATGCTGCCTCTAAGAAATTAGAGATTAGATTGGGGAAACAGGTTGCTCAACCTCAAACCCAATCATACAGTCACAAAACACACAGAAAATACAAGACCACTCATAATAGCAAAATACGTCACCCACATGCAGCCCGTAACTATGCTTATATGTACACGTACTCCCATGCAGCACGTAAACCACATGCACATAGACATCATTCTCAATCAACTCATAACTATTATCCTGCTACTACACATAGTCACTATCATGCTAACTATCACCATGCTGCACATAGACATAACTATCATCCTGCTGCTACATATAGTCACTATCTTGCTGTTCCACACCACTATCACTATACTGCATATAGACATCACTATCAACCTGTCCCAACACAAATAGGTATGCTACTTGCACATACTTTGGATTACATGGTCATATCTCACCACAATATTGAATCAGAAAATTAGTTGATATTAATCTATATACATGGGTACCGAAGACTAACATTTCAGGACCCACAAGAACTTGGGTACCAAAGGTCACATCTACTCATGATGTAGGTAGACCTTCCTTCCTCAACTAAAAGCAAGTGGATTTTCGATAGTGTATGCTCATGACATATGATGGAAGACGTAAATCTTTTCGCATCACTATCGATGAAGAGGGAAGGATATGTATCATTCGGTAATAATTTAAAGGGCTACATCATAGGTAATGGTACTATTGGTTATCCTCCTTTTCCTGTAATAAAGCATGCCTGCTTAGTGACCGAATTAAAGCATAACCTGCTCAGCATAAGACATCTTGCTGATCATGGATATGATATTAACTTTGGACAAAACAAATACTATATTTGCGATAGGTCAACGGGAGACATTGCTTTTTGTAAAACCCCTAAATTTTCTACTAATTTTTTTATTAAATTTGGTACTGATTTAAAATTTTCTATTGTACGTCGCGTAGTCGTATTATACGTCGCGCACAAAATTTTATTTTTCGAAATTGCTCGACGAGTGCGATTATGTACGAGCGTACATATTTCTGAAAATATTATTTTTCTATTTTTAAAGTATCAAAATAATATACATAATAATTATTTCGTTATTGTTCCAAAATTTCCAAGTTTGTTATTTTATTATAAAGCCTTTCATTTCTCACAATTATTAATAATAATTAATATTTTTATTGTATGCTAGAAAAGCATAATTATGAGAACATCATTTTGTGCCTACATACATATTTAGTAATTATTTATTAGTTATTTTAAAATAATAGTGTAATTTTTGAAATTAATATTATTAGTATTTTTGGAAAGCATATTTTGAATTTATTGTGGCGATTTAAATCTTGCTTTGAATTTATGGATTTATTTAAATAGTTAATATTTTTTTAAAATTTGATTTAGCTCATTTGATTTTGAACTAAAAATTAATTAGATTTAAATTAGATTTTGATATGAATTTGATTGATTTTAAATTAATTATGAAATATCTATTTTGGGTTTTAAAAAAATCCTAATCCTATCCAATTGGGAATTTCCACATCCTATAAATAGGTAGGTACTCCTCCAATTCATTATTCATCCACAACAATTTTTCCACCATAGAAGTGAGTGCATCGTGTCCATGATCGTGTCCGTGTCCCATCCACTATGTGTTTCATTGTACAAGTACAATACTCCACCCCGGGTCCGACAGATCCGAACCTCCGTCCCCGTCGTGTCGGACACACCCGACACGACTCATCCAAACTCAAAACCCTAATCCTAATCCTAACCCTCTGCCTCCACCACCCACAGCCCGACCCTCGACCACGTCGCACCCTCCTCTTCTGTCCAAGCCGTAACCACCATCCGTACCCACGGCATAGCCACCTCCTCCTCCGAACTCCCCGACCCATGAACGCCACCACCGTAGTCGACCAAAACAACCCAAAAATATAACAAAACCCAAAGATAATCCCGACCACTCACCTCCGCCGAGCCGACCAAGCCTGTCGACGTCCGCACCCGGCCACAGCAGTGCCAACCCCACCTTCACCTAACCGCTCCTCCTCGAACCCCGTTCTTGTACGCCTCGATCGCCGCCAGAGCGGTGAAGCCCCGACGAAACCCGTCTTCTTCTCCACCAGCCGCGCTCCGCCCAGTCAATACTGCCGATCGCTCCCCCGGAGCGCGCCACCGCGCCCTTCTAGCGCGTCCGTCGGCGAGCCGCGCAGCCATCTGTGCGAGCTCCGCCCGACCGAAACCTTAAACGCCGCCAGCCTCCTCTTCTGCCAGCACGTAAGAGCCCCCGACTTTCGACGTTGTGCTGCCACACGCAGCCGCCACACGCGCCCCCTTTCTCTCCGACTTCCCGATCTTGTCTCCGACGCACTCTGCCTCGACTTGGCCGGACCGACTCCCCGCTTCCTCTCCGTTCCTCTCCATTTTCTCCCCGCAGCACTGAAACCCGCCGACCGTAGCTCCCCTTTCTCCGTCTATCCTTGCCGCTCTCTCCACCAGCGAACCTCAAACTCCACGAAACCCCATCTGCCGGCCGACTACCCTTCTTCTGCCGCACGCGCCCACCGTACGAGGCGACGAACCCTCCTTCCGACCGCTCCTCTTCCTCCAGACCACCATCTCCAGTTCCCCATTCTTCCGTCGAGCGCCGACGCTGACCGCCGACGAGCCTCCGTCCCCTTTTTCCCATCTCCTCCCTCCATTTTCTCTTTCCCCTCTCAATTCTTTCTTTACTTTTTCTTTTTTTGGTTGATGTGTTCTCCCCTTTCGAGGAGAACAACATGACTCTGTCTGATATTTTTTATTATTTTTTATTTTTTATTATTTAATTATTTAATTATTAAGAACAGCTGCTGCGTAAATTATATATATATATATATATATATATATATATATATATATTAATTACTTGTTTTATTGATATTATTATTATTATTATTATTATTATTATTATTATTATTATTATTATAGTTAGTATTTTTATAGTGAACATATGTAATTTAAGTATTTAAATATATTTTAGTGAGAGGTATTTTTGGACAACTATCTATATGTAAGCATGTGTACTTTACAGTCATTTTATATACCTTATTAATATTAGTATTATTGACAATATTTTAGCTGTTATTTTTATTATAAGTATTATTGTTATTTGTAAATAAATTTATTGGTATTTTCATAGTATGTCGAATATATGGTACTAGACTTGCCATATATTATTTTAAAAACTAGATTTCGAAGACTTGATGTGTGGTTACAATATTAATACTTATTTTGTATACTAAAAATTATTTTGATGAAAGTAGGTTATCTTAAAATATGTGATTTCTATGATATTTGATAAGTTATAATAATATCGTGTATTTACCTAAAAGTATTTTACTATTAAAAATATAGTTTTCTACCAATTCTATTTTCGACGAATATAGAGGTTTTAGCCACAAATAATTTTTCTTGACTTTAAATATTTTCAATAATTATTTAGAATCCAACTAGTTTCGAATATTATAAATAGTTTTTTTTAATTTTTAAAATTAGAATATATATTATTTACTTCGACTATCCTTCCGTCCATGACCAAATCCTATTATTCATGTTCCCTCGCAAATTCAAGCCTACTTTATGTCCACCCTAACTAACTTGACCGTCCTGGACCCAATGGAACTGTCCGTGCCACTACCAGAGGTCACCTTGCATAGTTATTACTCCGAAGTTGCAGTTCGTACCACATTAATCATTGCAGTACACCAGGCATCCTACCAGGCAAGACACCTTACCTTTACTGTTTAATTTCTTGCTCAATATCATGCATGTTTTTTTACTTATTTTAGAAAATATAAATTGTACTTACAAATTATTATATTCTAGTTGCATATGGCTTAGAGTTAAGGGACCACCTTTGTTTGTGTTGCATTCATTGGCCCAAAACTTGTGTATCATGAGTCACGAGTCTCATATAGATCTCGAACGTACGTATCGACTGGCCATCGGTGCGCACATGCCGTGCGATAGGCAATAACTGCTAAATAGTTATGGTTGTCTAGTAGACTTAAGGACTTAGCAGTTATTAGGAATGTCGTGATGTGGATTCAGCACGAGTAGTGCATGGGGTGGGTGAAGACAGTTATTAGACGCAGGGGCTTTCACACCTTTACTTTTCTCTAGCTGCCATTTGTGACTCAGTCGAGAGCTAGTGGCCATGCATTTATTTACTTTTCTCTAGATGCCACTAGTGCCTCGGTTGAAACACAAATGTGTCGTGCATTTACTTTCGTCTAGCTACCGTTAGTGACTCACCCAAGAGCTAGTGGTCGTACATTTATTTTTCTCTAGATGCCCCTTAGCTATCACTCGAGTGCTAATGGGCCGTGCATTTACTTTCCTCTAGACGCCACTAGTGCCTTGGTTGAAACGCTAACGTACCGTGTTTCTAGCTTCGGGAACCCTTGTGTGGAACGTTGTCTTCAAAATGCATTAACACATAGAATGGTTAAGAACCTTTATCTGTTTAGTCATATATAATTTTCTGTTGAGCTAACTTTATTCAGTTTATGGCATGATATTATGTGTCTTGTTACGTCCCTCTGAGGACCTGGTTATCTCGCCAGGTGTGTGTTCTTGTCTTTCGCAGGTGCTCTAGTTCTAGCCGTGACTATCTCTGTTTCTTCGAGGATGATTGCACTTGGATCGTCTTCGCTCCGTTCGCCAAACTCTTTCTTTCGTTATGTATTCTTTCCTTATTTGTTGGTAGTGGATTTGTCTCCGCCCAACGATTGTATCATAAATATTCAAGTTGATTTCTATATTATTATTACTTTCATTGTGGATGAGATTTAGTTTTGTCTTGGGTTACTGTATTTTACAGCTTATGTATTAATACGAGGCCCATGTATTTCATATGTATACAGCTGACATGATACGTATCTAGTCTCAAGTATTTTGGGACTGGGCGTTACATATTTTTGTGGTGGCCCATGCAGGTCAAGATAAATTGTTTGGTTACTTTACCGTACCAAGCAAGCCTGTATATAGGATTAGAAGTCTAGGATCTCATCCACATACTTGACCTCTTTCCTTGATTTTATCTACCGTTTGACTCATCAATTGCATCTTGCTTGCTTCCTTCCATCCCTATTCTTATCTTCCCTTCGTGCTTGCTAAAGATTGACCCTACTAGTTAGTTGTCCCAAAACACCATTAGTTTAATTCTTTAAGTTGGGTAAAATACCTTATGAATTAGCAATCCCTTTGACCTAGTGACCTATATTAGCAAGCTTATTTAGACCCTAGAATCTAGAGGACCTAACCCGTCTAGCCAACCAAGGACTTGGACAAGAAGACTATAGGACGACTGTATGACTTAGAATCATTCTACCTTCTTTAAATCTTAATCTCTCGTACCTATGTATTTACTGTTTTGACTAATGATGCTAATGTAGCCTAGTTTTTGCAAATTTATTCTTTATCGAGTTTGTTCATGACATATGCTATTGAGCGCTCACTAGCCTATTGTCTAATCAGAACCAGTGCATAATGGTCTGATCAACCAAGTGCACTTTGGTTCGCTTTTGTCTATTATTCTACGTGGATTGGGACATAGCTAAACTTGTCCTCTAGAGTCCCATCCGTGACTGCCTTGGCAACTCCTTTTGAAATTTTCGGTCGTCCTTGAATCACGTATTTGTATTCGATAACGCCTCCTTCGAACTCTATATTGCTTCGCCCTCACCTATTTTAGGAGGACGAAAGCGTTATACTAGAACTTCCTCTAGCCATCCTATCGATTACGACCATATCGTATTATTTTCCTATGATCTAGATCGCAATTTCTTACGGCATGATTTTGTTATTGATTGTTCCTCATCGATACTCCTTGTGTCTTCTCACTCCCCTACGAATTCTTAATTTCGAGGACGAAATTCTTTTAAGTTGGGTAGGATGTAAAACCCCTAAATTTTCTACTAATTTTTTTATTAAATTTGGTACTGATTTAAATTTTTGTATTGTACGTTGCGTAGTCGTATTATATGTCGCGCACAAAATTTTATTTTTTGAAATTGCTCGACGAGTACGATTGTGTGCGAGCGTACATATTTTTGAAAACATTATTTTTCTATTTTTAAAGTTTCAAAATAATATACATAATAATTATTTTGTTATTGTTCCAAAATTTCCAAGTTTGTTATTTTATTATAAAGCAATTCATTTCTCACAATTATTAATAATAATTAATATTTTTATTGTATGCTAGAAAAGCATAATTATGAGAACATCATTTTGTACCTACATACATATTTAGTAATTATTTATTAGTTATTTTAAAATAATAATGTAATTTTCAAAATTAATATTATTAGTATTTTGGGAAAGCATATTTTGAATTTATTGTGGAGATTTAAATCTTACTTTGAATATATGGATTTATTTAAATAGTTAATATTTGAAATTTGATTTAGCTCATTTGATTTTGAACTAAAAATTAATTAGATTTAAATTAGATTTTGATTTGAATTTTTTTGATTTTAAACTAATTATGAAATATCTATTTTGGGTTTTAAAAAAATCCTAATCATATCCAATTGGGAATTCCCACATCATATAAATAGGCAGGTGCTCCTCCAATTCACTATTCATCCACAACAATTTTTCCACCACAGAAGTGAGTGCATCGTGTCTATGACCGTGTCCGTGTCCCATCCACTATGTGTTTCATTGTACAAGTACAATACTCTACCCCGGGTCCGACAGATCCGAACCTCCGTCCCGTCGTGTCGGACACACCCGACACGACTCATCCAAACTCAAAACCCTAATCCTAATCCTAACCCTCTGCCTCCACCACCCACAGCCCGACCCTCGACCACGTCGCACCCTTCTCTTCTGTCCAAGCCGTAATCACCATCCGCACCCACGGCATAGCCACCTCCTCCTCCGAACTCCTCGACCCATGAACGCCACCACCGTAGTCGACCAAAACCACCCAAAAATATAACAAAACCCAAAGATAATCCCGACCACTCACCTCCGTCGAGCCCGACCAAGCCTGTCGACGTCCGCACCCGGCCATAGCAGCGCCAACCCCACCTTCACCGAACCGCTCCTTCTCGAACCCCGTTCCCGTACGCCTCGACCGCCGTCGGAGCGGTGAAGCCCCGACGAAACCCGTCTTCTTCTCCACCAGCCGTGCTCCGCCCAGTCAACACCGCCGATCGCTCCCCCGGAGCGCGCCACCGCGTCCTCCTGGCGCGTCCGCCGACTAGCCGTGCAGCCATCAGCGCGAGCTCCGCCCGACCGAAACCCTAAACGCCGCCAGCCTCCTCTTCCGCCAGCGCGCGAGAGCCCCCGACTTCTGGCGTTGCGCCGCCACACGCAGCCGCCACACGCGCCCCCTTTCTCTCCGACTTTTCGATCTCGTCTCCGCCGCACTCCGCCTCGCCTTGGCCGGACCGACTCCCCGCTTCCCCTCCGTTCCTCTCCATTTCCTTCCCGCAGCACCGAAACCGTCGACCGCAGCTCCTCTTTTTCCGTCTATCCTCGCCGCTCTCTCCACCAGAGAACCTCGAACTCCACGAAACCTCATCCGCCGACCGACTACCCTTCTTCCGCCATACGCGCCCACTGCGCGAGCCGACGAACCCTCCTCCCGACCGCTCTTCTTCCTCCAGACCACCATCTCCAGTTCCCCGTTCTTCCGCCGAGCGCCGACGCTGATCGCCGACGAGCCTCCGTCCCCTTTTTCCCATCTCCTCCCTCCATCTTCTCTCTCCCCTCTCAATTCTTTCTTTACTTTTTCTTTTTTTTTGGTTGATGTGTTCTCCTCCTTCGAGGAGAACAACATGACTCTGTCTAATTTTTTATTTTATTTTTTTTATTTTTTATTATTTAATTATTTAATTATTAAGAACAGCTGCTGCGTAAATTATATATATATTAATTACTTGTTTTATTGATATTATTATTATTATTATTATTATTATTATTATTATTATTATTATTATTATTATTATTATTGTTAGTACTTTTATAGTGAACATATGTAATTTAAGTATTTAAATATATTTTAGTGAGAGGTATTTTTGGACAACTATCTATATATAAGCATGTGTACTTTAAAGTCACTGTATATACCTTATTAATATTAGTATTATTGACAATATTTTAGCTGTTATTTTTATTATAAGTATTATTGTTATTTGAAAATAAATTTATTGGTATTTTCATAATAAGTATTATTGTTATTTCGAAGACTAGATGTGTGGTAACAATATTAATACTTATTTTGTATTCTAAAAAGTATTTTGATGAAAGTAGGTTATCTTAAAATATGTGATTTCTATGATATTTGATAAGTTATAATAATATCGTGTATTTACCTAAAAGTATTTTACTATTAAAATATAGTTTTCTACCAATTCTATTTTCAACGAACATAGAGGTTTTAGCCACAAATAATTTTTCTTGACTTTAAATATTTTCAATAATTATTTAGAATCCAACTAGTTTCGAATATTATAAATAGTTTTTTTTAATTTTTAAAATTAGAATATATATTATTTACTTCGACTATCCTTCCGTCCATGACCAAATCCTATTAATCATGTTCCCTCGCCAATTCAAGCCTACTTTATGTCCACCCTAACTAACTTGACCGTCCTGGACCCAATGGAACTGTCCGTGCCACCACCAGAGGTCACCTTGCATAGTTATTACACCGAAGTTACAGTTCATGCCACATTAATCATTGTAGTACACCAGATGTCCTACCAGGTAAGACACCTTGCCTTTACTGTTTAATTTCTTGCTCAATATCATGCATATTTTTTTACTTATTCTAGAAAATATAAATTGTACTTGAAAATTATTATATTCTAGTTGCATATGGCTTAGAGTTAAGGGACCACCTTTGTTGGTATCACATTTATTGGCCCGACACTTGTGTGTCATGAGTCACGAGTCTCATATAGATCTCGGACGTACGTATCGACTGGCCATCGGTGCACACATGTCGTACGATAGACAATAACTGCTAAATAGTTATGGTTGTCTAGAAGACTTAGCGACTTAGCAGTTATTAGGAATATCGTGATGTGGATTCAGCACGAGTAGTTCATGGGAAGGGTGAAGACAGATATTAGGCGCAGGAGATTTTACACCTTTACTTTTCTCTAGCTGCCATTTGTGATTCAGTCGAGAGCTAGTGGTCGTGCATTTATTTACTTTTCTTTAGATGCCACTAGTGCCTCGGTTGAAACACAAATGTGTCGTGCATTTACTTTCGTCTAGCTGCCGTTAGTGACTCACCCAAGAGCTAGTGGCCGTGCATTTATTTTTCTCTAGATGCCCCTTAGCTCTCACTCGAGTGCTAATGGGCCGTGTATTTACTTTCCTCTAGACGCCACTAGTGCCTTGGTTGAAACGCTAACGTGCCGTGTTTCTAGCTTCGGGAGCCCTTGTGTGGAACGTTGTCTTCAAAATGCATTAACACATAGAATGGTTAAGAACATTTATCTGTTTAGTCATATATAATTTTCTGTTGAGCTAACTTTATTCAGTTTATGGCATAATATTATGTGTCTTGTTACGTCCCTCTGAGGACCTTGTTATCTCGCCAGGTGTGTGTTCTTGTCTTTCGTAGGTGCTCTAGTTCTAGCTGTGACTATCTCTGTTTCTTCGAGGATGATTGCACTTGGATCGTCTTCGCTCCGCTCGCCAAACTCTTTCTTTCGTTATGTATTCTTTCCTTATTTGTTGGTAGTGGATTTGTCTCCGCCTAACGATTGTATCATAAATATTCAAGTTGATTTTTATATTATTATTCCTTTCATTGTGGATGAGATTTAGTTTTGTCTTGGATTACTGTATTTTACAGCTTATGTATTCATAAGAGGCCCATGTATTTCGTATGTATACAGCTGGCATGATACGTATCTAGTCTCAAGTATTTTGGGACTAGGGCGTTACACTTTTGAAGGGATAAGAGAAGATAACATTTATATTTTCTATCTATCCAGAAATACTAACAGCAAGGAAGATGCCTTTATGCCCACAAGGATGAAAGACTCTTGTGGCACCAGCGTCTTGGTCATGCCAATATGGATACTATATCCAGGCTATCGATAAAGAAGCTAGTAAGAGGTCTGCCTGATATTACATTCAAGAAGGACACGGTATGTGCCGAATGTGAACTAAATAAGGCAATCAAATCTTTATTTCATTCCATAAACACTATAAGTACTACTAGACCCTTGTAATTACTGCATATGGATTTATTTGGTCCCAGTAGAGTAGCCAATCTTGGTAGAAAACTCTATGCTTTTGTTATAGTAGATGATTTTTCAAGATTTACTCGGGTTTTCTTTCTTTTAAACAAAAGCGATGCTATTTCAGTTTTCAAAATCTTTGCCAAAAAGGTCCAAAACAAAAATAGTCACATGATTACTCGAATCCGAAGTGATCATGGAGGCGAATTCGAAAATTCTGATTTTGAAAAGTTTTGCGAAACAAATGGTTTTGATCAAGAGTTTTCTTGTCGTCGAACTCCTCAACAAAATGCTGTTGTGGAGCGAAAGAATAGGACACTTGGAGATATGGCTAGAGTCATGTTGAATAAATTTTTACTTTTGAAATATTTTTGGGCAGAAGCTGTCAGTACAGCGTGCCATGTTTTAAATAGGGTGCTTATTCGACCTATTTCGAAAAAATACCCTACGAACTTTGGTTTGGTAGGACTCCTAATGTCTCATATTTTAGAGTGTTTGGTTGTCGCTATTTTATTCTAAACACCAAAGACAACTTAGGTAAGTTTGATGCCAAAGCTGACGACGATATTTTTTTGGATATGCTGCCAAGAGTAAGGGATATTGAGTGTTCAACAAATGCTCAATGATTGTAGAAGAATCAACTAATGTGACTTTTGATGAAGAAAATAGTGCAGCAGCTATCCCCGACGATGATGTTGAACCATTAACTTCCACGTCGATAAATACTACCCCTGAAACCAACTCTCTAGAGGGCTTATCGAAGAAGTTCACGTTCAAGCCATCACACCCAGAAAACTTAGTAATAGGTGAGGTATCACACGGAGTAAGTACTCGATTATCGTTAAGAGATTCCATCGCTAGCACTGCTTTTATTTTGCAAATTGAGCCTAAAACTGTTTTAGAAGCTTTTAATGATGAGTTTTGGATTTCAACTATGCAAGAAGAACTCAACCAGTTCAAAAAAAGCCAGATCTGGAAACTTGTTCCTAAACCAGCTAACCATTGGATTATTGGTACTAAATGGGTTTTTCGTAACAAAGTAAATTAAGATAGTTCAGTCACTCATAACAAAGCTCGTCTAGTAGCTCAAGGATACAACCAAGAGGAAGGTATCGACTACGATAAGACGTATGCTCCTGTTGCAAGACTTGAATCCATTTGGATGCTTTGTGCCTTTGCAAACTTTCAGAATTTTAAACATTTCCAAATGGATGTCAAAAGTGCTTTTCTGAATGGTTTTATTAAGGAGGAAGTTTTTGTAAAATAACCCCCTGGTTTTAAAAATCATAAATTTTTCGACCATGTTTTCAAACTTAAGAAAGTGCTATATGGCCTAAGATAAGCCCCCAGAGCTTGGTATGAACGCCTAAGAAATTTCTTACTAGATAAAGGTTTTTTAAAAGAGAAGATTGACACTATACTTTATTAAAAGTTTTCAAGACACTATTCTTTTGGTTCAAATTTATGTTGATGATACCATAGTTGGGTCCACAAATGAAAATCTATGCCAAGATTTCGCTAAGTGTATGCAGAACGAATTTGAGATGAACATGATGGGGGAGCTCACCTACTTCCTTAGATTGCAAGTCAAACAAACTTTGCAAGGAACTTTCATCAGCCAGTCAAAATACACAAAGGATATGCTGAAGAAGTTTGATCTTGACAACGTCAAACCAATCAACAACCCTATGGCTACTACAACCAAGTTGGAACCTGATGAAAGCGGCAAACCTGTTAACCAACGTAAGTATCGAGGTATGATTGGTAGTCTACTTTACCTAACTGCTAATTGTCCCGATATCATGTTTAGTGTTTGTTTGTGTGCTCGCTATCAAGCTAGTCCTAAGGAATCACACATGTCCGTCGTTAAGCGTATCTTTCGATACCTTAAGGGTAATGTTACAGTGGGCTTGTGGTATCCCAAATCCACATCCTTTGACCTTATTGGTTATTCGGATGCTGATTTTATGGGATGCAAAGTCGACCATAAAAGTACAAGCGGCACGTGTCATTTATTAGGCAAGGCTCTAGTCTCATGGTTTAGCAAGAAGCAGAATTATGTCGCACTATCCACAACAGAAGCTGAATATATCGTAATTGGTCATTGTTGTGCACAAATTCTGGGGATGAAGCAAACCCTTGCAGACTACAACCTATTTTATATGCACATTCCTATATTCTGTGATAACACTAGTGCTATCAACCTTACTAAGAACCCTATATATCACTCACCCACGAAACACATTAAAATTCGTCACCACTTTTTGCGTGATCATCAAAAAATGGTACTATAAATTTAGAATTTATTGACACTGATCATCAGCTAGCAGATTTCTTTACTAAACTACTATTCGAAGTGCGTTTCAACTTTCATTGTCGTGAATTAGAAATTTTGGATGAAACAGTTATTCATTAAATTGGCCTGCGTAAATATCGATTATGTCATTTTTTTATGATGACTTTACTATGGGTACAAGCTGAAAGGGTCCTTTTGACAACAAGGCGTAAAAGCCCAAGCGACATGGTGCACTAGTCTTCGGACTACCGCTAGCTGGGATCCGACCCCTACAGCTATCCCATGGCAGTTTTATCGTAATAATTTGTGTCATAAATCCTTGTTTATTACATGGTCCAATTTCATTTATAACTTCATTTATTTAAATTTTCTAACTTCATTTTAATATACCCTATTCAATTTACTTTTGCAAGTTTCTATCTTGACCATTTACTCTTGAATTTTTAATTTTTATCACTCCTATCTTTTTTCTCCAACTTAGCAATATTTTCCAACTGTTTTTACACTGTTTCCAGTTCTGGTCCCAAAACACAGAACTCGGGCCGAATACTGCCTCACACAGAGTTCGGGCCAAATTCAGTCTGGCTATTCCAGAACTTCCAGTTACTCTCAGCTATCCATCTATTTTGATCCTACGGTCCAGGATCCACCCGACCATCCGAACCCCCTCTCATATATTCGGGTTCTCCCTCTCTCTCCTCTCCATTGCCTCCTCTAAAACTTCTCAAACTTCATCCTCTCCAAACCCTAACCCTAGAATTATCAATCTAGTGTGGTTTTCTTCCCCAAACTCAAGGAGAATAGCTTTTGCATCATTCTCTTCCATATTCCACCATTCTCTTGAGGTATAATTCTTCTTTTTTCTCCATCTCAATTTTATAATTCCTTTTATTATTCAAATGGCACCTAGGTTGTTCAATAGAGGAAAGAGGGCTAGAACCGAGGGTGCTTCCTCATTGAACCCTCCTTCTCGCGGATGATCAACCTATTCATCAACTTTTTAATCTACCACAACCCAATGACCCCAACACATTCGATGATCGAATTTTTGTATCATTGGACGCCTCAAAGGAATGGTTCAATAATTTTCGTTCACGACCTGTGTGCGTGGGTCATCCCATCAACTTCACTATATTTTTTTGTTATGACTCATTATTTCATGATCTTTGCCTTGATGAGTTAGTTTCTTCAAACTCACTTATTTAATTAAATGTTATTCAAATGTTTTATTGTAATCTCATATTTGATGACACAGGAATATATTCTCATGTTGTCGGAATTGACATCCCGTTCGATGACTTAGAACTTGTAAAATATTTCGAGATTCCGGAACCCAACTCTTGGGAGAAGCTTGTCGATGCACGTAAGTTTCGATTCCCCGATGGGTCATCCTTTGAGAGTTTCAAGGACGATTTGTGTACCCCAAACACACGTCCACGTAAATTACTTGCAAAATTCCTTAACCCTTATTTCTACGAGCTTCATCGTATCGTCTTCTCCACGATCTTGTCCTAAAGCGGGATCGACTGATGAAGTTTTGTACTTTCAGACTTCTGCTTTGTATCACCTTCACTTCCATGTCCCGTTCAACCTTCCTCGCACTATGATGGACTAGATGATTAATGCGAGGAAGAGGCCTCGATCATTAGTTTATGCTCTCTATTTGTCGACGGTCTTTCGTACATTTTATATTCCTCTCGATGAGTGCCAGTTTCTTCCAGCGCTTGCTTTTCTGTCTAAGGCAAGGCAGCTTCAGGCATCTGTCAGGTCTCCTGCTAGTGTCCGAGCATTTCGGTTCTGATGTTTAGTCTGATACACCTGCACTTGGGCAACCTACGCCCGCACCTCCTGCTACTCCTGAATCTATCCAGACCATGCTTCATGATCATTTTATATTGGAGGACGACTGCTGGACCTAGCTCGAACTATCGTACCATCTTACAGATGAGTGCTATCAGCAACTCACTGTATGACATTCGGTACACCATGTCTCGGCATTCCACTATGCCCCTTCCTATGGAGTGGGATCCATCTCACGACGGGTACCATATCGACGACCCTTGGGTTATAGGATATCTGGATCCGGATACAGCTTTCGTGGATCCTTGTCTTTCGGATACTGATCCATCTGACGCCACTAGACCATCTCGCGCTCCATAATAGATGTGGTTTCGAACTTGTTGCTGCTGCTGATGAACTTAGTTTTTATGCATTATGGACTTATGATTATGTAGTTTGATTTTCTTGTATGAGTATAATTTATGTTTCTATTGATCTTTAGCTTTTATTTGCAGTAATTATATCATTGTGTGCTTGCCAGTTAATCTTTTATCCAGTTTTCTGTCTGTTTGTGTTTTCATAATTGCTATGCATATTTGTGTGATATTCATATTTGATAATGCCAAAAGGGGGAGATCTATTTGATATTCATATTTCTATCGTATTAGGTGCTATCTATGTTTTGGAAGAGATTATGTATATCAGGATAAGGAACATTGGCTTATAGAGAAGCTATGTTTATGGGGGAGCTATTATTACGGGGGAGCTTTTGCTTCTATGCATGACTACTACTTGTGTCCAGGTATGAATATTGAATATACAAATATTATTTTGTCAATTATCAATATGGGGGAGATTTGTCGCTACCACATTTTAGCTTGAGGGTATTTTGGTCATATTGTGACTTTTGAATTATTTAGGATTTTGATTAATTGGTGAATTTTAGATTATTTTAATAATATTTAAATTGATATATTATGATTTTGGTCATTTTTCATATTTTAATATTTTGGGAAAATTTTATATTTTTAATATTTTTTTATTGGATTTGTTTAGTCGGGTGTGAGTTCGTCTCGTTCCGACTTATATTGTGACCCGGGTAGCTTAATCTCTATATGGGACCCAATATTAAGTTAAGCATTGTCCACAAAACCCAACATTTAAGTTAGTTAGTTAGACTAATTTTTATCATGTTAGAATGATTAAGTTACAGACTCAAAACTAGATCCTTTGACCCCAAACTTGAACCTAGTCTAGACTTAACCATATGAGACTAGAGAGGGGCAATTAGGACATTTTCCATTAGCCGTAATGGACTCTTTATGGCAGCCACCTTTAGGGGAGAATGAATTATTTCATTCATTACAATCTTGCCTCTTTTATTTTCCTTTTGTTCTTCCCTAATTTTAGAGAGCCTTCCCTTTGATTTGATCACCAAATTAAATCATTCCTTCTCCAAATCTTCCCTCAATCATTCCCATTCTCCAAGGGAAGGGTGCTACCAAGGATTGGAAGAGAAGTGCAAGAAGGAGTGTCCACTTTGAGGGATCTTCGTATTGGAGCCGTGTCCTAAAGGATTTTATTGGGATTCCACTCCCAATAGGTAAAACCCATCCTCTAAATCGATTTTCTTTGCATGTAAATTACTTTTGAATCCTTAGGATCCATCCTCATGCATGTGTACTCTTTAGATTCAAATTTGAGGCCATTTGGAGCTCTCTTGAGGATTTTAGATATGTGTATTGTGTCCTACTTGATAGATCCCAAATTAGGATACCCCATGTGTATGTATGTATGATAATAGTTTAAATTGATATTTTAATTCAGTTTTAGTATGGTTAGAGAGTGGATTGATCTTAGTTAGGATGGTTAGAATGAGTTTCATTTGGATACCTATGTTGGTATCCAAGTACCTTGGCCTACATGTGTTTCTTTTGTCCAACACAACTCAAATTCGTCATAATATTCATCCACGTTTTTATTAACCAAAGCAACTTAGAAATATTATAACTTTTAGCTTAGAACTCCTTTTAATCTCCTGTTTTTTTTAAAAGAACCGTATCGAAGTTACCTTTCCAAATATATATTTTAGTAATCCAAAATCATTTTGAAAGTTTTTGTAAAATTATTTGAGTATCAGCTATCCGAAAGACAAATGCGTTTCGGTGTTTTTGCGATTCCTGGAGCTTCCGAACACGAAAATGCGATCCGTTTGAAGTTTCGGAAAGCTAACATGAAGGGATACGACATACTTTAATTCTAGAATTTAGTGAAGCCCAATTGTTACAGTATTGGTTTTAAGTAGAAGAGTGACTATACGATATAGACATTTTGTGTAACCTATGGGCCTATGTAGTATGATTATTAAATGAATATAGAGTATGTAATACATAATATGTTAGATGAATGAAATTATATATATATAATATATATCCTCTTTACATTAATGTATATATATGGTTGAATGCAAGCATATAGGAATGCAATCAATGTAATGTATGTAAGCAATGCATGAATGAAAGAATGATATACAATATATGCATGAAAGTATATAATGAATGCTAGATATGAATGCAATGTATACATGTAATGATAGATATGAATGCATAATGTATACATAATGTAATACAATATATAATGATAGCATGTATGGTAATGTAGAATATATGATGCAAGCATGTATATCTCCACTGTTTTCCCTTTTTCTTACATTTTTCCTTTCCTTCCCTTTCCATTTCAGTTTTTCTCCTTTTTCCCTCTTCTATTTTTATATGTTGTATACAATGTATATAATGTATAGATACATGTAAGTATGTAATGTGCATGAATGAATGCAAGTATGCATATATGATATGTATGCAGACATGTATGCAATAATGTATGTATACATGATATGTATGTATGCATATATGCAATATAAGCATGTATGAATGTATACATGTATGTTGTGTATCCATGTATGTATGTGTGGATACATGAATCAAGTATGTATATAGTGATAACATGAATGCATGAATGTATAAATGCAAGAATGAATGTCATATATGAATGAATGAATGAATGAATCAAAGGTATAAGTAAAATATAATACATTGTAATGAATGTTAACATATATAACGTATAAAAGTATGTATGTAAATGTGCATGAATGTATAAAGCTATATAACTATGTAAATATGCATGATGTAACATATGCCTATATATATAAATATGTATGTAATGTGGATATGCATGTATGTATGAAGGTATGTATTTATATATAGTGTCTATTTTATATTATACATTGTTGTGGTTCACATTGCCTTGTGATTGTGTGAGTTCTAGCCTAGGCTTGGTTAGGCCTAATGAGACTTGTTAGACTTGTTTGGGCTAAGACTTCTTTGGGTTAGTTTGACTAGTGTGGTTGACTAGAGTTGACCAAGTGTTGAATTTAGTCTAGTTTGACCTAGACAGCATGTAGATGCATTATAGCAGTCTATTTTACTATTTTGCACATGTAGTGACTTGTACTGTTCTATAGGAGCTAGACACCACTCTTCGGATAGTATATACTCTTCAGATATTTAGGATACCAGGCGAGTACATTCTCTAATCATTTCATATCTTGCTTAGGATTATATTTCCTGCTTTAGATTACTTTACTTGATGTTGACACGTTGGTAACATGGATTAGTACTATATGGATCCCTTTATGAGATGTTATCCCCCTCGGGAGCATCAGATACTCATGTCTCGTTTGTTTCACTTACATCATGTATCTCATGCATCTATTATCATAAATCTTTATGTATCAGCTTATGATTCATGTACTCTCATGAATTACAGAGCCTCCACGAATCTATTCATGAATCACTCTTGAATCATCCTTTATGGGCTAGTAGTATAGTCATGAATCTTAACGTAACTTGACTGGATCCTTGTGTATTGATTGGGGATGGGAGAGTAGAAACTGAACATGTGAATAATTCCAAAGTAGTATAGTCATGAATCACCACTTTAGTATAGTCATGAATCACCCTCCAACTGTTCACATGTTCATCTTGTCCTCTGAATCACTAGCACTGATTAGTTCTCTTATATATTGTAGCTATTTACTTACAGTCTCTCTTTTACATTATGTTGTTCTTCAGTTTCATGTATCTTACTCTCTAGCATATTTCTATTTCCTAACCTGTTATGATTTGTTGAGATATATTGTGCTCGCTCCTGTCCTGACTGGACCTGTTAAAATTTTTACAGAGGATGATGAGAATCCTTTTACTACTTACCATGGGACTACCCTAGAGGATTGTTGTGACTTGGATCTCCAGCCGGATCCATTTACAGTAGATGACACACCATTGTTTAGATTAGTGATTTTCAATTGTACTATTTTCACTCTGGATTACTGTATTTGAGACTTGGGATATTTTCTGGATTGTGATATCTTAGACACTTAGATTTCT
Source organism: Iris pallida (assembly GCA_029216955.1). Taxonomy (NCBI): domain Eukaryota; kingdom Viridiplantae; phylum Streptophyta; class Magnoliopsida; order Asparagales; family Iridaceae; genus Iris; species Iris pallida. The sequence continues at coordinate 723,006 of JANAVB010001598.1, forward strand.
TTCTGTTGTATCTCCTTGTGGATTTATTTCAAATCTATTTATCTTATCGTATTCTACCTTAGATGTGATTGAGATTGTATTCTGCTATGTCACCTCCATTAGGAGTGTATATATTGTACCTGTACCTTATGTTGTTAGATGATTGACCTAGGACAGCGTTCTACCGCCGACACTGTGACGTAGGCTGGACGTACCCACTTCTCGTGCCCTTACTCTAGGGTGCGGGTCGTGACACGTTTTTAGTGGTGGCCTATGCAGGTCGAGATTATATAGTGGTATTCGAACTAGAGTATCACTACAGCCTGCAGTAGGATTAGAATATATTTTTGAAGGTACTCAATCACAGTTAGGATTCTTTGAGAGATTCCTGGGACGACCCTTGAGAATTTTATTTAAACTTCAATTTGAAATCCTTTTCCTTGTTTTGTTCGCTCTCACTCCTTGATTATTGAATTTAATTTGATGGATCGTTGTTGATTTTGATTTTCCTATCGAGATGAATTTTATGGCCTGAGTTACGTTATTTTCTGATAACATATGTTGACAGGAATAACAGGGATGGTAAAACGTCTACTTGATTATGGAACCTGTAGTTTATCGCAGCCATATTATCTTGCGTAGTGGAAACATAGAGACCTGACTTCGGATGTACGTATCTTGGTTATAAGATTTGGAATTTCTCGTAGCTATACTAGTCGGCATAGCGAGAATACCAGACGACATGATTGTAGAGGTGCATACCCCAGTTATGGAATCTATCGTTTATCGCAGCCTTGGTTACTGCCATGGCGAGGGCTCTAAGTAACATGATTTTAGACAGACACATATGATTATCAGACAGTACCTTGAGAAGGTTTTTAAATATATCATCTCTATCGTACCCTTCTGTTGCTATAAAATTGTATTCCATCATCAAATACCTTAAGAGTAAGGATATTTTAGTTTTGTAGAGCTTATTCATATGTAGTTCTTTCATAGTGTAATGATATGATGACTTGTAGGGTGTCTGTGCCCTAGAGATGATAGTTAGCATTGGTATTAGAATAATAACCCATTATAGATAATTCCCCTGTTATTTATAATACCTACCAGTTTTTATATAGGATGTTAGCATGCCTTACATCCTTGATGATTTATTATTTTCCCTTACCCTTTCCAGTAGGGCACCCATGACCAGAGCCTGTCCTTGAGTGTAGTTATAGTTTCACCTAAGACTGAGAGGTCTATATATATAGATAGGTTACAGATGATATTGGCACATGAGATAGGGATTTGGTTGGTATCTATAGGTCTTTGTTGTATAGAGTTATAGACATGTTATTTAGCCTATATTGGGCCCAGTTTTCTATTTTAGTTAAGTTTTTTTTGTGTTGAGTTCAGTCATGTTTGATCAACCTTTATATGCACTGTACAGACCCTTCACTAGATACCCTATTCCCTTGGTTCAGACTTGTACTAGTTGTTCACTGTACTCAACATTTTATTACCTACCATATTGTATCATAGATTTCACTGGACTATTGTTCAGACCCCAATTATTGACTCACCAATATAACCATCAACCCCTTATCATATTCTACATATCTGGAGAGTTAGTATCATGCATATTAGAGGTCTGCACTCATCCTTACCTTCTGGACATGGTGACATATTGCATCACTTAACATTTTACCTTACTTGATAGCCTTGCAATACCCATCATTATAACCTGCAATACCTGTCCTATAGAACCTTTGGGCATGGTTGTTCAGTCCATTTAGGACAGTTGCATACATTCGGTATATATTATGGGTTGTTAATAAGATTTCTTCCTTGATTATTTGTTCTGTCCCTCTTACATTCTTAGATACAGATGATACATATTTAGCCCATCTGTCCAGATACATGCCCGAACCTTTTCTTTCATTGTTGGTTCAGTCTTCCAAAAGCCTCTACCTGAGCATTAGTTGAATTTTCCATATGTATGTGTCCTGCCTATCATTGTCTTACATGTGATTGTTTTACATCTCCATAAGCAGCCATGCTATACCACTGTTCTGTTCCAACACATCCTACAATATCTGACCCCTTCATTGGAGTGATAGGCAAGTGGTAGGGTGTGTGTTATTAGACTTTGAGTAGAGTTGAGGTGATGAGAGTTAAATATATATAGCTTGTATATATGTAATGTATTTTGATTTTGTATGTGGCCTGCACGTAATTGCAGTATACTGCCTATTGCATTCCCTGCACACCAGTTTGGTTCACTTCTTTTAGACCACTGTCCTGCATATAGTTAGTAGGTGTTCAGCCCAGATAGAGAGGAGGGGCCCAGGTTTGATCTAAGGCATGTTTCAGTCACAATATAGGTTTCTTTCACTTTAACTTTACAAGTTGGATCCTAATGTCCTGTCCTTTTGCTTATAAATTCAGTCTCCTTAGCCTCATTCCCTTTTGCCTACATTGACGATTCAGACCATTCACCCTTAGCCTGATTTCTAAGTATTTGTTCAGTTTCTTATAAGTTTAGTCTACTTAAACACTTTGTTGATCAGTCACACAAGCACACACACACACACACACACACACACACACACATATATATATATATATATATATATATATATATATATAGATGATATACTTAGGATATATGCAATGGGTTGTTGTTCTTGAGCTTATGTATATGTGGTATTTAGGATTTGTGTGCTTAGCTTATAGGTATTTAGTTATAGGTGACTTGATAGGATTTGGAAGTTAAGAGTTAGTCTATTATAGAGTTTTTCCACTTGGTAATTTATTGTTGCCAACATCTAGATAGCTAGCATAGGTAAAACCCTAAGAAGTTGACCAGTTGATGACCAAGTACTTGGATGTTGAAAAATTGACTAGTTGTTGACCAATGGTTGACCCTTGACTATGTTTGACTTAGTTTGACTGAAGATAGGATTAGAAGTAGGTTGTTGTTGTGTTATTTGATCATGTTTGATTATTTAGTAATTAGAGACCTTGTTTGTGTTTAGGTCGGAGACATGGTTTTTCTAAGGATATCTCTGACTTGTGGTACCATACGTTTGGTAGAAGTGGGAAGCTTAGCCCGCGGTTCATCGGACCTTTTATGATCAGCGGGAGAGTCGGTGATGTGGCATACAAGCTAGACTTGCCACCTGCGCTAGTGAGAGTCTACAATATATTCCATGTATCACAGTTGAGACGGTATGAGGCTGACCCTAGCCATGTACTTGACCATTCGAAGATTGAGCTGGGACCTACTCTCAATTATTCAGAGCAGCCTGTGGAGATTTTTGGATCGCCGAAAGAAGGTACTGAGAAACCAGGTGATACCCTTGATTTGCGTCGCATGGAGGCATCATTCTCTAAGAGAGTCTACCTCGGAGCCGGAGGATGAGATGCGCGAGCGATACCCATATCTTTTTGGACCTTGAGGTATGAATGTTTATCCTTCTCATCAGTTTAGTTTCGTTTTTTAATTTCAAGGACGAAATTATTTTAAGGAGGGTAGATTTGTCACTACCACATTTTAGCTTGAGGGTATTTTGGTCATTTTGTGACTTTTGAATTATTTAGAATTTTAATTAATTGGTGAATTTTAGATTATTTTAATAATATTTAAATTGATGTATTATGATTTTGGTCATTTTTTATATTTAAATATTTTGGGAAAATTTTATATTTTTAATATTGTTTTTATTGGATTTGTTTAGTCGGATTTGAGTTCGTCTCATTTCGACTTATATTGTGATCCAGGTAGCTTAAACTCTAGATGGGACCCAATATTAAGTTAATCATGGCCCAAAAAACCCAACATTTAAGTTAGTTAGTTAGACTATTTTTTATCATGTTAGAATGGTTAAGTTAGAGACTCAAAACTAGTTCCTTTGACCCCAAACTTGAACCTAGTCTAGACTTAACCATATAAGACTAGAGAGGGGCAATTAGGACATTTTCCATTAGCCCTAATGGACACTTTATGGCAGCCACCTTTAGGGTAGAATGATTCATTTCATTCATTACAATCTTGCCTCTTTTATTTTCCTTTTGTTCTTCCCTAATTTTAGAGAGCCTTCCCTTTGATTTGATCTCCAAATCAAATCATTCCTTCACCAAATCTTCCGTCAATCATTTCCATTCTCCAAGGGAAGGGTGCTACCAAGGATTGGAAAAGAAGTGCAAGAAGGAGTGTCCACTTTGAGGGATCTTCGTATTGGAGCCGTGTCCTAAAGGATTTTATTGGAATTCCACTCCCAATAGGTAAAACCCATCCTCTAAATCGATTTTCTTTGCATGTAAATTACTTTTGAATCCTTAGGATCCATCCTCATGCATGTGTACTCTTTAGATTCAAATTTGAGGCCATTTGGAGCTCTCTTGAGGATTTTAGATATGTGTATTGTGTCCTACTTGATAGATCCCAAATTAGGACACCTCATGTGTATGTATGTATGATAATAGTTTAAATTAATATTTAAATTCAGTTTTAGAATGGTCAGAGAGTGGATTGATCTTAGTTAGGATGGTTAGAATGAGTTTCATTTGGAAACCTATGTTGGTATCCAAGTATCTTGGCCTACATGTGTTTTTTTTGTCCAAAATAACTCAAATTCGTCATAATATTCATCCACGTTTTTATTAACCAAAGCAACTTAGAAATATCATAACTTTTAGCTTAGAACTCCGTTTAATCTTCCATTTTTTTAAAAGAACTGTATCAAAGTTAGCTTTCCAAATATATATTTTAATAAGCCAAAATCAATCTAGAACTTTTTTGTAAAATTATTTGAGTGTCAGCTATCCGAAAGACAAACGCGTTTCGGTATTTTTGCGATTTAGGGAGCTTTCGGACACGAAAATGCGATCTGTTTGAAGTTTTGAAAAGCTAACACGAAGGGCTACGACATACTTTAATCCTAGAATTTAGTGAAGGCCCAATTGGTACAATATTGGTTTTAAGTTGAAGAGTGAGTATACGACATAGACATTTTGTGTAACCTATAAGCCTATGTAGTATGGATATTAAATAAATATAGAGTATGTAATACATAATATGTTAGATGAATGAAATGATATATATATGATATGTATCCTCTTTATATTAATGTTTATATATGGTTAAATGCAAGCATGTAGGAATGCAATCAATGTAATGAATGTAAGCAATGCATAAATGCATAAATGAAAGAATGATATACAATGTATGCATGAAAGTATATAATGAATGCCAGATATGAATGCAAGGTATACATGTAATGATAGATATGAATGCATAATGTATACATAATGTAATACAATATATAATGATAGCATGTATGGTAATGTAAAATATATGATGCAACCATGTATATGTCAACTGTTTTCCCTTTTTCTTACATTTTTCCTTTCCTTCCCTTTCCATTTCAGTTTTCCCCCTTTTTCCCTCTTCTATTTTTATATGTTGTATACAATATATATAATATATAGATGCATGTAAGTATGTAATGTGCATGAATGAATGCAAGTATGCATATATGATATGTATTTAGCCATGTATGCAATATATGTATGTATACATGATATGTATGTATGCATATATGCAATATAAGCATGTATACATGTATGTTGTGTATCCATGTATGTATGTGTGGATACATGAATCAAGTATGTATATAGTGATAACATGAATGCATGAATGTATAAATACAAGAATGAATGTCATATATGAATGAATGAATGAATGAATCAAAGATATAAGTAAAATATAATACATTGTAATGAATGTTAACATATATAACGTATAAAAGTATGTATGTAAATGTGCATGAATGTATATATCTATGTAACTATATAAATATGCATGATGTAACATATGCCTATATATATAAATATATATGTAATGTGGATATGCATGTATGTATGAAGGTATGTATTTATATATAGTATCTATTTTATATTATCTATTGTTGTGGTTCACATTGCCTTACGATTGTGTGAGTTCTAGCCTAGGCTTGGTTAGGCCTAGCGAGACTTGTTAGACTTGTTTGGGCTAGGACTTGACCTAGTTGACCTAGTTTGACTAGTGTGGTTGACTAGAGTTGACCAAGTATTGACTTTAGTCTAGTTTGATCTAGACAGCATGTAGATGCATTGTAGCAGTCTGTTTTACTATTTTGGACATATAGTGACTTGTACTGTTCTATAGGAGCCAGACACCACTCCTCAGATAGTATATTCTTTTCAGATACAGGATACCAGGCGAGTACATTCTCTGATCATTTCATATCTTGTTTAAGATTATATTTCATGATTTAGATTACTTTACTTGATGCTGACACGTTGGTAACACGGATTAGTACTATATGAATTCCTTTATCAAATGTTATCCCCCCGGGAGCATCAGATAATCATGTCTCATGTGTTTCACTTACATCATGTATCTCATGCTTCAATTATCATGAATCTTCATGTATCAGCTTGTGATTCATGCACTCTCATGAATCACAGAGCCTTCACGAATCTATTCATGAATCACTCTTGAATCACCCTTTATGGGCTAGTAATATAGTCATGAATCTAACGTAACTTGACTGGATCATTGTGTATTGGTTGAGGATGGAGGAGTAGAAACTGAACATGTGAATAATTCTAAAGTAGTATAGTCATGAATCACCTCTTTAGTATAGTCATGAATTACCCTCTAGCTGTTCACTTGTTCATCTTGTACTCTAAATCACTAGCACTGATTAGTTCTCTTATATATTGTAGCTATTTACTTACAGTCTCTCTTTTATATTATATTGTTCTTCAGTTTCATGTATCTTACTATCTATCATGTTTATATTTCCTAACCTATTATGATTTGTTGAGATGTATTATGCTCGCTCCTGTACTGACTAGACCTGTTAAATTTTTTACAGAGGATGATGAGGAACCTTGTACCACTTACCATTGGACTACCATAGAGGATTGCTGTGACTTGGATCTCCAGCAGGATCCATTAGCAGTGGATGACACACCATTAGTTTAGATTAGTGATTTTCAATTGTACTTATTTTCATCCTGGATTACTGTATTTGAGACTTGGGATATTTTTTGGATTGTGATATCTTAGACACTTAGACTTCTCTCTGTTGTATCTCCTTGTGGATTCATTTCATATCTATTTATCTTATCGTATTCTACCTTAGATGTGATTGAGACTGTATTCTGCTATGTCCCCTCCATTCGGAGTGTATATACTGTACAGGTACCTTATATTGTTAGATGATTGACCTAGGACATCATTCTATCGCCGACACTGCGGCGTAGGCTGGACGTACCCACTTCTCGTGCCCTTACTCTAGGGTACGGGTCGTGACAAGATTGTTGACCCAAATCAAAATCAACCAAATATTGACATATTGGCAATATGATACTTGTTATAATTCAATATGACACATCAAGACGGAACTCAGTGCAAGATAGACGTCGGCTTTCTCCTACAGCGTACTAGGTTTTAGAGTCTGTATTATTTTACATTTATTGAGTCTAGCTAAATGTAAATTGAGTAGCACTGGGTATTCTGGGCCAATACCTTATCCCCTAACAAAACGAAAAGCTCCACCAAACCAAACTAGCCCACGAAAGCCCATTTAAACAATTTTGTCCTATGGAGACAGAGTTCGGGCCGAACCCTGCCTCCACACAGAGTTCAGGCCGAACACTGTCCTCTAAATTATAGGACCCTAATTTTTAGGGTTTGATGTATGCTAGTTGTCCAACGGCCAACAATTTGAATTCTTAACACAGAATTCTGGCCGAATTTTGCCTATTCCAACTAGTATAAATAGGCCTTGAATTCTCTCATTTTCAATCATCAAATTATCTTATCTTCTCTTCTCTATGAGCCTCATACAAGCCTTAACCTTCTTATTTACTAGCCACAAGCTTCCTAAGCCCCAAAGTGGTTAGTGCTATTCAGTTAGAAGTTTGTGCAAGAGTTAAGAAAGTAGCTTGGAAAATTCCAAGCATCGCCACAGCGATCTTTGTAAGAAGTTGACGTGCTCTTCTGAAGGAAAGGCACGGGGTGTAACTGCTATTTCATAAATAGTGGATATAATCCTGAGCTAGAGTTCTCAGGCCTGGACTAGTCCTCCACGAGGGAAACCAGGTTAAAAACGACTGTGTTTGCGTATGCTCTCTTGGTCTTTCTATTTTCGTATTTACTACTCTAATTATTTACAGTTGGTGAAAAGAGTTTAATTTTATTTGGCTATTATTATTATAAACTCTATTCATCCCCCTAGAGTTGCCTACCTGTTCTTCAGTGATGAAGTAGGGGATGATGGCTATGGTTATGGAGAGAAGAGGGTGTCTGCTATAGAGGAGAGGGGGATGAGTTCGACCATGAAGTGGTGGTGATGATGGGGATGATAAAGATGAGTGATGGAGATGAAGAAGATGATGGAAATGGTGAGGATGATGGTGAGGGTGCTGTCGGCTGAAGTAGGAGGAAGGAGATGAAGTTGATGAAGATGAAGATGTTAGAAAAGGTTAGGAGGGGGCAGTGCTATTATGAGGGGTCGGCTGAACTTGGAAGGATAAAGAGGAGAGAGAGTAGGGAGATGTTTAAAATGAGAAAGGAAGAGTGATGGTCGGCTGGTTAGAGGAAGAGGAGGAGGAGAGAGAGTGTAAGATGTTGTAAGCTTTATAAAAAGCAAGTAGGTGTTGTTGGGTTGTGATTGGCCCAAAGGTTGGGTGTATCATAGGTGCTTTCTCCAAGAATCCTTGTGGATGGCCAAATAAGGCTAAATGACATGAAAGGGGGTTTGAATGGATTTAAGATATGAATCTCTCCCTAAATTGGTGTTTTGTATGGAAGAATTGGTATTATGTGTGTATGTATGGATGAGTAGGATGGCATGGTGCTTGGGTTGAGTCTAATTGAGTCGGGTCGGGTCATAATTGGTCTTGGTGAATTAAATGGCTTAAATTAGTCATTTATAATCACGGATAAATAAGTAGCATGCAGGAACTCAATTGAATGGGACACAAGTGGCATGTGTATAGTAGGCTTAAAGTGGGACGTGTCCATAACTTGGGTTGATAAGTTTCGGTCAAAATGGTGTCCCTAATTCGAGTTGGAAACAAATGTGTCTCCATAGGGTGAATCAAGAATGAGTCTAAAGTTAGAAAAGTTGTGCGATAAATATGAAGCACAAGATGATGTGTATAAATGGGACACGAAGGTCATGGGCGAAGATTGTCCCAAGTAGATCATGCATGTGAAGTTGGTTTGAAAAAAATGACTAGTCTTGTGCTTCTAATTTAAAAGTTATAGCAATGTGCAAATGATAATCAAAAATAAAAGTGAGAATTTAATAATAACTAAAATCTCATTATTAATCATGTTTAAATTCTAATCAATCTAAATAAGTTATAATTAAAATTCAGAGGGCTTACATCAAAAAAAATGGTCGACCCAGCAGCATGTTGTAGTTTATGTTTGCATCAATAACATAACAAGTCACATCCGTCTTGAGATTGCCTATCTGACATTTCAGACGAGTCTTGTCCAAGGGTTCACTCTTTCCAATGTTGAAGCCGCTGATTGTAGTGTTAGATGTGGTCAGCCGATGCATCATAATCCCCAAAGTTTAAAGTAAACTCTGGGGGATTATACTGAGGGAAGAACCATGGTCGATGTGGATGCGATCGACTTTAATGGCACCAACATATCTGTTCAACATGACAAAAAGTTGAACGAACTTTTTGTATTATGAACGTAAAAAAGAATACGATCGATTCTTATGCGAAGAAATCAAAGTACAAAAGTTTCTAGAAAACTGTGACGGTGGAGATCGAGCACTACAACGACTCCTTTACTCCATTGATGATTCGATGATGATATGAGACTTGCTCTGACTTTCTAGTGCCTTCAATGGACCTCTTGGGTTGCCGATCAGGAGGACACCAAAGTTGAAGATTTTGATAATTCTGTGGATCTTTTTCTCCTTGTCGATCATGTTGTTGGAAGAAAACCTCTCATATTTATAGGGGAGAGGGGCACATATGCGATGTGCATTAGGATTTCGAGATATGAAGGAATCTATCGTCCTTGTATGGGGTGGGCTTCTGTGGCACTGACATGTGGTGGATGTTGAGATTCCCCCAAACGAGATCTTTGATCGTTATCTAAATAATCGAAGGAGGTGACATGTGGCGTGAGCCGATTTGCTTGTTAGGATATAGACGAGAAAATCTTAGGATTTCATCTCAGATTTTGATTCTGTGTAGTCTTCGTCCGATATTTAAATCAATCTGATAAGATATTCCATTTATCAAATTGATTAATCTCAATCCTATCTTTGAGAGAGGCTGTTTAAGCAAACCGATTGGGTGGGACCATGTCGTCTGTGCTTCAGGAAAGGCTGGCTACGCTTTTGGGGCGACGAATAGACTGCGCTTTTGGAGACAACGGAGCCTCTGTGCTTTAGGGTGACAAGTGGACTATGTTTCGAAGACAACGAGGCCTCTATGCTTTTAGGGGCAACAAGTAGGCTGTATTTCGGGTAAAGTCACTGTGCTTTAGGGCAACGAGTAGGCTGCACCTTTAGATAGACCATTTTACTATTCTTTTAGAGTAGCAGTCGGGCTTGTGCTGGAGACAAACGATGTCTCCCAAGTCTTTGCTGAGAAAAAGGGGCCATTGAACGGGACGGGTACTTGGATCGAAGCAGTTGTCTGTGATTCTAAGAGGGGGTATCTGTGCCTTGGAAGCAAAGGGACCAGTGGGGTACCTGCGCCTCCGGTTGGAGACATCTTGGCTTTTAAGTCTTCTTTTCAGGAGAAGTAAATAACTACCCTTGAATGCAGACTCCTTCCTAATTGCCACCGTTAATTGGGGAATTCCAAGGAGCATTTGAACCGTTTGGAGACTCACTTGAATGGGCCTATTAACTGAGATTCGTTGTTTCGAGCCCTAGGTTCATCCCATTAATGAGAGAATTTTGACCGTCAGCCAAATGGCCTATGTTTTCCATTGATTGTAAAAGTACAGAACAATTATATAGGAGGACTGAACTTAGACTAACAATACAAACTCGCTCGTAAAAAGAAAGCCTAGGGACAAAAACCTAGGTACAGAAATCTAAGTACAATTGTTTATTTTTGATTCTAGTGGGTGACGATAGAGGCTCAGGAAAGCGATGGCAGCTCTGCCTTACTCCTTGGATGATGGGACACAGTCTTGGCTCTGGGAAAGAAATGCTCTGTGTCTGGCTCTGCACGTATCTCTCTGTGCTCTCCCTTTTATGTATATGCTCCTCTGTGCGCCTCTCTCTGTATGCGTCTGTCTCCGTCCATTTACAAGAGAATAGCACCTTGCTATTTATAGGCGTGGGGGGTGATCATTAGGGTCGGCAATGATTACCCATTTTGAAAAGTCGGCGGCTTAAGAGTTAGCATCCATAATTTTAGGGAAGATAAGACTGCCACGTGTCTCAATTGGCACGAAGAGCGCCACGTGTTTCAACTGGACCGTCCTGACAGAGCCGCATATAGGTGGTCCTCTTAGCCGTATGAAGCATGCAACCGCATGAGGATGGGCAGCCGCATGAGGATGGGCAGCCGCATGAAGATGGGCAGCCGCATGGGGATAGGCAGCCGCATGCAGATGGGCGGCCGCATGGGGATAGGCAGCCGCGTACAGGATGCAGCCGCATGAATTGGGCGGCCGCATGAAGTGGGCGGCCGCATAAATGTAGCAGCCGCATGAAGTGACCTCGGTGCTTGGTGGATCTTGCCAGCTGTAAGAAGATCTTCTCCTCTTCTCTAGGAACACGCCATCATGTCAGAGTTATTATTACGTCTTTATGTCAGAGCTGTCATAGCTGTCATTTGTCAAAGCAGCCGTCAGGGCATTAAATGCAGCAAAATGTAGAGAAGAACTGTTTAAGGCCACGTGGCATCTTTCTGGGCCGTATGGAACTATCCGAGCCGCATGGACCCTTGTGCTGCATGGACTCCTGAGCCGAATGGACTTCTGAGCCGCATGGGGATCCTGAGTCGCATGGGGATCTTTTGTCGGAGCCGCATAGGCCTTTCTTTATATTTTTCCATGCTTCTACAAGACCCCCTTCAAAGTTTTCAATTTACAAAATTGAAATACTTTGAATAAGAAGCATGGCCATGTAAAAACTCTACGGGCCGCATAGGATGTTCTGGCCGCTTGGATGTCTCAGCCGCATGGCCTCCTCAGCCGTATGGCCATCTGAGTCGCATGGGCTTTCCCGCCACATGGGCTATCTGACCGCCTAGGCTGTCTGGCCGCATAGGCTCCTTGCCATGTCTTCATGCCACATGTGCAAATTTTTGAATTGATTGCCTTTGATTTGTTGTCAGATTTAAAGTTGCTTTTTGGGGCAGGATCCCAAGAGTTTAGCCTTGAATAGTCGGAACGCCTTGATAACCGAAGAGTCGGTTACACTGCACATGGATCGATGCATCGGTCTATGGGCTCCGCCTATAAATAGCAGCATGTTTGGAAAAAAAAGACTACTTTACTTTCTGCTATTGCCCTAGCTTTCATGTCTTCGTCTTCCTTCTCCGATCGTCAGCAATGGCTCCCAAGTCCTCCATGGTTGCGGCGAAGGCTGCGGCGAAGGGTAAGGGCGTGGCCTCGACGATGGCTGCGGCACCCAAAGCTCATTCCGACGTTCATCTAACCGTTAAGGGTAAGGATTTGGAAAAGTCATATGCTTCGAAACCCTAACAAAGTCGGCTCTGTTGCATGCTTTATGCACAAGCCTTTAATACAAACTGTTCGAATTATATGGGCCGCATACGTGTCCCATAATCGAGCCGCATGGAGGTATACCCCATGTCCGAGCCGCATGGGAGTTGTCTTTGATTCTTGCAGCAACCCTGCTGAAGGCTGAGATCATTGTGAGGGAAGATTTGCTGCCCCATTTCAAACAAGAATCATCGCTTGTTAAGGAGGAGGTAATACCAGAAGCGGAGGAACAGAAAGGAGAGCTGGCGCCCATTGCTGTAAAGGAGGAGCCCCAGTCTGACGGCAGTAGTATTGGGAGTTCTGATCTTCCTATTTCGGACGAGGATCTTGCTCAAGTACATCCTTCATACGTAAAATGGTTGAGGGATAGGTATATGCGCCCCCGTAACTAGGATTCGTGGGCTCTCACAAATGTCTGTCTTTTTGTCTTGATATTTCTGTCTGTCTTTGGCTGTGGTTTGTGTTTTGCTTCTTTTGGACATTGATGTAATCTTCTTCCCTTTTGTCTGAATGAAATGATAGAGAACCTTTCTGGCTTGTTCGTGAAATTTAGTCATGTGAATGTAACCGATTTTGAATGGCCGAAGTACATTCGCTCCATTCTTTGCTTGTAGTAGTTACCCCAATGGGAGATTTTTTTATGGACCTATTATCCTTGGCGTATCCTGGTTCTGGATACGGATAATAAGTTGAGAGAGAACCAATATACTTACTCAGAGGTAATGAGGACATGGCAAATATGAGGGTTTCTTCGATGGAGCCTTCTTACTCAGAGGTAATGAGGACGTGGTAGGAGTGGGCTCCATGAAGGGGTACATAGAACGACTCAGAGGTAATGAGGACATGGAAGTTCTATGTAGAGGGGTGATTTATTTTTGGCGGAAGTGAGACGACTCAGAGGTAACATCGACGTGGTCATTTTGGGAATTTTGTGGATCTGTTACCCTTTTTGTGCATTGAGAGTGCGGGTAGTGGATAATGAGGGAGGAGATCTTTCAGAAGAATAAGTTCAGAGGTATGGTCATACATGACTTACTACCTAAAAGAGTGACCGGAATGTAAGTTCAGAGGCACCTGCGGATACATAACTCAGCAATCTGGGATATTTGGGGGAAGAATGTGAGTTCAGCGGTACTGGAGGGTACATAACTCAATAATATGGGATTTTGTGAATGTGAGTTCAGCGGTACTAGCGGGTACATAACTCGATAATCTGAGATTTGGAGAATGTGAGTTCAGCGGTACTGGCGGGTACATAACTCGATAATATAGGATTTGGAGAATGTGAGTTCAGCGGTACGGGCGGGTACATAACTCAATACTCTGGGATTTGGAGAATGTGAGTTCAGCAGTACTGGCGGGTACGTAACTCAATAATCTGGGATTTGGAGAATGTGAGTTCAGCGGTACTGACGGGTACATAACTTAATACTCTGGGATTTGCAGAATGTCGCTTAGACATAATATTTCTTCAGGAACTTTTCGTTGACGGACAACATGAGCAAGTCTCCATTTTATTTTGCGAGGCGGTAAGCACCGTTGGAGAATACAGCCTCAATGATAAATGGACCTTCCCACTTTGGTTGGAATTTGCCGACGGTTTTGTGAGTCATAATCATCGGCCTCCGAACTGCCAGAACGAGATCGCCCACTTGGAATGTTCTGATTTTAACCTTCTTGTTGAAGGCTCCGGAGATGCGTGCTTGGTATAGCTCGATTCGTTGCTGAGCTAATAGGCATTTTTTATCTAAGGCCTCCAACTCTTGTAGCCGGCGACGGTAGTTATCGTCCGTTGTCAAATGGTAAGTGAGAGCGACGCGGAGCGAGGGTATTTGAGTCTCCAATGGGAGAACTGCCTCACTCCCGTACACCAGGGAGAATGGTGTGTTCCCAGTGGCCGTTCGGACTGTAGTACGGTACGCCCATAAGCATTCACCAAGCTTCTCGTTTCAGTCGCATTTATTGGATGATACGAACTTTTTGAGCAACTTGATGATGGTTTTGTTGAATGCTTCTGCCAATCCATTTGCTGCCGGATTGTATGGCGTCGAAGCAACATTCTGAATTCGGTATTTGTCGCAGAATCGATAGAAGGCGTGGCTTGCGAACTGCGGACCATTATCGTGGATGATCCTTCGGGGCAGTCCAAAGCGATATATGACGTGATACTTGAGGAAGCTGATCACGTTTGAAGTCTTTACTTCCGCAAGCGGAATAGCTTCCGCCCATTTGGAGAAGTAATCCGTGATTGCGAGTATGAAGCGATGTCCTCGGGAAGAAGGTGGAGTGATCGGACCGATGATATCCATTCTCCATGCTTCGAATGGCCAGGACGTCACTGTCGGATGTAGAAATTCGGGTGGCTGGTGGATGAAGTCCGCATGGACTTGGCAGGCTTTGCACTTTCTTGCATAGTCTATCGCATCTGCTACCATCGTGGGCCAGTAGTAGTCTATTCGGCGAAGACGGTCTTGCAATTTTGGGCCAGGCTGATGGGCCCCGCAGACACCGTCATGAGCTTCGCATACGGCTTCTTTGGCTTCTGTGGACGTCGAAGCAATAATCCATCGTAGGATCGGCGATACAGCATCTTCGTCTATGTATCGTAGAAGAATCTGAGAGAATACCTTCTGATAGAGGTGGCTTCCTTTGGGTTCTCGGGCAGGATGTCGTAGGCTACGAAGTCTATTAATGGTTGTCTCCAGTCTGGTACTTCGTCGATCGTCTGAGCGGAATAACTCGCCACGAATTGAACGTTGTTCTTGGGACAGACCAGTTCATGGCCTATCACGTCCACCAAATGATGAATATGGTTCGGCACTGCAAGGGAAGCGGCAAGGCCTGCTAGGGCATCGGCTTCGATATTTTGGAGTTTGAGGACGTGTTCGATGAAGAACCCTTCAAATGACGAGATGATGTTGATCGCTATTTGGTGATAGGGGATCATGTCTTCATGGCGGACTTCGTATGAACCCCGAATCTGATTGACGATTAACTGTGAATCATCGTATGCTTCAAGATATTCTACCCCCAGGTCTCTTGCAAGTTGGAGGCCAATGACTAAAGCGTTGTACTCGGCCACATTGTTAGAGCAAGGTTCCGTGAGGGAGTAAGCGCGATTGATCACCAGTCTGGAAGGAGAAATCAGCACCATCCCGACTCCGACGACGATGTTGCCATTGGGTCCGGTCCTTGAAGCACCGTCGAAGAACATTCGCCATATATCATCGGGAGAGGTCGCATGCGAGTCGGCGATCTCATCTGGGATTTCTTCGTATATTCTGGCCGACTCCGAGCCTGGGTGGGCTACTAAAAAGTCTGCCAGAGCTTGACCTTTAACAGCCTTTTGCGTGACGAAGATCATGTGGTAGGGGGACAGTAATATTGCCCATGTAGCGAGGCGAGAGCTGAGTGCCCCTGGTTTAGTCATGAGGACCCTGAGGGGGTTAACTCGTGATATCATATGTATGGTTTGCCCCGTGACATAGTGTCGCGTCTTTTGAATGGCGAACACCAGGGTGAGGTAAGGCATTCCTTCTCCACGGCGGTATATCGGTCCTCTGGCCCGATCATCATTCGGCTGAGGTAATATATAGCTTGCTCATGGCCTGCATCATTGTTTTGTGCTAGCAGAGCGCCAAGGGAATGTTCCATTGCTCGTACATAGAACAGGAATGGTTTTTCAGCAACCGGGGCCACCAGGACTGGAGGGTTCGACAAATATTCTTTGATGCTGTCGAAGGCACGCTGGCATTCTTCATCCCATACGAATGAGACGCCCTTCTTTATGAGATGGATGAATGGCTGACATCGCCCGGAGAGGTTGGAAATGAACCTTCTGATGTAAGCTAACCTCCCTTGAAGGCCTCAGAGTTCTCTGAGATTTCTCGGGGGACTCATCTCCATGATTGCCTTTGTCTTCTCAGGGTCTACGTGGATACCCTGGGAGGTGATGATGAAACCCAAGAACTTCCCGCTGGATACGCCCAAGAAGGATTTCATGGGGTTCATTTTCAAATTGTGCACTCGCATTAGGTCGAACACTGTCCTTAGATTATGCAGATGATCTTCCTTAGAGCGACTTTTGACGGCGATGTCATCAACATAGCATTCTACTGTTTTGCGTAAGTGTTCTCTAAAGATGATGCTCATAGCTCTCTGATAGGTGGCGCCAGCGTTCTCTAAACCGAAAGGCATGACTGTGTAGCAGAACGTGCCTATTGGTGTTCGGAATGACGTATGCTTTTCGTCGTCGAGAGATATCTTAATTTGGTTGTACCCTCAGAAGCCATCCATGAACGACATACGTTCGAAGCTGCAGGTGTTGTCAATTATGATGTCTGTGATAGGGAGGGGGAACTCATCTTCGGGACACGCCTCGTTCAGATTGCGGAAGTCGATGCAGATTCGAATCTTCCCATTCTTCTTGAGGACCGGTACTATGTTGGCGACCCAGTCCGGATGTTGTTCCTCACGGATGAAGCCGCTGGCTATCAGCTTGTTTACCTCGGCTTCAATAGCATTCATGACGTCAGGACGGAACCGACGTTTCTGTTGCTTGACTGGCTTTGCGTCTGGACGAATGTTGAGTTTGTGAAGTACAATCTCGGGGTTCAGTCCCGGCATATCTTCGTAGCTCCAGACGAACACGTCGATATATTCTCTGACAAGTTTTAGTAGTGATTCTCGCTCTTCGTCGGTCAGATTCTTACTGACGAAGATGGGCTTTGGAGAGGATTCATCACCTAGATTGACTTGTACAACCTCATCCTCGGTGGGAGGCTCTCTTTGTTCAAACCGCTTCTCCCACTGCACATCTAATTGTTGTGCGCACGGCTCTAACTCAAGAAGTTCAGGAATGTCTTTATCTTCTTCGTAGGCGTCGGCAAATGCCATATTGACGGACCAGACTTGCTTGAATACATCTCCGATGCTGATATCCGAATCAGAAGTTGGTGATCCGGTTGAGTGTGAATGCTAGTCGCATTCCTTATCTGAGCTTTCAGGGGTCGTTGCAGGTGTAACATATCCCAGTCCTCATCGGGTCTTGTTGTAGTAGTCATGTGGTTTGCCAGCCGGGACCGGCGACTTTAAAGGTAATCGTCGACCAGTGCCGTAGTTCAAACCTGGCGTAGTCTCCAGATTATACCCCTGTTTTTGTATGAGGTATTTGGATTGGAGGCTATATAGATAGAGAGGCAGTCTCCCGGAGTCTGATTCGAGATCGACTTCTTCTATGGTGAAGGGCTGTGGATCATTCTTCCGATTGAAGATGATTGGATGGTCCCCTCCCTCGATTATACGGTAAGCGTCTTCCACAGGAGTAAGTTGATTTGCGGTGTAAACATTTGTCACCTGTGTGTGTAGGTGAGTGCCTATACCGTGTTCCATAGCATACATTGTACAAAGCTTATTAAGCTCGATGTAGTTCAAAGATAGCCCTTTATTGATGAAGTAAGGTATCTTTTCTAACGGGATTACATCATATGCGGATGGAACATCAGTGTGAGCAGCCACATACTTGACCAATTCTGGTTCTTCTTCGGCCACCCCCTGTATAAATGAAGACTGAGAGGATGACTTGGGCAACTTGATCATTAGGTGTTCCGCTGGTGGAGCAGAACGTGGAGTCGTTGGCAAAGTAGCAACCCCCAGTTTGGTACTCGATGCTTGGTGGCGAGTGTTTGGCTCGCCAGAAGCCCCAGACTTTGCATCGGGCTGACAATTCTTTTTGGGAAGACGTATCGTCATTGGCTTGTCGGAGGGATTGAGCTTCTCCATTTGTGGCTGGCCGACTCTAGGCAGTCTGATTGTCAGTGGCTCCGTTGTGGGTCTTGGCGCTTGGCCGAACCTTGGCAGCCAGATTATCATTTGCCCCTCTTGTGCCGAGAGGCTGATTGCGTCCTTACGTAGAGCGGCCGTAAGGGGTACGGACTTGCCAGGTTTGCGAGCTTGGAGGTGGATCGTCATAGGTTCTTCTGATCCTGTGGCCGTCTCAGTTCGAGCTTGCACATCTCCTTCACCAAGGTGCCTCTTCGACTTTTCGTATAAGCAGGAGTCTGAGTAGTAGGATTCGACCCCTTTGAAGGGATCGATGTCGGCAAATTATATCCTCACAAAGCCGTATTTGTCGACATACTTGAAGCACTGGTACATCGTAGAAGGCACGATCATGTAATCGTTTATCCAAAGGCACCCCAGGAGGATATTGTAGGAAGTGTCCACATCTATGACGTAACAGGTCACTTCTGACTGAAGATCGCCAATTTGGCACTTCAAGCGAATCTTTCCAATCGGGTAGATCCTGACCGAATTGAAACTGCTGATGGCGGTGCTTGTTGGTGTCAGGCGATGCATAGGAATGCGGAGATGATGTAACAGACCCTTCGGGATGATGCTTATGGAAGAACCAGGATCAATGTGCATCCGATCCACCTTTACGTCACCGATGTATCCAGTGTAGTATAACGGACGATCGTGCAGATTTGTTTTGATGAGCATATCTTGCGGCGTGAAGACAATGTTGGGCATCGCTCTTTTACAAGTGCTGTCTTGGAGATTTGCAGGCGGGCTCTCTCCCGTGAGGTTGACCTGAGCTAGATATGCGTCGGCATTCTAGAGTGCATCGCTCAAAGCTGTACGAAAATCCTTGGAGAGTCTCAGGAGCTCGTATAATGACAATTTGGCCATTGTGCTGGCCAATTATACCAAGATGTCAAAGTTGTAGGGCCTCTCTAGCCCATGAGATGCCTCTTTTCGGAGGGATTTGTCAAAGCGAGAGTCCTTCGGCCTAGGCTTGTCGGTCGTTGGAGGTTGAGAAGGTCCCGGAGTGTCAGTAGTAGCCGGCTGATGTTCTTCAGTCGAGTTATCTGGTGTAGGTTGGGATTGAGCACCAGACCAAGTGACGACAGCTGTAGCTTCTTCGACATCTGCCGAAATTGTACGGCATGATTTGACTTTCCCATTTTTCTTCTTGCTGGTGGAGGAAGATGCGGACTGAGTCACCTCAGGTACCAAGTCTGGATGGACCCACATGACCTCTCCTCGTGACGTGGTGAGGAGTACCAGACCAGTAGCCTGATCTCGAGGAGGTGGAAGATTAGCAATCTCCATTATCGTCCGAGGGATGGGTACCACGCCGTCTTGAGTCTCTGTCAGAGAAAAGCTGCCAAACTGTACGGACACCATGTTGGCTGCCATGGGTACCTCTTCAAAATCAATAGCCAGAGCCTTCGAATCGATGAGATATTGGATGTATCGCTTCAGTTGGTAGCAGTCGTGTGTAGCATGGTGGACGTAGCGGTAGTAATGGCAGTACTTTGGGCTCTCTATTTCTGCCGGCCGAGGTTCCCATCTTGGTGGAGAGAGCTGAATTCTACCTCCTTGTATGAGCATGTCCAAGATGGGCTTGACATGGCCGTCTTCGAAGGAGTAGGTCATTTGCGGCTATTGCTTGTCTGTTGGTTTTGACTCAGGTTTCTGGGCTGTGTCGGCCACCATAGCCGGCTTGCCCTTATTGTCCTGATTATTAGAGGAGTTACCACCATTGTTGTTGTTGGTATTAGGGCGCTTGCCCTTGTCCTCTCCCTCCGAGATGTGCAATCCCAGTTGGCGAGCCTTCTTCAACCTGTCTTCGACGCTAGTGGCACTGATGATAAACGTCTTCCAGTCCTTGAATTGACTTTCACCCATCCAGAGGCTGATTGTTGGGAGCAGTCTCTTTTGGAAAATTTCAATCAAGGAGGAATCCGGATTACCCGACGGTAACTTTATTGCGGTTTGGTGAAATCGCTCAATATAGTTTCTTGTCAGCTCTTTCTCCCCTTGAACGACGTCCATGAGGGTGGACATTGTGACGTCCTGTCCTACTTCGTAGAATCTCTCCAAGAACATGCGCTTGAAGCTGGCGAAGGAGTGGATGCAGTTGTCTGGCAGGTTGCGGTACTAGTCGAAGTCGACCCCTTCCAATGCCCCGATGAATAATCGTGTAAGGATGGCATCGTCATGGGGCAGGTGGTCGGTGGTGACCTCGAAGTAAGTGATGTATCGACTTGCGGAGGTCTTGCCATCATAGGGATTGATGTTGAACGGCTTATATCTTGGTGGAAAAGGGACATCCCTCCATGTAGCAGGATATGGTTGTCATATTCTAAGGTCTTGAGAGGCTTCTCAAGCGTGAAACATGGCTCGGAGCTCCTGGACCTCTCTTCTTGCTTCCCTGGCCTCATCCGTAGCGGTGGAAGCTGACGTTTCAGGAGGATTATTGCCCGGGTTTGGTGCCGCTGAGTTCGAGTCCGTATTGACCGTGGGACCCAAGTTTGTTTGGCTAGGCGTCCCTCCTTGCAGAGTAGGGAGAGCTGCTTTGATCTCGTCCACCGATTTGACCAAAGTGCGCAGTATGGCCTCCAGAGTGTCGATGTGTTGGTGATCACTGGGGCCATCTTGATCGTTGCTTGTCACGAACGCCGTCCTCACGCGAGTAGAGATGGAGGGGACGGTGGATGACGCACCCTCTGAATCATATCCTTGTACAGAGAAGTCATCGGGGTATGTGGAAATGTTCTCCTCTGGTTCGGATTCAGAAGGTGTAGTACCCCCAGCTTCAGAGCTTGCTTCATCTTGAGAGTCGTGGACGTCCTCGGGGACGTCGGCACCTGCTGTATCTGATGGGAGAGTTGTTTCCCCGGGCTCGTCTCCTTGGAACATCGGATTGTCGTGGATGTTCGGAGGAGTGCTACCCCCAGTTCCAGCGACCCCCAGTGACGTGGATGATGAATCTCCCACTGTAGCAGATTTCGTCTTTGAACGGGTACCTTGGAAAACTCCGGTGGTGGACGACCGTTTAGACGACAGTTTCTTAGTCAGAGTGGTTGAAATCTTCGGGTTGGGAACGTTTATCTTCTTCCCTCTCCCATCAGCAGGGATTTTCTGAGTAGAGTTGCAGAAGACAACGGGAGGCGCCTCATCCCCTGAGCTCGGCTGTTGTAATCTTTGGAAGACGGACTGCCGGTCTTCTCGTATCGTCGTATTGTTGCAGCAGCAGTTGACAATGACTTGGGTGCAGTGACGTCCGTGGGAGGACTCTTTGCACACCTGGGCCTCTTCTCTTTCTTTAAGCTTGTGGAGGATAACCTCACGCAAGTCAGATGGGTCTGGAACGACCATGTTTGCTCCCTGGGTTTTGGGAGACTTTTGGGAACCACTCTGTCTGTTTGCCGCCGGGGGCTGGACTCGAGTGGTTCTGTACAACTTTTCATCAGAGGCCCGCATAACAGTACGTGGAGCGCTCGAATGGTCAGAGGTCGGGACAGCGGACTGAGCTCGCCAAGCACGTGCTGCCCTAGACTTCTTCACTCTAGTGCGTGAGGGCACATAGTAGGAAGAGTCTAAGTGGTGCTGCAGAGAGTCGGACATATTTTCTTGGTAGCATGAGAGATCATGACCATAGGAGAGGCGATCGAAGACTGAGCCTGAGCCGCGTGGAGCAGACAGCATGCGACTGGAATCAACAGTCTTCAGGCGGCTGGCAATCGTAGCCACATGGGCTTTCTTCATGCGGCTGGAAGTCTTGGCCGCATAAGTCCTCTCCATGCGGTTGGAAATCTTGGCCGCATGGGTATTCTGCATCCGGCTGGCAGTTTTGGCCGCATGGACATCATGCATGCGACTGGCAATCTTGGCCGCATGAATGTTCAGTCTGCGGCTAGTGCCTTTGTTCGGCTTCTTCCTGGAGCACATAGAATCACTCTTTGCCCCTGCAAGTCTAGCATCATAGTGCTTTTCTTTGCTGGACTTGGGGACAGCAGATCCTCTATGGCTTGAAGTGGGGCCGCATGAGAGTTGTCTTCACCGTCTTGGGCAGCAGAGAGTACTCCGTCCAGAGCTTGGAGAGGAGCAAATGATTTTGGCCTCCACTCCTTGCGAGCTTTCTTTGTATGGGTTCGCTTCTGGGCCAGACCAGCGCTCCCGTCGGAGAGCATTTCTTCGAACGCCTGTTGGTCGAAGCGGACGACCATCTTCTGTTGTGTGGAGCCAAGTTTGGCTGCATCCGATTGTGTCACCAGCTTTTCAGCTGTGGAGAAGTTTGTCCCCAGCAGAGTCGCCATCGTGTTTGCCATTGATTGTAAAAGTACCGAACAATTATATAGGAGGACTGAACTTAGACTCACAATACAAACTCGCTCGTACAAAGAAAAACTAGGGACAAAAACCTAGGTACAACAACCTAAGTACAATTGTTTATTTTTTGTCACGACCCGCACCCACTGTGAGGGTACAAGAACGTAACAACGCCCAGCCTACGCCGCAGTGTCGGCGGTAGAACGCTGTTCTAGGTCATGAACTATAAATAGCATAATATGAATACTCTCCATAAGGAGGCCAACACAGAGGTACAACTCAATCACAATCTAAGGTAGAATGTAGCACGATGAAATAGATAAGAAATCCTCAACTGAGGTGCAACTCAAATGAAATACAAGTCTCAACATCTACTAGTCTCAATATCTACTAAAATATACAACTCTGGAAATAAGACAACAACTAAACATGAAAAGAAGAACAGACTAAGCTAACTACACTATGCAAGGGTGCCATCCTCAGCAGCTGCCTGAACCTCCCCAGGGGTCCAGGTCGCGAGTGTCATCTAGGCAAGCTCCAAGGTAAGGGGTGCAGGGTTCCTCATCATCCTCTGTAAAATTTTCAACAGGTCCAGTCAGGACGGGAGCGAGCACAATACATCTCACGCAGATCATAACAGGTTAGAAAATATAAACGTACAAGAGAGTACAATACATGAAACTGAAAGAAAATACATGATGTAACAGGAAGAGAACTGTAATAGAAATATCTACTATAAGTAGAGAGCTACCAGTGACTAGTGATTTAGAGTACAAAGTTGACATGTGAACGGCTTGATTTGCACATGGCTATACTAAAGAGGTGTACATGGCTATTCTACTTTGGAATTGTTCACATGACTATTTATACTCCCCCAAGCCCCAATCAATACACAAGGATCCAGACAGGTTATGTTACGCACATGGTTTTCACATGAAGCCCATAGATGGGTATACATGAAGTATTCACGAGGCTCAGAGAACTGAGTGCACATGAATTCCACACGAAGGCCCACTAAGGATGCACATGAAGTATAGGTTATACATGAGATTCATGGGAAACACGACCGATCATGGTAGCACATGAGAGTACACGAGCAAGCACGAACGAGCATGAAGCACATGATAAACATGGATAACATGAGAGCGAGGAATACACGATGTACATAAAACACATGGCACAATGTATCCGATGCTCCCGAGGGGGATAACATCTCAGGCAAGGATCCATATAGTATCAATCCGTGATAATGTCGTGACAGCATCAAATAAGGTAAACTAGAGCAGGAATATAATTCTAAGCAAGTTATGAAATGATCAGAGAATGTACTCGCCTGATAACTGAATGTCCCGAGAAAATGTACTGCCTGAGGAGTGGTGTCTGGCTCCTATTCAGAACAGCGCTAGTCACAACAAGTCTAAAATGGAATAATAAAGCTCTACAATGCATCTACATGATTTCTAGGTCAATCTAGGTCAAAGTCAATTCTTGGTCAACCCTGGTCAACCAAGAAGTCAACCCTAGGTCAACTATGGTCAAACTAGCCAACTAGGTCTAACAAGGCTACACTAGCCTATACTAGTCTATTTTAGTCTAACTAAGGCTACACAAGTCATTCTAAACCTAATCTAAAACCATAACTCAAATCCAAGTCACAACACATACATGATTATATATATATGATAGTTAACTATATACATATCACTTATCATATCATATATATATACTACCAAGCCATATGCATTACATTACTATCTATATGGTACAACTTATATGAGCTTATATATATATATATGTATACAATAGATACATAGAGGGTTAGAGAGTGAAGAGAGTGAAAGGGAAAATGTGTGCATGTGTACAAAGTGGAGAAGTGAAAGTGCATAGGCAAGTGAGTGTGTGTGTGTCATGTGGACATAGCAAGTGAAGTGAGGTTTAAGTGTCATGGGTACATGGCAAGTGTATAGGTGAAGGGGTGAGGGAATCATGGCAAGGGGGTGTTAGAGTGGTGTGTGTATCACATAGTGTAGAGTGTGTGTGTGTGTGTGTGTGTGTGAATGATAGTGTCACATGGCAAATGGGGTCATTAGTTAACTGTTAACAGTGTAAAGAGGGAAAGGAAAGCATTCTATTTTAGTTTCAGTTTTTATAGCCTACATTAACAACATCATCATTATCAAACTTCAAATTTTTGCCTAAGTTACACAATGTCCATATCATTATTAACCATTCAGCCTACTATTCTTAGTTTTCAGATTTTCAATTGCCTAACTAACATTAAAACATGTGACAATCTCAGTTTTAAATTCTAATTCTAGTTCAAACAGTGTCAATGTCAATGTGAAGGATGTTATAGTGTCAAAGTGAAAGGGTGAAACAATGTGAGAGAAATCAGATTCCAATGTACACTTAAACATGGAAACCTAACTAACTAATTACCATTCAGTCTAATATTGACCAACATCAAAACTTATAACCACATTCTCAGTTTTGGATTAAAAATCAACTCAATTTCTTCACTTCAAAAACAGTTTCAGAATTTCCTTTTACCCTACCACATTACCATTTACAACTAAACTTAGTTTGAAGGGAACAAAAGAAAGGGGAATAAAAAACTGAAAGGAAGGGAAACTAACTCAGTTCAGTTCCTATCACTATCCCCAAACTCAAAATTCAAGTAAAGGTAAAAATCAGTTTACTAATATCATATTTCAAAATTATATTTCAGTCTATACTAAAAGAACCCAAACAATGTCAAACTAACACCAAATCGTTTCAAACTCGACCCACACTTAGGAAACATGTATGAGTATAGCAATAGGGTTTCAAACCATGCCAAAACAGTTTTAAAATAGGTTGATTAGCTGCCCAAAATCAAATTGCAAAAACTAGAAAATACAGTGTAATTATACACAGTTCAGATTTTAGGGTATTTGAAAAGGATCTTTCAAAAGGAATTAAAATGCAAGTTTCTTGGTTGGTAAATGAAGATAAACATGTGCCCGTGTCTTATGGTCCAATTCGTGTCCATCACGATGCGACACAGCGCGTGTCCAAGCCTAAGAACACTAATCAAACACCTACAGTGAACAGGAATAGCACTGCATCGTGCACGCGTGCACGCGTGTCGTACACGCGACACAGTGCGACTCGAGGCTCGTGCTCACACAGGGGTGTTCGCCTAGGGTCACCCTAGGTCTGTGTCAGCCTGCAATGCGACACCGTGTCGCCGTGTCCACGCTAACAGCCCGTATCAGAGGGGACTGAAACTCGCGCGCAGCAGCTCGAGCGACCAGTGCACGAGCTCGTGCTCGCTCGACACGGCACAGGGACACGCGAGACTTAGGGAGGGCCGTGTCAGACACTGCCCCCACCCACGTGTCAAGTGGCGTGTCCCGAATCGCCGTGTCCAGAGTGCAATCCAACCCGAGTAGCAGGGGAAGCCCCAACCGCGCGTGCGAGCGTGTCCGACCCTTCGTGCACCCGACATAGACACTAAAACACCATGGACACTTCACAAGAATTAAAACATACACCTAGATCTACAATCATGTTCAAAAAGAATTCAAAAATAAGACAAAAATATTCTTTGTGGCATTTCCACAAACACCTACTGCCTAGCATGGATTCGTGTCCAATTGGGACACGAATCGGACACGGTTTCCTACCAAACTTGGAGGTTAGCTAGGGGACACCTAGATCTAGGTCTCCATGCAAAAATATTAGCAACTATAATAGAGTTTTAGTAATTTACCTATAGGTGTCAAAAGCCCCAAAAAGCTCCAAAGAGAGGTGTTCTTCTTGATGTCCAAACTCCACCAAATTGTCCCAAGGCTGGAAATAAACTTTCACAACAGCAAGAATACCTAAATTGGAACCTATTGCAATTGGTTTGGGGAGAAAAGGATTTAAAATGGATTTTCTAGGGATTTTAGAAGTTGGGGATTTACCTCTTCTTCCAACTTGGGATTTCTTTCTAAAGAGGCTAGCCCTAAATGGAAGAGACTATTTAAAGGGTTGGGATCCCTATGTTGGCTGGCCATAGTGGGTTAGGGTTAGGGTTTAGTGATGGACTATGGGCTTTGGGCCAAGTTACATGAGCTAAGGCTATGTTCATTTCTATTGGTCTCAAAACCATAAGTCATGACTTATGACTTAACCCACTCTATTCTAACTTGAGTCTAATGCACTAAATCATGGGTTAACCTAAGTTGGACTAAGGTTACTTAACCTAACCAAGGCTATCACAACTAGGGTTAGCTTCTAGGCTAGTCATCAAAGTCAACACTAGTCAAAATCAACCAAGTCAACCCTTAGTCAAATAATTCCAAAACAATTCCTAAAAATTCCCAAAAATTCTAATAAATCCTAAAATGACCAAAATACCCTCTAGGCTAAGATACACTAATTAATAACAATCACATGGCTAGGCTCTAGGTCAAGAAGTCTCTAAGGTTACACTAGTTAACTCCAAACTACAAGTCATAACTAAAAATAGTTTAAAATGATTTTAAAATCACCAAAAATCAAATAATAATTTAAATGAAAATAATATAAATTATAAATACAAAATTTCAAAATACCCTCATTTTAAAAACTGGGTGTTACAATCCTACCCACCTTATAAAAATTTCGTCCTCGAAATTAAGATGGTAGCAGGCCTTCTAGGTCAAACACCCCACAACAAAGTCTCAAACATACCGTCAGATAATCATATGCGTCTGTCCAAAATCACGATATTCAGAAACTTCGTCGTGCTAGGGAGCAAGGCTACGATAATCACAGAGTCCTCGACTAAGGCACATACCTCTATAATCATGGTATTTAAAATTTTCGTATTGCCGCATGCTTGGCAGCGAAAACCTTAAATTCCCACACCCGAGAATACGTCCTAAATCTGACTATATGTCCTCACTATGCCAGCTAAACACGACCCTCGAAGATTCTCAATTCCGTAACCAAGGTGACCTAGCCCATATGATTAATCTCAGAAGGAACCAAACATAACCACAAGAATAACAGGACAAAATTAATCAACTAACAAGGAACAGAAGAAATCGAAATTTTAAGGCAGTATAAGAGGCAATTGCGGAAAGAAAATTGAATAGATCGGAACTGCAGCAAATCTCTACTGGCCTGAGCACCCTCAACTGTCCTGGCGAAAGCTCGCCCTCGCTGGCCTCCTCTAGCTGCTGCTGATGCTGCATATACCTCTGCTGCTGAGTCGGCGGTAGAACGCTGTTCTAGGTCATGAACTATAAATAGCATAATATGAATACTCTCCATAAGGAGGCCAACACAGAGGTACAACTCAATCACAATCTAAGGTAGAATGTAGCACGATGAAATAGATAAGAAATCCTCAACTGAGGTGCAACTCAAATGAAATACAAGTCTCAACATCTACTAGTCTCAATATCTACTAAAATATACAACTCTGGAAATAAGACAACAACTAAACATGAAAAGAAGAACAGACTAAGCTAACTACACTATGCAAGGGTGCCATCCTCAGCAGCTGCCTGAACCTCCCCAGGGGTCCAGGTCGCGAGTGTCATCTAGGCAAGCTCCAAGGTAAGGGGTGCAGGGTTCCTCATCATCCTCTGTAAAATTTTCAACAGGTCCAGTCAGGACGGGAGCGAGCACAATACATCTCACGCAGATCATAACAGGTTAGAAAATATAAACGTACAAGAGAGTACAATACATGAAACTGAAAGAAAATACATGATGTAACAGGAAGAGAACTGTAATAGAAATATCTACTATAAGTAGAGAGCTACCAGTGACTAGTGATTTAGAGTACAAAGTTGACATGTGAACGGCTTGATTTGCACATGGCTATACTAAAGAGGTGTACATGGCTATTCTACTTTGGAATTGTTCACATGACTATTTATACTCCCCCAAGCCCCAATCAATACACAAGGATCCAGACAGGTTATGTTACGCACATGGTTTTCACATGAAGCCCATAGATGGGTATACATGAAGTATTCACGAGGCTCAGAGAACTGAGTGCACATGAATTCCACACGAAGGCCCACTAAGGATGCACATGAAGTATAGGTTATACATGAGATTCATGGGAAACACGACCGATCATGGTAGCACATGAGAGTACACGAGCAAGCACGAACGAGCATGAAGCACATGATAAACATGGATAACATGAGAGCGAGGAATACACGATGTACATAAAACACATGGCACAATGTATCCGATGCTCCCGAGGGGGATAACATCTCAGGCAAGGATCCATATAGTATCAATCCGTGATAATGTCGTGACAGCATCAAATAAGGTAAACTAGAGCAGGAATATAATTCTAAGCAAGTTATGAAATGATCAGAGAATGTACTCGCCTGATAACTGAATGTCCCGAGAAAATGTACTGCCTGAGGAGTGGTGTCTGGCTCCTATTCAGAACAGCGCTAGTCACAACAAGTCTAAAATGGAATAATAAAGCTCTACAATGCATCTACATGATTTCTAGGTCAATCTAGGTCAAAGTCAATTCTTGGTCAACCCTGGTCAACCAAGAAGTCAACCCTAGGTCAACTATGGTCAAACTAGCCAACTAGGTCTAACAAGGCTACACTAGCCTATACTAGTCTATTTTAGTCTAACTAAGGCTACACAAGTCATTCTAAACCTAATCTAAAACCATAACTCAAATCCAAGTCACAACACATACATGATTATATATATATGATAGTTAACTATATACATATCACTTATCATATCATATATATATACTACCAAGCCATATGCATTACATTACTATCTATATGGTACAACTTATATGAGCTTATATATATATATATGTATACAATAGATACATAGAGGGTTAGAGAGTGAAGAGAGTGAAAGGGAAAATGTGTGCATGTGTACAAAGTGGAGAAGTGAAAGTGCATAGGCAAGTGAGTGTGTGTGTGTCATGTGGACATAGCAAGTGAAGTGAGGTTTAAGTGTCATGGGTACATGGCAAGTGTATAGGTGAAGGGGTGAGGGAATCATGGCAAGGGGGTGTTAGAGTGGTGTGTGTATCACATAGTGTAGAGTGTGTGTGTGTGTGTGTGTGTGTGAATGATAGTGTCACATGGCAAATGGGGTCATTAGTTAACTGTTAACAGTGTAAAGAGGGAAAGGAAAGCATTCTATTTTAGTTTCAGTTTTTATAGCCTACATTAACAACATCATCATTATCAAACTTCAAATTTTTGCCTAAGTTACACAATGTCCATATCATTATTAACCATTCAGCCTACTATTCTTAGTTTTCAGATTTTCAATTGCCTAACTAACATTAAAACATGTGACAATCTCAGTTTTAAATTCTAATTCTAGTTCAAACAGTGTCAATGTCAATGTGAAGGATGTTATAGTGTCAAAGTGAAAGGGTGAAACAATGTGAGAGAAATCAGATTCCAATGTACACTTAAACATGGAAACCTAACTAACTAATTACCATTCAGTCTAATATTGACCAACATCAAAACTTATAACCACATTCTCAGTTTTGGATTAAAAATCAACTCAATTTCTTCACTTCAAAAACAGTTTCAGAATTTCCTTTTACCCTACCACATTACCATTTACAACTAAACTTAGTTTGAAGGGAACAAAAGAAAGGGGAATAAAAAACTGAAAGGAAGGGAAACTAACTCAGTTCAGTTCCTATCACTATCCCCAAACTCAAAATTCAAGTAAAGGTAAAAATCAGTTTACTAATATCATATTTCAAAATTATATTTCAGTCTATACTAAAAGAACCCAAACAATGTCAAACTAACACCAAATCGTTTCAAACTCGACCCACACTTAGGAAACATGTATGAGTATAGCAATAGGGTTTCAAACCATGCCAAAACAGTTTTAAAATAGGTTGATTAGCTGCCCAAAATCAAATTGCAAAAACTAGAAAATACAGTGTAATTATACACAGTTCAGATTTTAGGGTATTTGAAAAGGATCTTTCAAAAGGAATTAAAATGCAAGTTTCTTGGTTGGTAAATGAAGATAAACATGTGCCCGTGTCTTATGGTCCAATTCGTGTCCATCACGATGCGACACAGCGCGTGTCCAAGCCTAAGAACACTAATCAAACACCTACAGTGAACAGGAATAGCACTGCATCGTGCACGCGTGCACGCGTGTCGTACACGCGACACAGTGCGACTCGAGGCTCGTGCTCACACAGGGGTGTTCGCCTAGGGTCACCCTAGGTCTGTGTCAGCCTGCAATGCGACACCGTGTCGCCGTGTCCACGCTAACAGCCCGTATCAGAGGGGACTGAAACTCGCGCGCAGCAGCTCGAGCGACCAGTGCACGAGCTCGTGCTCGCTCGACACGGCACAGGGACACGCGAGACTTAGGGAGGGCCGTGTCAGACACTGCCCCCACCCACGTGTCAAGTGGCGTGTCCCGAATCGCCGTGTCCAGAGTGCAATCCAACCCGAGTAGCAGGGGAAGCCCCAACCGCGCGTGCGAGCGTGTCCGACCCTTCGTGCACCCGACATAGACACTAAAACACCATGGACACTTCACAAGAATTAAAACATACACCTAGATCTACAATCATGTTCAAAAAGAATTCAAAAATAAGACAAAAATATTCTTTGTGGCATTTCCACAAACACCTACTGCCTAGCATGGATTCGTGTCCAATTGGGACACGAATCGGACACGGTTTCCTACCAAACTTGGAGGTTAGCTAGGGGACACCTAGATCTAGGTCTCCATGCAAAAATATTAGCAACTATAATAGAGTTTTAGTAATTTACCTATAGGTGTCAAAAGCCCCAAAAAGCTCCAAAGAGAGGTGTTCTTCTTGATGTCCAAACTCCACCAAATTGTCCCAAGGCTGGAAATAAACTTTCACAACAGCAAGAATACCTAAATTGGAACCTATTGCAATTGGTTTGGGGAGAAAAGGATTTAAAATGGATTTTCTAGGGATTTTAGAAGTTGGGGATTTACCTCTTCTTCCAACTTGGGATTTCTTTCTAAAGAGGCTAGCCCTAAATGGAAGAGACTATTTAAAGGGTTGGGATCCCTATGTTGGCTGGCCATAGTGGGTTAGGGTTAGGGTTTAGTGATGGACTATGGGCTTTGGGCCAAGTTACATGAGCTAAGGCTATGTTCATTTCTATTGGTCTCAAAACCATAAGTCATGACTTATGACTTAACCCACTCTATTCTAACTTGAGTCTAATGCACTAAATCATGGGTTAACCTAAGTTGGACTAAGGTTACTTAACCTAACCAAGGCTATCACAACTAGGGTTAGCTTCTAGGCTAGTCATCAAAGTCAACACTAGTCAAAATCAACCAAGTCAACCCTTAGTCAAATAATTCCAAAACAATTCCTAAAAATTCCCAAAAATTCTAATAAATCCTAAAATGACCAAAATACCCTCTAGGCTAAGATACACTAATTAATAACAATCACATGGCTAGGCTCTAGGTCAAGAAGTCTCTAAGGTTACACTAGTTAACTCCAAACTACAAGTCATAACTAAAAATAGTTTAAAATGATTTTAAAATCACCAAAAATCAAATAATAATTTAAATGAAAATAATAAATAATTATAAATACAAAAGTTTAAAAATACCCTCATTTCAAAAACTGGGTGTTACATTTTTGATTCTGGGGGGTGACGATAGAGGCTCGAGAAAGCGACGGCAGCTCTGCCTTACTCCTTGGACGATCGGACGCTGTCTTGGCTCTGGGGAAGAAATGCTCTTTGTCTGGCTCTGTACGTATCTCTCTGTGCTCTCCTTTTTATATATATGCTCCTCTGCGCGCCTCTCTCTGTATGCGTCTGTCTCCGTCCATTTGCAAGGGAATAGCACCTTGCTATTTATAGGCGTGGGGGGTGATCATTAGGGTCTGCAATGAATACCCATTTAGAAAAGTCGGCGCCTTAAGAGTTATCAATCTGGACCGTTCATCTTGAATATAATAAATTTGAGCAATTAATGTGAATGCATCAAATCTCTGTAGGCAATAAATATTGATTGCCATGAATATTCATAATTCGTGATAGCCTGCCACGTGTCCAATTTGCTTGATTTGATTTGATCTGGGCAATTATGACGATCGCAACAAATCTGATTTTGTTAGGATTTGTTAGCACCCATAATTTCAGGAAAGATAAGACTGCCACGTGTCTCAATTGTCACGAAGAGTGCCACGTGTCTCAACTGGACCGTCCTGGCAGAGCTGTATATAGGTGGTCCTCTTAGCCGCATAAAGCATGCAGTCGTATGAGGATGGGCAGCCGCATGAGGATGGGCAGTCGTATAGGGATGGGCAGCCGCATAGGGATAGGCAGCCGTATGCAGATGGACGGCCGCATGGGGATAGACAGCCGCATGCAGATGGGCAGCCGCGTGCAGGATGCAGCCGCATGAAGTGGACGGCCGCCTAAATGCAGCAGTCGCATGAAGTGACCTCGGGACTTGGTGGATCTTGCCAGCTGTAAGAAGATCTTCTCCTCTTCCCTAGGAACACGCCATCATGTCAGAGTCATTATTACGTCTTTATGTCAGAGCTGTCATTTGTCAGAGCAGTCGTCAGGGCATTAAATGCAGCAAAATATAGAGAAGAACTGTTGAAGGCCACATGGCTTCTTTCTGGGTCGCATGGAACTATCTGAGCCGCATGGACCCTTGAGCCGCATGGACTCCTGAGCCGCATGGACCTCTGAGCCGCATGGGGATCCTGAGCCGCATGGAAATCTTTCTGTCGGAGCCGCATAGGCCTTTCTTTCTATTTTTTCATGCTTCTACAGCCTATAGTTTGGACCACTCGCGGTCCTATAAAAGGGGAAGTATTCTTCTAAAGAGTCACTATCTTCTTCCTGGCACCCTTCACCACCATGTTTGATCCAGACTTAGCTTTAGACGGCCGCTGGCCTTGCATAAGTCGGCTATTGGTTGGGGCTTTTCTTGTTTGAAGGGGCCATGATCTTGTAGAAGAACTCTTTGTAGAAGGATTCGTCACCGCTCTTGAGAAGTATCCAAGTATCCTTCCTAAGGATATTGACTCTGGGCGACATTTTGGAGGTCCTGAATACGGGGTTAGGATTGGTTGCTCATCCGATGAACAGTCGGCCGTACTCAGCTCTGCTCGTTCTAGGCTTTGCAACCTACAGCACCTTCAGGGAGCTAAGGCCAATAGCTGCTTCAGAAAGTTGCTTCCTTTGGCCGAGCAATTGATGTGCGTTTGGAGTGTTACACGTACAAGAATGTCAAAATACGCCTTGATGGAGATCAATCTTCTAGTATGCGTACCAAGACGAAAGATGCATGTGCTTTGATGAAGACTAAGTCTATTATAGACTCCTGTGATCGATCTTTTGTAGAAGAAGTAGGATTACTCCTTTGCGTATAGCCTTGATGAATCTATACTAGATCTTTGTAGGCATAATAATAACATAACTTCTTTCCATATTTTCTGTTGTCTTTTTAATACTGATCAGTCTACACCTTTGTATCATCTGCACTGTGGTGGAGGAATGTTATCAGCTGAGATTTTTCATGCTTCTACAAGACCCCCTTCAAAGTATCCCGAACTTGGGTTAAGCTCGGGATACTTTGAACAAAAGCATGAATATGTGGCATGAGCGTACGTGCTTGATGATGTTTCAGATTCTTGTCTCTGTGTATGCAACTATGAAGAGTCTGTAATAGATCTTTATAGCCACAAGTTTCTATATAAAAACTCTTCTATTCCCTCACTTTTTTCATCAACATAAGGAGGGGTCATTATAGAAGACATGTCTAACCAGAGGTAATATGAACATGGTAGGCCTAATCTTCACTAGGATGTAGAACAACAATTCAGAGGTATTATGAACGTAAACTATTTTCTAGATAGCCATGATAATCATAGGATCAATACAGAGAGAACAACTACTCAGAGGTAATATGGACATGGTAGCCGCATCGTCTGGGTGAAGAGGAACAATCCAGAGATAATATGGATGTGAAGTGCTTCATCTACTGATGGGAAGATATAGAAGAAAGGAATCCCCTACCAGAACCAATAGGCACTCTTAGGGGTTGCGAGAGCCTATGTCGATTTCGTTTTCAGGCGTAATACTTCTTTAGGAACCTGTCGTTGATGGGCATCATTAGCAAGTCACCATTGGGTTTGGCTAGTCAATAAGCACCATTGGAGTATACCGTTTTTATGACGAACGGTCCTTCCCACTTAGTTTCGAACATCCCAACCGTCCTGTGATTTATCACCATCGGCCTTCACACTGCTAAGACAAGGTCGTCCACTTGGTATGATCTTTCCCGGACTCTTTTGTTGAAGGCCCCAGAAATATGAGCTTGGTAAAGCTTGATTCTTTGCTATGCTAGCAAGCATTTTTTATCCAACGCTTCCAACTCTTGTAACCGTCTGCATTGGTTATCTTCGTCAGTCAGCTGATTGGTGATAGCTACCCGTAAGGACGGGATTTGAATCTCCAAGGGGAGGACCGCTTCACTTTCATAAACCAAGGCGAACGGTGTGTTGCCTGTTGGTGTTCCCACGGTCGTACGGTATGCCCATAGGCATTCGCCCAACTTCTCGTTCTAGTCGCAATTATTAGAGGACACGACTTTCTTGAGCAGTTTGACGATAGTTTTGTTGAATACTTCGGCCAACCCATTAGCCACCGGGTTATAGGCCATTAATGCCACGTTCTGTATTCGGTTCTTGTGACAGAACCGCTGGAAGGCATGGCTTACGAACTGGGGGCCATTGTCATGGACAATTCTTCTGGGGACCCCAAACCGGTAGATGACGTGGTGCTTTATGAAGCTGATTACGGTTTGAAGTTTTTATTTCTGCCAATGACAATGCTTTCGCCCACTTGAAGAAGTAGTCCGTGATGACAAGGATAAATCGATGTCCTTTGGAGGAAGGCGGGCTGATTGGCCCAACGATATCCATTCCCCATACTTCAAATGGCCAGAAGGCTACAGTAGGGTGTAGATGATCCTAAGGTCGGTGAATGAAGTCTGCATGCAACTGACATGCCCGGCCCTTCTTCGCATATTCTACGATGTCCGCTATCATAGTGGGCCAGTAATAGCCCATACAGTACAGTCGGTCGTGTAACATGGGCCCAGGTTGATGACCTCCACAGGTCCCATAGTGTTCCTCTCGGAGCGCTTCCTGCGCCTCTGTCTGGGATAGGCACCGGAGGAGGAGTCCATCGTAAGAACGACGGTACAGCATTTTGGTAGCTGTGTCATAGAAGAATCAGAGGGAACATCTCCTGATGGAAGCCGCCTCCTTTCGGGTAGAATCCCATAGACCATGTAGTCGATGAACGGGAAACGCCAGTCTCATACGTCTATATTAGTGTCCGCTTGGACTAAGTAACTTTGGCATGTGTGTAGAACGTTCTTCGGACAGACGAGTTCACGCCCCATCACCGTAATGGTGTATTACGATCTTCCAGGAGTTACAAGAGAAGAGACGAGATCGACGAGGGCATCAACCTCTAAATTTTGTAAAAATGGCACATGTTCTATAAAGAAACTGGTGAACGTGGAGATGGTGTCGATGGCCGCCTGATGGTAGGGGATTAGGTCCTCATGACAGACCTCATATTGCCCTCGAACTTGGTTAATGATCAGCTTTGAGTCCTCATAGGCTTCGATGTAGTCAACCCCCAACTGTTTAGCGAGTTGTAGCCCGATGATAAGGGCGTTGTACTCAGCAATGTTGTTGATACATGACTCCACGAGGGAGTAGGCGCAATAGATGATCAGGTCGTCGGGGATAATGAGGACAACCCCCACTCCCGCTACAATCTCACCCTTGGGTCCTGTCCTTGAAGCACAATCAAAGAACAGTTGCCATACAGGGTTGTCTGAGACATCATTAGATTCTAAGACTTCATCGGGGATGTTGTTGTAGAGCTTTGACGTCTCTGGCACAGGATTTGCTGCTAGGAAATTGGCCAATGCTTGGCCTTTAACTGCCTTCTGAGGGACGAACACCATGGTATAAGGAGTTAAAAGTATGGCCCAGGTGGCTAACCTCGAGGATAAAGCCCCTGGCTTGGTCATAAGGACCCTAAGGGGGTTGATTCGGGAGACGACGTGGATCGTCTGTCCGATCACATAGTGACATATTTTCTGAATGACGAAGAGTAAACTAGACACTCCTTTTCGATAGGATTATACCAGTACTCGGCTCTAATTATAGTTATGCTGAGGTAATAGATGGCTTGCTCGTATCCTTCATCACCCTTCTATGCCAGTAAAGCCCCGAAAGAGTGATCCATGGCTCGGACGTAGAGTAGAAAAGGTCTTTCTATTACTGGAGCTACTAGAACAGGGGGACTGGTGAGATACTTCTTGATGTCGTCAAATGCTTGTTGGCACTCTTCGGTCCATACAAAGGAGACCCCCTTCTTTATCAGTTTGGTGAAGGGCTGGCATCGACCAGAGAGGCTTGCTATGAATCTTCCGATGTATGTCAGACGTCCTTGCAGGCCTCGAAGTTCCTTAAGATTCTTTAGGGGAGCCACATCTAGGATTTCCTTCGTCTTCTTTAGGTCAATATGGATTCCCTTCGCCGTGACGATGAAGCCTAAGAACATGCCGCTGGAGACGCCTAGGAAGGACTTGGCCGGATTCATCTTTAGTTGGTGCACCCGTATTATGTCGAACATTATTCGTAAGTCATCCAAGTGGCTGGACTTTACTTTGCTCTTGACGATAATGTCATCGACGTAACACTCCACCGTCTTTCGAAGATGTTTGCAGAATATGGTACTCATAGCCCGCTGGTAGGTTGTGCCTGTATGCTTCAATCTGAAGGGCATAACTGTATAACAGTATATTCCTTTCAGAGTCCAGAACGAAGTATGCTTTTCGTCCTTGGGGAACATCTTGATTTGGTTTTAGCCTAAGAAGCCATCCATAAAGGACATACGCTCAAAGCCATAAGTGTTGTCGATCATCACGTCTGTGATTGGAAGAGAAAATTCATCTTTTGGATAGGCCGAGTTGAGATTCCGGAAGTCTATGCTGACTCTAATCTTTCTGTTCTACTTAGTAACCGGCACGATATTGGCCACCCAGTCCGGGTGTTGTTCTTCGCAGATGAAGCCACTCTCAAGGAGTTTATCGACTTCTTCTTTGATGGTGTCCATAATATTAGGACGGAAGCGATGCTGCTGCTGTTTGACAGGTTTGGCATCAGCTAGAATGTTGAGCTGGTACATGGTGACTTGTTGGTCCAAACCCGACATATCTTCATAGCTCCAGGTAAAGACATCTATATACTGTCGGACCAGCTGTACCAGAGAATCTTTATCGTTTTCTATCAGGCTTTTGCTCACAAAGACGGGTTTAGGGGAAGTTCTATCCCCTAAGTCGATCTGGACGACTTCGTCCTCGGTGGGAGGATCTCGCTGTTCAAAACGCCATTCCCACTGAGAGCCAAGGCGTTGAGCCCAAGGCTCCTCGTCAAAGAAATTGAGTGCCTGGTCTTCTTCCTCTGCGGGATCGTCTTTGGAAACCATATTAACGAATAGTACCTTCTGGAGGTCCCGGCCTATAATGGTATCAGAATCCCAGGTTGAAGAGTCAGAAGAATGCGAGTGTAGTAGAGCCTCTGGTTCTGAACTCTCTTAAGTGGTCGTAGGAGTAATATACCCAAAACCCCGGCGAGTACGTTGGTAGTAGTTCTGAGGCTTCCCCTTTGGTGTACGAACACGTAAGGGAAGCCGTCGACCATTGCCGTAGTTCAGCCCTTTGTTGTTGTTCAGGTCGTATCCTATCTTCTGGATGAGATATTTGGCTTGAGTAGCATAGTGGTAGAGCTGTATCTTGCCGTCGTCGGTTCCATTCTCCTGGGGCTGGCCGCTGTGGATGTTTCAGTTGACCGAAGACGATAGGTTGCTCCTCTGGGTTCTTTGGCGGGACTAGAAAGTATGAGCATTTGGAGAGAATAATTCGGTTTACAAGGTTGGCGGTTGTCACTTGCGTTTGTATAGTACATAGAGCGTTATCTTAGAAGTACTTAGTGTTCCAATACGCACAGGAGTAATTCGAAGGCAACTTTCTACTAATAAAATGCAAAATTTTATCCCGAGGGTTTACATCATCCAAAGACTGTGCCTCATTATTGGCGCATACGTCATCTTGTAATTCCTCATGGGCAAGAGATGCTACAGAAGGAGGTGGAGGAGATTTTTGCTTCATCTTGATCACCGCGGGAGGCACAGCCCGAGTATCTTGCTGCTTTGAAGCAGGTATTGGGGCCTTTCTGGAGAGCTTTATTTGCAGGGGCTCCTGGCTTTATGTCGTCGAAGGTGGCCATGCTGGAGCCTTGCCCCGGAGTTTGATGACCAGGGGGGCTAGAGTCTTAGGTGGCTTCCCTTTCATTCGAACCCTCATGGGTCCTTCCATGACGGCTGCAGCTTCTGCTTCGTAATCGGCAACGTTGGACTTGTCGTCCCAGGGGAGTGGTTTGTATAGATCAAAATTCGTATAGTATGCTTCGAGACCTTAGAACGGGTCGATGTCAATAAACTCCGTCTTGACGGTCACGTCCCTGGCCACATACTTCATGCACTGGTGAAGGGTGGAGGGGACGATCATGTACTCATGGATCTATTGTCGCCCAAGCAACATGTTGTAGTTTATGTCA
Source organism: Iris pallida (assembly GCA_029216955.1). NCBI lineage: Eukaryota > Viridiplantae > Streptophyta > Magnoliopsida > Asparagales > Iridaceae > Iris > Iris pallida. The sequence goes on from JANAVB010001598.1 coordinate 762,545, forward strand.
GCATCGATGACGTAACAGGTAACCTCAGTATGAAGATCATCTATTTGGCACTTCAATCGGATCTTGCCCAGAGGCTCACTCTTCCTCGCGTTGAAGCTGCTGATGGGGGTGTCCGATGACGTAAGACGGTACATCGGGATCCCTAGAGCATGGAGCATACTTCGAGGGATGATGCTGAGCGATGAACCTAGGTTGATGTGAATGCGATCGACCTTGATGGCACCGACATATCCTGTGTAGTACAGGGGTCTGTTGTGCCGGCTATTCTTTAGCAGCATATCGTGATGCACGAAGGTGATGTTAGGAATCACCTTGACCACGCTATGGCAATACGGACATGCCGTAGGTTCTTCCTTGGACTGCTTCACCTGTGCGAGGTAAGCCTATACATTCTGTAGTGCCTCGCTGAGGGCGTTCCGAGTTGCTTTGGAGAGCCGGAGAAGTTCGAAGAGTGATAACCGAGCCGGCGTATTGGCCAGCTGCGCCAGTATATCAAAGTTGTAGGGCTTGATCAGGCCTACTGTCGAGTCCTTTCGTAGAGGCTTATCAAAGTGGACTCCTTCTGTATCTGCTTATCTGCAGCAGGAGGTTGAGAAGGTCCGGCTTGTGCTGTATCGGGAGTAGAATGGGTCGCCGGTGGAGGAGTCTCTTCATCAGGAGCCTGGTTTTTCTCTCGCTGGAAAGCTGAACAAGTGGTCACCCTGGTGTCTTCTGTCGAGGAGGAGACCATGCGACATGTCCTGACCTTCCTTCCTTTAGCCGGTCGTACTGCTGGCACAGTTATGTCAGGAGTGAGATCTGGATGATCCCACATCACTTTATCTTACAGTGTTGTGAAGGGGATGAGGCCTTGAGTAATATCCCTGGCGGGCGGAAGGTTGACGACATCCATCATTGCCTTTGGGATAGGGACAACGCCATCTTAAGTCTCGGCTATCGGAAAGCTCCCGAACTATATCGTGGCCATGTTGGCCGTCACAGTCTTTTCCTCGTAATCGAGGGAGATGACTTTGGCATCGATAAGACGTTGAATATACCTTTTCAACATGTAGCAGTCGCGTATTGAGTGGTGGATGTACTGGTGGTAATTGAAATACTTAGGATTGTCCACCTTTCACACTTCATTAGGACGCTTGGGAGGTGGAAGTTGCAGCCTGCCGCCCTTGGTCAGCATTTTGAATAATTCGAGCGTGTCTTCGTCATTGAAGGAGTAGGTTTCCTTTGGCTTCTGCACTTCGACCGGCTTGGAGCTCACAAGTGCTGGACCCTTTGTAATATTGACGGCCACAGCTTGCTTGCCTTTACCGTCTCTTACTCGCTTTCCTTTATCTTCAACAGAGGGGAAGTTCAGACCCAGGAGTTGTGCGTCCTATGCCTTCTTCTGAGCTACGTCTGCTTCAGCAATGAAAGGTGTCCACTCGGTACAGGGAGCATTGTGCCACAGTTTGAGGGTAGGGAGCATATTCTTGCGGCATGAATCCATGAGCATGGGCTCAGGCATGCCTGGAGGTAGCCTTAGGGCGGCCTAGCGAAAGCATTCAACGTACGCTCGTACGGGCTCCTTTTCTTTCTGAACGATGTCCATGAGAGTAGACATCGTCATGTCCATCCCTCCTTCGTAGAACCGTTTCAGGAATATGTTCTTCAGGTCTTCAAACGATTTAATGTAGTTGTCGGGCAAACTGCAGAACCATTCATAAGCCACCCCCTATAGAGCTCCAATGAAGATGTTGGTGAGAAGGGCGTCATCCTTTAGCAGGAGTCCTGTTACTGAGGCAATGTACCTCAAGTATCGTTTGGACGACTCCTTAGTATCATAAGGGGTGATAGTATGTGGTTTATATTTAGGAGGATAAACAACATCGTCGCACTCACCAAGATAAGGCTGCCGGATGCCCATCTTTCAAAGTGTGGCTCACTTTTCTTTGGCATCATGGCGAGCGTATAACTCCTCGAGTGCTTGTTGTATTTCGTTGGATACTGCTGGATTGGTGGTCGACGGAGTGGTCGATGACTGCGCGACTTGGTTTATGATAGGCAGGGTACTAGACCCATCACGAACCGTCGGAGCTGCAGGTATGGAGGCAGTGGGAACCAATCTGTCCTTGATCTCCAGAACGACAGAGGCTAAAGTCTGTATGGATATGTTTAATACATTAAGACTTCCTTCGAGAGCCTCAATGCGTTTCTGCTGATCAGAACTTCCACTTGATTCTTTGTTGTCATCAGCCGCCATGTGCACAGATGCTATATGCGTGTAAGTAGAAGGGGTGGTAGATCTTTCGCTTTCTGGTTCGGAGTGCTGGTGCTCATCGTCTTGTGGGAAGACTGGCAAGTTACGATCATCTTTGACTCGACATTGTTCCTACCCCCGATCTTCTGACTGCTTGCGCCCACAGAAGTGTCGGTGTCATACGTCTCTACGTCATTCTGAAACGAAGGGTTGTTATACACTGTAGTAGGCTGGATACCCCCAATAGGTGCAGCGGTCGATGAACCGTCTTCTTGCGATGATGATCCGTCCTTAGAGTATGTGTGTTGGAATATGCCTTCCTTGGGCACAGGCTTCTTGCTACCCCCAGGCCGATATTTGGACTTGCCAACCAAGGAATGGGGTTTCTTGGATAGCTTCTTCTGGAACGGAGAGTCCCGAGCAACATTGCATGAAGCAACACGGAGCTCTTCTTCTTATTCATAAGTTCTCGGTCGCAGCCTTTGAAAGACGGACCTCCTTTTTGGTGGTGATAGATATGCTTGACAACAGCAACAGTTGATGGTAATCTGAGTGCAGTTGGGTCTTTATTTAGACACCAATTGCGTCTCAGATTCTTCTCTCGTCCTCTGCTCGCAGGGAGCAGACGAAGTCTTCATGCCTCTACATTCTTCGTGTACACAGGAGCGCTGTGTGTAGCCGAAGAGATATAAAAAAGGCATTCTTCCTTTAAATTCCTGTGGGCGAGATCCGTGTATGCCTCGATCAGAGAGTCGCTACTGACATACCCCCGACCTTGAGTAGTGTGAGTCGGTGCTCAAGGGATGAGGGGTTCCGCCGAACGGGGCTTCAGAGAGTCTTGGATGGTCTTGTATAGCTTTGTATCGGCTGCATGCGTTACTGTCAACACGGGCCTCCGGTCCGTCATAGGCGTAACACTTTGATCGCATGGGGCAAGTACTGCCTTTGATCTCCTCCCACCAAGATTAGATGATACGTAGTATTCAGAATCCAACATGGCCATAACTGATGGACCGGTTATTCTGTCGAAGACAAAATTTCTCACCGTACAACATCTCCACGAGCAGACGAGCCGTCATCTGCTTCTTTCGGTGTTGGGCCTTTGTCACGATTGCCATAGGATAGCCGTGATCTTCTCTGTGTTTCCTGAGCATGGGCTTTGAGAGAGGTAGCCTGGCATCAACGGTCGAAGGGATCTTTGGGGCTTCATCGACGAGGAGGGTCTAAGACGTAGTCCCCTCCGTCATGCTGCTCGTCGTAGCCGTCTTAGGCACCCAGGTCCATCGAGCCTTCTTTGGTTTTACGAACCGCTTCGAAGGGCTCGACTTCTCTTCAGAAAGGAGATCTTCAAAAGCTTGATGGTCGAAGCGTACGACCAACATCTTCTGAGAGTCCAACATGGCCTTACCCAAGGGGTAGGCAATTCTGCCAAAGACAGAAGCTCCTTCCTGCATAGCCATCTTCGTACGAGGATAGGATGTTGCATCTTTCTTCTTCGGTTGTGCCTTCGTCTTCCGTATAGCCTTAAAGTGGCAGACTTCCTTGTGCTTCACTGCAACTGGAGTTGACTAAGGAGGTGCAGTAGCATTCGATGAAGGCATACTGAGTACGCTTGAGTTCAGAGGGGCTTGGAACGCATCCTCTTTAGCATTGTCATTCGGTGCAACATTCTTGGGCATCTAACTGCGTCGAGTCTTCTTCTTCGGCTTTACTAGCCGCTTTAAAAGACTCGAGTTGCCTTCAGAAAGAAGATCTTCAAAAGCTTGCTGATCGAAGCATACGACCAGCATCTTCTGGGAAGACCCCAGTAAGTTATTGTCAGATTGTGTCACCACCTTCTCGTCAGAGGAAAAGGAAGTCCCCAGCAAAGTCGCTATTTTATTTGCCATGAACAAAAAGTTGAAGAACTTTTGTATTTCAAACCAAAAAGAGTACAAAATATTTATAAACAGGAGATCTAAGTATAATTTTTTGATTCTGGGGAAGTGTGCCGATGGAGATCGAGCATTGTGGTGGCTCCTTTACTCCGCTGACGATCTGACGATGAAACGAACTTTCTCTGACTCTCTGAATAACTATGAGCTGGGTTGCCAATCAAGAAGCAGTCGAAGTATTTTGAAGACCCTTAGTGAAGGAAAACTGTTCCTATTTATAGGCATGCACATGTACGATGTGCGCAGGGGTTTTGGCGTACAGAAGCGCTGCGCGCACGAGATTTTAAGAGAATCTATTGTAATCGTACTGTGGGGGCTGATGCTGAGCTGACACGTGGTAGTTGTTGGGATTCCCTTATTACTAAGGTCTTCGGTAGTTGGGACTACTCAGCATCAGTGACACGTGGCGCACACACACTTCTAGAAGATCTTATTCAGTTTAAACAAAGTGGATTTTAATTTTATCGAATGAGCGACGGTTTGAACAAACTAGATCTGATTGTATCTGAAGAGATACGACTGTTTGAACAAACTTGATGTGATTGTATCTGAAGAGATACAAATGTTTGAACAAACTTGATCTAATTATATCTGAAGAGATACGGCTGTGATACTAGCCACGTGGCATGGTGCCCGTTTTTGAAGGAGCTGCGCTTCTGGGGTGCTCTAAAGGAGCTGCGCTTCTTGGAAGCTCTGAAGGAGCTGCGCTTCTGAGGAGCTCTGAAGGAGCTGCACTTCTGGAAAGCTCTGAAGGAGCTGTGAAGGAGCTGCGCTTCTGAGAAGCTCTGAAGGAGCTACGCTTAGAAGAAGCTCTGAAGGAGCTGTGCTTCTGGGAAGCTCTAAAGGAGCTGCGCTTATAAGGAGCTCTGAAGGAGCTGCGCTTCTAGGAAGCTGTGAAGGAGCTGTATTTCTGAGAAGCTCTATCACTGCGCTTTTGGGGCACCTAGTGACTGCTTATGAGCGGCTGAGTCAATGCTTCTTTATTGTTGCCATTTTAGGGGGCTCGAGAAGCGGTGACTAAAGACTTAGTCAAATGACTTCATTAAATAAGTTTCGTTGTGATGAATTCTAGTTTCATCATATTAGCTTGGGGCCTTTGAACAATTGCCATGTGGCATGCGGTTTGAACCACACACAGCCTATATAAAGGTGAGCTTTTGAGGAAGTCATTGTTCATTGCCTTTTGACATTCCTCTGTCATGATCGACCTTGACTTAGCTTAGGATGGCCATAGGCCTTGCATAAGTCGATTGTTGGCTGTAGATCTCTTCGTTCACAGAAGTCAGAGCCTTGGTGGAGAACCAACTTCAAGGATTCGAGATGTACTTGAGTGTTTGGCGAGATGGGTTCGAACATGAGCGACATCTTGGAAGTCTTTGAGGCCCAGGATACCGAATTTGGATTGATTGTCAATCCGAAGAGCCACAGGTTGTGCTGTGAACCTCGTGTAGGAGCTATATCCCCGTTTTGCTCAATAACTGTTTCATTAGCCATATTTGAGTGGGGGTGCTGAACACTTGACTAGAAAATGGTTCGTGCTGACAAGAAGGGGAGCTGCGCTTTTGTAAGTTGTGCTTCCGTGAGCTGCATACTTAGGATGAGTAGATCGCTTTTTATGTAATCATGAAGAATCTGTAATGGACATTTGTGATCATGATTTTAATAAAGTATTTCCCTTTATGCACTGCCATCTCTTGTGATCTGAGATATGATACGCATAACAACTTGGTGTCTCCTGCGCTTCTGCAAAGTGTGCGAAGCGACTGATGTCTTTTACGCTTTTGTTGACGTTGCACTTTTTTGTGCTTCTACACAACCGAGGCAACATTTCTTCGCCGTGGCCAATCATTGCTGCCATGATTCCAGACGGTTTTGCGCCGACGATCGCTTCTTGTGGTTAGCCCCGATCTTTCTTCTCCCTCCTCTCCCCCTCCTTCTCGCCTTCCTCTCCGTATTCCCTCTCATTCTCACTCTCACGTTCTCTCTCATGGTCACTCTCCTCACCCTTCTTCTTGCACTTTTTTTCCTTCTTTTTGTGGAATTTCTTTTGGTGCGGCTAAACTCTCTCCAGAAGAGGAGAGGTTTAAAGCCCTAAACAAAACTATGTTAAGGTTTGGGCTTTAAGCCCATGACTAGATCATTGATTATTATTTTAAGCTATTGTTGTTTATGTTGGGCTCTAAGCCAGAACAACTAGGTTATTGATTTAATTGGCGGTCTTATAATTTCTATGAGGTGGGCTAAGAGCCCAGCACCTGTATAATATTTTGTATCAAGAATTTGATGCTGGGCTTGGTCTTCAAGCCCGGGTTAAATTGGATAAATTATAATTTTTTTGTAGGGATTTTGGAAATGGGCTGGGGCTTAAGCCCTTTGGTTGTATATGCTTATTAAAATTCTTAGTCTATATTTGGGGCTGGGTTATTATTTGTTACTATTATTATTATTATCATGGGTACATTTTATTTTTTTATTATTGTTAATTTCTATTACTATTAAATAATTTTGGTTAATAGTTTTTATTAACGTATTGATTAATAATTTTGATAAAAGTTATACCAATATTTTTATAAATACTTGTTATCGATTACTAAACCATTTAAATGTTTTGATACATATAAGTTTAAAGTTATTTTGCTACAATAAATGTCTGGCTACAATTATTATTAGTATGTACACAAAACTATTAAGTATCTATTCTAGTTAGTATATAGGTATTTTAGTGATAATCTATGAATAGTTAGACTATATAGATAGTTAGCTAATAGATAACTAGATAATGACATTGTTAGAATCTAACCTATTCTTGCCCAACTCTAGGTGGAGACTTTGAGACTCATTGATTTGGAAGGACAAGGCAAGTATTTCTATGATTTGACTCATTTACTTCATATCATGCTTTTTTCATATCGGACATGTTGTTTACACGATTTATCATGTGCTTCTGGTTTGATCTTTTACTTATATCTGGCGGAGTGGAATACTACAGATATATGACCAAAGCCTAACTTAGGATTCATGTGGATAGCTTAGGTATCACACCTATGCATGTGGGATTTTAAGCCATACCTTTACTTGTGCTTATTCATGATCTTTATCCAGCCGATCACATATTCTAGTTGCTATTTCAAATCATATGTCAAGATCTTTTGCTACATGTTTCATCTTCATTTTAGGTTTTGCATTTACTTTCATGATCATCCTGTTTCATTGTCTCTTTACTTGTTCACATGTTGTATTTGTTTTATTATTGTAGAATATACTTTGCTCAGCTCCTGACTGGATATGTTGTAGGTGAACTTGAGGCCATAGGTTTTACTTTCTTTGGGCAAGCGCCCGAGACCTTAGTTGAGCAGGACTACACTATGACTCGGGATCTAGAAGTTGTTGTTGATATCTAGATCTAGTTTCATTTTGTATATAGACTTTACTTTTTGGACTTGGTATTATTGTATTGTAATAAACTCTGGGAATGTAATAGATGTTGTGATTGGATTTTATCTTATCTTGTAAAGTTCTTAATACATAGTACATCTTACTACGTTAAGTCCACAATGTAGGCTGGGCTAGTGCGACTCGTATCCGAATATTCGGGAGCGGGTCGTGACAAATAGGGAGTGGAAATGTAATTCCATGTTTACACAGGTAATAGAGGGGGAGAGCTCACCTACACTGGTAGATATGACTTGGTCCTATAAGCACTGCACAAGTGCTAACCAGTGTGCATTTTGTACAGCAGTGTGCACTTGTACACTGGAGAGAGGTGTCACGACCCACACCCGTTTTTCGGGATACGAGTGCGTGTCCAAGCCAGCCTACGCCGCAGTGTCAGCGGCAGAACGCTGTCTAGACACAATGTGAGCACCCTGAATTTCGGGTTGATTTTTTTTTTTCTGATTGATTGGTTTCGATAAATAATTTATTCTGTTTTTTTTCCTTAAGTATACTTTTTCGTGCCTTTGATATTTGGAGTGTCAGGGATGTTCAACTCTGGAAATCTTCTTCACGAGTTTTGTAGTGGACAGGATTACCTTCATGACGGTATATAGTGTCCCACACAAACTTGTTCCCTTGTACTCTTTTGCTTCGCAGAACTTCGGGTCGATTTAGACCATTTGATTATTAATTAATTTTTCACTCTTTTCCTTGATCAATATTAGCACGTTACCGTGACTTTTAATTTGGGAGCGCAAGACCAGTCAGTTTCTTGAAACCAACTTCTCATGCATGATCTACTCGAGACGCTCTTCACCCATGACCTTCGTGTCCCACTCAGACACTCCATTTTGTGCTCCATTTGCTTCGCACAACTTTCCTGACACATGATCCGATTTTATTTCACCCTACGGTGTCACATTCATTTTCCAACTAGATTTGTGGGTACCCTGTCGACCAAAACCAGTCAGCCCCAATTATGGGCATGGCCCACATTGAGCGTACTATCCGCATGCCACTTGTATGCCATTTATTGGAATTCCCATGTGCTACTTATTTACCCATGATTATCAACACATATTTTTATTCCATTATTTCGCCATGTCCGGTTTTGATCCAACCCGGCTTGACCGAAACCAGCCCAAGCTCCGTGTTACTCTCCATCATGACGCCCTCATTTTTGCTTGCCCAAAAATAATATTCAATACCTAGTTTTCTACTTCAAATATTGAGTGTAAATTCTATTGATTTTAATTCCTTGGAATGACCTAATTTTAGCTATTTAATTCTAGCCATTTGATTTCCCCTAATAAATCCTATCCATTCAATTTCCTACATGACAAATTCTCACACACACTTCTAACCTTGGCCGGCCCTAACATTGAGGAAAGAGTTTTCTCCCTCTACTTTATCCTCTCTCATTATTTCTTCACTTTAATTCTCACCACTCTCTCTCTCTCTTCCCTCTCAAACTCAAAACACACACAGCAGCCATGTGGCCGAGCCCGACCTCCTCCCACCTAGGCCGAGCTCGGCCCAGCTCGCCGCCGGCCACCCTGGTCGGCTGGCCACCCACTCCACCAGCCTCCTCCTCCTTCTACTTCCATTCACTACAACAGAAATACTTTTAATGACGGCTAAAAACCGTCATTAATGACAAACCATGACCCTTTTTTTCCAAAGCAAGCGTGATAAAAACGGGTGTTATAAATGTTTTTTAAAAGCGTCATAAATAAAAATGTCATGAATATGATGAGTTTCTGCTACACTTATTTTCAGCGTAGTTTGAAAGCGTTATGAATAGATAATCTGTATAGACTCAATTCAGCACATTTATAACGCTCAATTCTGCACATTTATATATTACTTTCCAAAAAATTATAGATCAATGCCCAATGTTGCTCAATTCAATTTCAAAACATTCATTTTGAACCATATTCACAAGAAAATATCTAAATGTTATAGAGTACCATTTAATCCATTTAAAAATATATACATAATATATATCACCTTCATTACATTTTTCAAAATAGGACATCCAAATACATATATTTACAACTGCTACTAGTAAGTAGACCCTCAAAACTATTAGTATATTGGCTTCAACTTTGAGCACATCAAAACTGTCGGCATCACGTAGCAAAACCCTGAAAAAGATAAAAAAAAATATTACCAAAAGACCACCTCATGTCTTAAGAGTTGGTACCAAGTTTCCAACAAGAAACTAGCAATTGAGGATCATGTAATAAAATACTTTCATATACATCGAATCTAAGAATGCATTAAAATACCTACATGTAGTAATAAACAGTCCACTCAAAGAGTGAAAGAAACAGGCCACTCAAAGAATGCAATCAAATGTGAAAGAAACAGGCCACTCAAAGAATGCAATCAAATGTCCTATTTATACACAGGACATAAAAAAGTTACTATTAACATATATCACTTTCCTTGATAACATCTCCATAGAAACCATACATATAAAACCATACCTATTTGTCTAAACAACCACCTGAAGTCCAGGCCAGATGGTTTGAAGACTTGTAAGTTCCCAGTAGGTAGCTCTTCCCGTCCTCATATCAGCTTCATGGTTTGGACCATTAGAAGAAAAAAAATATTAGTCTTCCTAATTAAAAAAAAACAAGTAGCATGAGTATATATAAAACAATAGGAAACATGAGTATACATGAAATTATTTTTATGTAGTTAGAGAGTTCGAAAATCAGGTAAAAAAAGCACTGAGAACATGCAGTAACCTTTCTAAACAATCCCTTATAAAGATGACATAACAGCTAAAAAAATATAACAATCCCTTATAAAGATGACATAACAGCTAAAAAAATATAACAATCCCTTATAAAGATGACATAACAGCTAAAAAAGCACTGTGAACATGCAGTAACCTTTCTAAACAATCGAAGCATCATTAAAATAAAAAGATTCAAAGTCAATAATTAACTGTCGATATAACAAACGTCAACAATTTCTTTTTATACATATGGCCCACACACAGTAAAGGAAAGACCGGATAGTGACTTTCACAACTTGAAATCTATTCCAACAAATAGTATCCTTGGTTGTTGTATGATTTATAATCGATCATATTCTATATCAAAACGAAAAAATAAATCTATCGAATTTTAATTAGAGAACCCATAACAAATAAAATCAAAAGGGCTAACAGGTTGTAGAGTTCAACTAAAAGTTCATAAGTTGCAACTAGTTCTCTCTTTTCAAGAATATTATATTTACAAGAAGACTGTAACTTGAGATCAAAGGTTTGTTATGCTCATTAAGACAACCCCTTCAAATTCGGAAAAGAATTAAGAAGAGTGAAGTTTAGAGATTGTAAAAATATTGCAATGAGTTGTTCAATAAGTGCAAGAAAAGTAAAATAAAGTTTTTATGAACCAACATATATTATTATGGATGACAACAATAAAAAATAAGATTTAATAGGGAACTCCTAAGTAAGGTGTAATTTGTTCCTGAGGATATATCATACTAAAATAAATTTTACAGCGACACACAATAAGTTGTGTTCTATAGGAAATTATGCTAATGAAAGTTTCATGTTCTATGAAATATAGTCAATAGAAGAAAGAAATTGGGATGAAAGTTCATTGATAACACCTCCAACATCATTGAGATCAACACTTCCGAGAAGCTGCTCTTTCCACCTCCTGAGGCTCTCATCGTCCTGACATATATATTCCATAAGCATGAACAAAAAAAAAAAGGAAGCACAAGAACATTGAGAAATAAAATTAACATCAAAACACACCTTGTCCATCTCCAGTTGTTCCTTGAGGGGGACAGGAGGACCGAGGATGACGGAGGCCTTGTCCTCATCCTTCTCCTCGTCGACCTCAGTCACCTTGGTAGATGCCGCAGAGGTGCAGCTGTACTTCCTGCTGAGCTTGTTATCGTCGTCATGGGCCTCGGAGTCTCTGTCGACCTCCTCTGCACTCTCCTCCTCCGTGTGATGATGGTGCTTCTCCTCGTCGACGTTCTCCTTCTCTATTCTCTTTTGGAGCTAGCTTGATGGAGCCCCTCGGCAACAATGTCCTCTATATTTTATTCTTCCTTCTTTTTTTGTTTTTCCTTGAGCGAGATTGAGAGAAGAAGTCTTTGTTCTAAGAAGAAAGCTTAATTTGTGGCTCAATTGGAGGTCGACGATGTCGACCTCCAAATTCGCCTGGAACAAAATCCAACACAATCAGATCACACAAACCCTAAGTTCGGAGGAAGAAAAAAAATTAGGGTTTTTTCAAGAGATTGGAGAAATTGGGGATCGATGGTTACCGATTGAGCGAGAGAGAGGGCGTGGTACTGCATTCGAGGGCTGCGGCTGATGTCGCCGAGGACTACCACTGCGAGCCACGCCGAGGTACGAGCCACGCCGCCACCGGTGGGCACTGGCGCCGCCCAGACTGCCACCTCTGCACTGGCACTCCTCCGCCGTAGCCGTCGCCACAGTACGCACTCCCGTCCTTCCATTTCCTTCCCTCTCTGTAATTTTTGATTTAGGGGTTCTCGTTCTCTTCGATTTAGGAGGTTGAAAGAAGGAGGAGAAGAAGAAGATTAGAGTTTAGGAAAATTTTAGGGTTCAGGAAGAGGAGGGAAGAGGGGAAGGAGGGAAGCTCTGAAAATGATCGGGTGTGAAGGGTTTTGTTGGAAGTTTATTAATTACAAGTTTGCCACCGCTCTAAACTATTAATAATGCTTTGTTTTATAAACGTTATAAAAAGCCCAAAATTAGCCCAAACCGTCATAGAAAAAAGGTATTTTTCAACTTAATAACGCTTATGTATCAGCCGTCATTAAAACTCCTTGTCGAGCGTCATTAATAGGTCGTTTTGTTGTAGTGATTTCATCACCACCATCATATCACCATTTTATCACCACCATCATATAACCGAACCACCACCTCCTTAGCCACCGCACCACCACCTCCATCCCGTCGTGGTCACGCCACCCTCGCCGCACCTTCGCTACGCAGCCTCGGACGCAGCCTCGTGCGCAGCCCCGCCTGCAGCGGGGGCAACAGCCGGCCGAGAGCCGCAGGCCGTGCGCGCACAGGCGGTGCAGCGCCACCGCCGGCCGCACTCCGGCGTGGCCGACCCCCTCCACGGGTGCGCCCCACTCCGGCAGGCTCTCCCCTGGCGGCCACCGTCCTCCGGGACGCGCCGTCGAGACGATTCGTGCGTTTCGCACGAAGTTCCGTCGTGACGCGAGCGGAATCATGTCCATTTTGGCGTTCCGTCGTAGCGACTTCGTGCACGTTTTTCCGGGAATCCGACCGTTGGATCGGCGATTTCTTCGTTCCGTCACAATCTCGGTATATCCACCTTCACTCCTGTCAATTTTCGTCCGTTAATTTTATCGTTTGATACATCAAAACCGGCCACCAAGTTGACCGTTTAAATTATATTAATTTTGGACAGTTTTGCGGAGTCAACTTCGTCAGCTTGTACCTCCTCCACCGCAGCTCCGTTTGACGTGCTACCAGTTCCTGTGCGAAGCTGGTATAACCCTCTTGCTACCCCTCCAGTTTCGTTTCATTGTGAGCTTGTTTGATTGGTTGAATTCGACGCCAAAGTTGGCCGTCCGAATTCGTAATTTCCAACTTGTAAAATTCTATTTTTGAACACGGGACTCCAGATTTCATTTCTGACACCACTAGTAGACTCGTGGCGTCGTTCTGGCATGTTTTCATATAAAATTTGTTAGATTTGGAGGACGTGGGCCCTGGCACGTTTTTCGGTGCAAAGTGGGTCCCACAGTCCGGGTCAACGGGACTTTTTGACGCCGGCTCATCGAAATCCAATTCTGGATATACCGTTGAGTTCGTATCGTCATTCTGGACTCGTTGACATATAATTTGCTAGGTTTTGGTGGGCATTTGATCTGGCACATATTTCGGTGCAAGTCGGATACCAATATCCGGGTCAACGGGTCATTTTGAGATCGGCTCATCGGAATCCAATTCCGGATATAACATTGAGTTCGTATCGTTATTCTGGACTCGTTGACATGTAGTTTGCTGAGTTTTGAAAACATTGGCTCCGGCACGCATTTCCGTGCAAACCGGAATTCCAAGTTCTGGTCAACGGACCAAATTGATATCGGGTCAACGGAATCCAATTCTGGAGATACCGTTGGGTTCGTATCGTTATTCTGGTTTCATGGACATATAATTTATTATATTTTATAGACTTGTTTTTTTGCACGTTTTTCGGTGCAAAACGGCTCCGACACGGACGTACCGTTTTGATCCGAAATTACCTTTTTGTCCTTGTGTCCAAATTGGACCGATGGGTAGGCTATCCTAGCTAATTTGACTATTCTGGACACGTTGGCGATGTTTATTTCATCATCCGACAATGTTTGTTGATAATTTCTCTGAGTTTAACCTTTTTATAATTAATTAATAATTAATTCTTATAATGTTCGTATTTCGGGATTAGTACAACGAAACTGAGCTCAGTCAATTCCAGTGATCTCACATCGCTGAAATTGATAAGATGGACACGTGGATCACTATAATAAGATTATTAACTTTACCGTTGATCATCTCATCTCGATTTGCGTGTCGTAAGTTTCGACGTACCAATAACGAAGTGCACTTTATATCTTTAATAATTAGACTAGAATTGACCCTGTTTGACCAGAGTTGACCAGTTGACCCAAAGTCAACTGTAAGTCAACACTTAACCTAGTTTGACTAGATTATTGGCCGGAGTCGACCTAGAGTTGTTTTGACTTAGAAGAACCTAGGATAATATAGATTGCTGTAGAGATTCATTTATTACAACTTGAACACCTTGTAACCTGTGTTGCTTTAAATAGGACTCTGTGGCTTCAGTTGGACCCCCTATACTTATCAGCTGTTCAGGTTATCAGGCGAGTACATTCTCTGATCATTTTATATCCTGCTTAGAATTATTTCCTGCATTAAATTACTTTACTTGTTACTGTCACGTTGGTCACACGGATTGGTACTATATGGATCCTTTCTTGAGATGTTATCCTTAGGGAGCATCGGATACTACATGTTCTGTGCGTTTTACTTACATGGCGTATCACTATGCTTCATTGGTTCTTTGATCACTTGTGACATATACTCTTATGATCACAGAGTCTCCTAGAATCTCTTATCCCATTTACTGGGTATCCTAGAATCTTCTAGAATCCCCATTTATGGGACATCCATGTATCACCCTTCGGGGGCCTTTGCACCTTTGCATGGAATCATAACATAACCTGGTTGGATCCTTGTGTAGTGATTGGGGGTACGGGGGAGTAGAAGTAGACATGTGAATAATACCCAAGTAGTATCTTATCAGAATCTTTCTATAGTGTCTTATCAGAACCTCCTATGCCATTTACATGTCTATATTGTACTCTGACTCACTAGCCACTGTTAGTCTTTATTTATAGTATATATTTCTATTATAGCTCTCTCTCTCTCTCTCTGTTTACATTTTGCATTTCTTTCAGTACCTGTATCTTACTTTACTGCATGATTATATTTTCTAACCTGCTATGAACTGTTGAGATGTACTGTGCTCGCTCCTGTCCTAACTGGACCTGTTGATAAATTTTACAGATAGCTTGGAGGTTGCCTGCTAGCCTAGAGGAGACACAGTAGAGGTCGTATAGATAGCTAGGGTTTTCTTACTTTATTTCAGTTGTCTTGAGTTGTATTTATTTTATGGATTACTGTATTTGAGCTTTGAGATACATTTCTGGGTTTTGTATCTTAGACACTTAGACTTCTATCTGCTGTATCTCTTTTGAATTTCATGTTTTATCTATCTTCCATTATGCTCTACCTTAGATGTGATTGAGTTTACATTCTGCTATGTCACCCCCATTCGGGGAGTATAAACTGCTTAGCCTTATACTGTTAGATGCATGAGACCTAAGACAGCGTTCTACCACCGTGTGGCGTAGGCTGGACATTGTTACGTTCTCGTGCCCTAACTCTAGGGTGCGGGTCGTGACACACAATGCTTTAAATTAAATAAATAATAACTTTATTGCTCATTCACAAAACTAACTAATTTACAATTTCACAAGCTTTACATTTAAAGAAAGTACAATGTTCTTACAAATACTGAAAATGTCTACAACACATCTATTTAGCTAATCTCTAGATTTTGGCCAGCAAGTACACCCATGTCTCCCCAATGTTAAGAGTAGTCGTGGCTAACCTGGAAAATGTTGGTTTCCAGTCAGGAATAGAACGAGTACAATCCAAGCATGTAATTTCAAATATATAATAATGACTATAAAAATAGTGAAAAGTCATGACATACATGATGAAAGAAATAAACTATAAAACATGGCACGAAAAATATAGTGAAACAGTTAATCATGAACTATAAAAAACAAGTGAATCATGTAACAAGGAAAACTTAACCAACTACGTGATTTGAAGTACACTGTTTAATATGTGATCAGACTGGTCTACTACACCGCACGGTCTACATAGAATTTGCATCCTTACGTTCTACATTGCATAAAAAAATAAAGCAGGGTCTACGAAGGATTTGCATCCTTACGGTCGACATTGCATGAAAAATAAAACACGGTATACGGGGCTGATCACATATCTACTTAGTACGTACTTCTCTACCTGACTACTATACATGGATTAGTCACGACAATAAATAACGAAACACAGTAAAATAAAAAATGGTATCATGACTAAAATCCATATGACACTAATCTGTGTGTTGAACGTGTCAAGAATCGAATATGTATCACTAAATCATGCAATTATAGTAATTAACAATACTGGAAATAAGACATGAATTGTACTCGCCTGGAGTCCGTTGTTGGTGAAACCGACAATTTCATTGAGTCCAGGATAATCTGATTGGCTAGGGTCGATGTGAAGGATTTGGGAATTCGCAAGAGGAAAATAAATATGGTTAGTCATGATTAATGATTGAGAATTGAAGATAACTCATAGATAATATACATATACAATTTTGGAAATTGCGTATATATTTAGAAACTAAAATTTATTAGTAAAATATTTTTAGGAAAAATACTTAAAATCAAGATAATCCCTTTTAGGGCAAAAACTAACTTTAGTGAAATATAATTATCGGTTTAAATATTTATTAGAGCCCAAACATTAAAATTAACCTAAGGGGACCCAAAATATTAATCCAAAATATTAAAGTTTTAAGAAAAATCTAATTTTTTTCAAAATATAACTTTTGACTCAAAACAATATTTGAAAAACACATTGAAAATAATTTAAAAATACATTTAGGGTTTTCTAAATCCAATTTTGAAAATAGATATAGGGCTCATGCCTGATAATATATTTTTGTTACGAGATAACATTTTGTTTACTATATAATTAATTTAGAAATATTATTAATGGTAATAATAATAATAATAATATTCATTGTATTATACTATGTGTATATACATGTATACTAACATAGATATATATACAATGATATTCATACTAAAATCTAAATAATTATAATAGTCAAATTATGAACGATAGCAGTCTGTTGTCTGCTCTCAGCTTTCCATGGGAAAGAGGGTTTGTTTTTTTCTTTTTAAGGAGAGAGAGGATTGATAGAGAGAGGTGAAGACGGAGTGTTGAGTGATGAAAGTCTTTTCTTTTGAAGAAAACTTGAGAAGAAAATACGAAGAAGAGGAGGAAGAAGAAGGCTCGCTCACCGAGAGGGGTGCGGTCAAGTCGATCGGCGCAGAGGCGTCTCGGCTCACCACGGCGCTGGAGATCGGGTCGGGGGTCACCGACGAGTAGATCCGCACCGTCGGGTTTAAGGCACGGGAGTGCTATCCGTGGGAGGCGCAGGGAGAAAGGGGAACTCGTCGGGGACTGGTCAGGCGGAGGGCTTCGTCGTCGGCGGGCGGATGCTCGTGCACACGCGGCGGGAGTTCACCAGGCGGAGAGGAGGCCTAGGAACACAGGGAGCCACGAAGGTGGAGGAACTCTCGATTTCTTGTCGGCGTTGCCGAGCGCATCCGGGGAAGGGCTGACCACGCGTGTCCGGGAAAGGGCTACTGGCGTGGAGCAGCGGACAGGCTGGGCTACAGGCGGTCGCAGGGAGTTGACTTTACGGCGGTACTGTCGACTGGGAAAGGATCGACGCTCGGCGGCGCACGGAAGGGGCGAGGCGGTCGGTCGGCTTGGTCACGTTAATTGGATTGGAGTTCGGTTTGTCGGACATGAATTTTTTCTTCTAATTTGTAATATGGTGGAATAAGATAGATTGGACACGGACACACGAGTTCGGACACGGTTTGGTTTGTGTTCGGGAGTTGTGTGGTGATCAAGTGATGATGGTTGATGGCGTAGTTGACGACTTTGTTGGTGGCTCGGCAGTGGTCGTTCGAGGAATTTTCGTTGCGGGGTTGGGTGATGGGAACTACCGAGGACGGCGGTGTGGTAGATGACAGGAGGGTGGTGTCGGTGTTGGCGTTGGTGTTGTGAAGGGGTTGGATGGGAAAGGACTAAAGGATGTTTATATAGGAAATCAAATTTGCACTAAGAGATATGACAGAATAGATAGGAAATTAATTAAAAGAAATCTTATTAGAAATTCTATGTATAGTTAAATTCTTTAATTAAATAAAACCAAATAATTTGAATTTGACCTAGCCAAATCTTAGTTCGAATAACTAGTTATCCTAATAATTCAAAGTAGTGTTTGATACCATCAATAAAATTTTAAAACATATTTGCATAAATCTAAAACAAATCTTTTTATTTGTTTATAATGATTTTCAAAACCTTTTTAGAGACCAACTTTTGAAAGACAAAAAGATAGCAACATATTTTTATATCTTAATTAATCAAATTCGAGAACAAAATATATTTTCATAAAACTAAAAAATATTCAAATCATTCAACGTAAATCTTGTTTTTTAAAACAAAATGATCGCAAATATCTCTTATAAAAATTCAACAAAAATTGCCTTTAAATAAAAATAATTTTTTTAAAAAAATTAATATACCCAACTTAGAAATAAATTCGTCCTCGAATTTAAGGATTACTAGGATAGACGGACTTGGTTGGTTGGTAAAAAGGTAGAAAAATTTTAGGATAAGAAAATATTGATTCAAATAGGTGAAAAGAGAGAGAGAAAAATTTAGGGTTAGGATTAGAAATAGGAATTGGATTTGGGAACTAGGGTTAGAAATTTGGAATTGATTTTGGGAATTATGGTTTAGGATTTTGGGAGTTATGGGTTTATAGGGAAAGAACAAGGAGAATCCTCCATAAATAGGCATTGGATCCCTAATTACATAAGAAGTAAAGTTTCTAGTAGATAATTCTCCTATAAATTTAAATAATTTATAAAATAAAATTCTATCTAATCAAAATTCTATTCTATGATAACAATAATAATTTAAAGCAATATTAAAATATTATCAAATATTTTAAATCGTGTAAATTTAAATATTATTCAACAATCCTTGTTGGTCAAAGATAATAATAAATATTTTCAAGTAAGTAATCCAAGTTTAATAAAATGAGTCGCTAGGATAATTGAAAATAATATTTGTTATAATATTTTGAATAATATTATAAAAAAAAATTCTTTATAACTGACATTACCAAATCAAGGTAATAATATTATTTATAGTCATGCATATCAAATTATAGTCAAACAATTAATCACAATGATAATTGAAAACAATATTTCATATCCTCAAAACAATTTTAAAACAATTTGAAATATAAAAATCTAAATCCTATTTAAGAATAAATAGATAAATTAGAAACCTTGTATTAAATAATTTTACGATCAAAATACTTATGATTTTTAAAATTAATTAAAACCAAATCTTTTCAAAATATCGATAATAGGAAATAAACATTATCTTCTAACTAGAAAAATATATTTAAACTACAACTAAAATAAATAAACAAAACTTTTCTTTTGAAAACTCGGGAAGTGGGGGTTACCAATCTACCCACCTTAGAAAAATTTTGTCATTGAAATCTATGAATGGCAAGAATGTATAAACTGTGTGCATTTGCACACTGAGAGAGGGCAGGCAGTAGTCATAGGCCTTGCACACAGGTGCAAGTGTGGCCTAGGAGCAGGCCATAGGCTTTGCACTGCATGGACAATGGTGTTGTGTGTGTGTGGCACACACATTAGTGTGTGTATGTGAAACCTGTGTGTCCATATGTGTGTGATAGGTAGTGTGAGTCAAACATGAGGGAACAATGTGTGTTTATGATGTGTGAGTGAGTGCTTGTATGTGTGTGTGTGACCCACACACATGTGTGAGGGATATATGTGATAGTGTAATATATATATATATATATGAGTGAGAGGGCTAGAGGTAATATGTTGTGTAGTGTAGGTAACAAGTTGCCTATATGTTAGACAGTGTTTATAGGGTATTAAGTAAGATATAAGGTAAGGGTGTTTCTGTAATGATTATAACATATGTAATTGTAACACCAACTTTTCTAAAATGAGGGTAATTTTGAACTTTTGTAATAGTTTATTATTTAATAATAGAATTTATGATTTATGGGAATTTTTAATTAATTTAATACTATTTAAAATTGGTGAATTATAATTTTGATGTGTTAGCTAGTGAACCCTAGAACTGTTGAGCCTAGAGACTAACCATGACCATGGGGACCTAACCATGTGATTAGAATGACTATTTACAACTTTTTAGGCTAAGGATATTTTGGTCATTTTGTGACTTTTGAATTATTTAGGATTTTGATTAATTGTCAATTTTAGATTATTTTAATAATATTTAAATTGATGTATTATAATTTTGGCCATTTTTTATATTTTAATATTTTGGGAATTTTATATTTTTATATTGATTTTACGGGATTTGTTTAGTCGGATTTGAGTTTCGTTTCTTTTCGACTTGTGTTAGTGACCCGGGTAGCTTAGACTGTAGACAGGATCCCAAGATTAGTTAGTTATGGCCCACAAACCCCACTAATTAAGTTAATGAGTTTAGACTAATCTTACTTATTAGATTGGTTAAGTTATAGGCTTAAATTTGACCCTTTTCATCCCAAACTTGAACCAAACTTAAAATTAACCAAGAGGACTAGTTGAGACCTTATTGGGCTTTCCTTCAAGGCCCAAATAGGGTTTATTGGCAGCCACTATAGCTAGGTTAGCCTCCCTTCCTTTCATTTCATTCTATCTTGCCTCTTTTCCTTCACAAAGTGTTCTTCCCCAAATTAGAGAGCTTTTCTCTTTGATTTGATCTCCAAATCCTTACATCCCTCCACCAAAACTTCCATCCAACCTTCTCATACTACCAAGGGTGCGTGCTAGCAAAGATTTGGAGCAAAGTGCAAGGAGGAGTGTCCTTTTTAGAAGATCTTCGTGTCGGAGCTGTGTCCTTGGGAGTTTAATTGGGATTCCACTCCCAATAGGTAAAACCAACCCTCTAAATTGATTTCCTAGGCATATTAGTTAGTGTTGAATCCATAGGATCTACCCCCATGCATGTACCCCATTTAGATTCAAATTTGAGGCCATTTGGAGCTCTTTTGAGAATTTTAGATGTGTCTTGTGTCCTACTTGATAGATCCCAAATTAGGACACCCCATGTGTATGTATGTATGCTAATAGTTTAAATAGATATTTAAATTCAGTTTTAGAATGGTTAGAGAGTTGATTGATCTTAGTTAGTATTGTTAGAAAGAGTTTCATTTGGATACCTATGTTGGTATCCAAGTATCTTGGCCTACATGTGTGTTTTTTTTTTGTCCAAAACAACTCAAATTCGTCATAATATTCATCCACGTTTTTATTAACCAAAGTAACTTAGAAATGTCATAACTTTTAGCTTAGAACTCCGATTAATCTTCCGTTTTTTAAAAGAACCGTATCGAAGTTAGCATTTCAAATATATATTTTAATAAGCCAAATTCGTTCTGGACCTTTCTGTAAAATAATTTGAGTGTCAGCTGTCCGAAAGATAAATGTTTTTCGGCATTTTCGCGATTTCGGGAACTTTCGGACACAAAAATGTGATCCGTTTGAAGTTTCGGAAAGCTAACATAAAGGGCTACCACATACTTTAATCCTAGAATTTAGTGAAGGCCCAATTGGTAGAGTATTAGTTTTAAGTAGAAGAGTGACTATAAGACATAGACATTTTGTGTAACCTATGAGCCTATGTAGTATGGATATTAAATGAATGTAGAGTATGTAATGCATGATATGTTAGATAAATAAAATGATATATATAATATGTATCCTCTTTACATTAATGTATATATATGGTTGAATGCAAGCATGTAGGAATGCAGTCAATGTAATGTATGTAAGCAATGCATAAATGCATGAATAAAAGAATGATATACAATATATGCATGAAAGTATATAATGAATGCTAGATATGAATGCAAGGTATACATGTAATGATAGATATGAATGCATAATGTATAAATAATGTAATGCAATACATAATGCTAGCATGTATGGTAATGTAGAATATATGATGCAAGCATGTATATGTACACTGTTTTTCCTTTTTCTTACATTTTTCCTTTCCTTCCCTTTCCATTTCAATTTTCCCCTTTTTTTTCCTCTTCTATTTTTACATGTTGTATACAATGCATATAATATATAGATGCATGTAAGTATGTAATATGCATGAATGACATGTATGTAATAAAAATAAGTATATGTATGTAACTTAATGATATGTGAATGGATATAATGCATGAACTAAAGTATGCATGTATATGGGATACGAATGAATAAAATATATATGTGTTATGATGGAAAAGAAATGCGGAAACCTTTCCCTAAACTAGAGAGTACCTGCAAGAGAATCGAGCAAAACAACGCACGAACCAAAACACCAAAACAAACGACGCAGACACAGAGAATTTTTGACGTGGAAAACCCTTGCGAAAAAAACTACGGGACAATCGTAGTCCAATTCTGAGAAGCCTCCACTATTGAAATAGAAGAATTACACCCTCCACAAACTTCTCCCATCCAAATCGGATCCCCACAACACTTGGAAGCAAGAACAATGATTACAAGGCTACAAAGAACAAGAACGACGAGTAGAGATTACCCGAATCCGATTCTCCTCCGAAAAAGCCCTTCAATCCTCCGTCTTCTCTCCCAAAGTTGTAGTGGCATTATTGCCTCCTTTTCTCTCCTTTTTCTCCAATGTTGTATTATGATTAGGGTTAGGAATAACCATCTATAAATTCCCTAATCCGTAGCAAAACCTGGACCGTAGGATACGATCCAACGGTGATTAAATCACCCTGAAAAATGCTTCAGCCCCGCCACATAGAGTTCGGCCAGAACTCTGTGTTCTGTTTCCAGTAAGGTTCTGGAATAGGGAGGCAAAGTTCGGCCAGAACTCTCCCCTGGGGCAGAGTTTGACTCGAACTCTGCCCCCCTCTCTCCAGCAGCTCCTCTGGCAGCTCCCGAGCTTCTTCGGCTTCTCCGATTGGCCTCGTCACCTCCCCGAGCTTCTCTGACACACAGACGGCGCTCATCGCACTTCGGGCTCTTCTTCTCATAGGTTGGGAACCCCTTCCACTCCAATAAATCTCATCCTTCACAACTATGTGGAGGAGGTCGTCATCGCGACGATCTGCCTGCAGTACTCAAACTTCCCCTTCGGTAGAACCTTCATTAGCATGTCCACTCCATTGTCATCAGTATGAACCTTCTCAAGCGCCGTATCCTTCTCCTCAACCACATCCCGTATCCAATGATACCGAGTTTCGATGTGCTTGGACCGACTATGAAATGTCTAGTTCTTCACAAGGTGAATAGCACTCTGACTGTCGCAAAGCAAAGTATACTGCTCTTGCTTCAGCCCTATTTCCTGCAACAGCTTCTTCATCCACAACAACTCTTTGCAAACCTCCGTCGCCGCAATGAATTCTGCCTTCGTCGTCGACAAGTCAACACACTTCTACAACCGCGACTGCCACGATACCGCTCCTCCGACAAACATCATAACATAGCCCGAAGTCGATCGTCTCGTGTCTACATCTCCAGCCATATCAGCATCGGTATACCCAACCAGCTTCGGATCGTCACCACCAAAAGAAAGTCTCCAATCGGCAGTGCCCAGAAGGTATTGTAGAATCCACTTGACCGCACTCCAATGTACCCTTCCAGGATTTGAAAGATACCTGCTAACTGTGCCAACTGCATGAGCGATGTCTGGCCTCGTACCCACCATAGCATACATAAGGCTCCCCACAGCTCAAGCATATGGAACCGGCTCCATATCTTTCTTTTCGTCCTCGGTAGATGGACACTGCTCCTCAGTGAATTTAAAGTGAGCCTCAAGGGGGCAACTCACTTTCTTTGACCCGTCCATCCCGAAATGCTGAAGTACCCGGTGAATGTACTTCTTTTGGGACAAATGTAGCAGCTTGGACTCTCTTTCTCGGCTGATCTCCATCCCAAGAATAGTCTTCGCTGTGCCCAAATCCTTTATAGAGAAGGCCGTGCCCAGTTGGCGCTTCAACTTCGTATCCTAGTGGCATTTCGACCCACTAATAGCATATCATCTACATAGAGCAATAAAATAATGAAATCATCATCGACAAAATACCTCACAAATATATAGTGATCTGACGTCGTCCGTGCATAACAATGCTCTCCCATAAACGACTCAAACTTCCTGTACCACTACCTCGGAGCCTGCTTCAGACCATACAAGCTCTTCATCAACCGGCCGACCAGATGTGACTTACCCTTCTCACAGAATCCCTCTGGCTGCTCCATGTATAACTCTTCCTCAAGATCACCATGGAGGAATGCCGTCTTCATGTCCATCTGTTCGACCTCCAAGTCGAGACTGGTTGCCAATGCTAGCACCACCCGAATAGACGAATGCTTGATGACAGGCAAAAAGATCTCATCATAATCCACGCCTTTTCGCTGACCGTAGCCTTTAACTACCCGCCTCACTTTGTATTGAGGGCGAGTAGCATCATCCGTCTGCTTCACTCTAAACACCCATCGATTCTTCAAAGCCTTCTTGCCCTCTGGCAACCGCACCAGCTCATAAGTGAAATTGGCGTGTAAGGAACTCATCTCCTCCTGTATAGCCTCTATTCACTCCTGCCTGTGTTCGTCTTCCATAGCCTCTGTAAAACTTTCGGGCTCTCTTCCGTCAGTCAATAGCACATACTCACCCGATGAGTATCTCGTAGATGGTCGACGCTCTCTGTCGCTCCTTCTCAGTGGAGCCACTGGTGTTGGCTGTATATCGACAGTCTCCTCCCCTTCAGGAATTGCCTCCCCGAAATGCTCATCCTCCTGAGGGATACCCTGACCACCATCAGCAGGCTGATGATCAAGGTTGGGAGCAACTCCATATACTGACTCCCCCATAATTGGATCCTATGCGATGTCCTCTGGAAATTGTTCGAAGAAAAATGACTCTAACTCAGGCAATTCCTCATGTAGCATTTGGGTTCCAAAAATTTATTTTCTAGTTTGGAGATTTTTTTTATTTTTATTTTAGATAGAATCAATTATTAGCTAGGACGTTGATGTGGGATCGTAAGATTTTTGCCTAAGCCTATAGGTTAGATATAAGAAAATTAGGTCATATATGGTCTCCAGGGTCCCCAGGCAGCCTCTAGAGTATTATTTTACCATTTTAGAATTTCCAGGATTTATTGGAGATTTTTAGATAATTTTTATATATTATTTCATTATTTTCTTATGCTTCTAGGATTTTCTGTGAGAGCACCCGAGGGTATTTTGAGGCAAAAGAATTTATTTAGGCTCTAGAGCATTTAAAATATTTTCTATATTTTCTAGGAATTTTTAGGAATTTTCTAGAATTTATTTGGAATTTTTAGGATTTTTCTAGAATTTTTATTTAATTTTCTGCATTTAAAAACCTATTTCTAATTTAATTACCCAGTCAGCCAGGGGGGGCCCACCCGTCGGCCACTGAAAGCGGGAGGGCGGGCCCCACGTGGCAGTGTAGGGGGGGTGCAGGGCTTGGTCTCCGAGCCGCCCTCAAATTCAAGCCGAGCCGGCTTAAGGGGACTCCTAAGCCGAGTCGAGCTCGGATTACTTTGGGCCGCACGATCAGTGCGGTGGGCGCACACGATCGTGCCACGTGGCACCGCTTAGCCGCCTCAAGTCAGCCACCGACCCTATATATATATTAGTTTGTTTTAGTTTTTCCGAAAACCCTAGAATTTAGCAGCTTTTAGTGGGAGAGTTTGATTGGGATCTTCGACTTCGCGGAGCGATTGCCGTTGATCTAGACATCCTTTTCGCGCGCCGTTTTTTTTGTTAGAAGCGTATTGAGGTTAGATTTCTGAATATATAATTTATTTTCTGGTATTTTAATCTCGAATTTCTGAATAATTATTTGAGTGTCGGTTGTCCAAAAATCAACACGTCGCACGGTTTTCGAGATTCCGAGCGATCTCGAACTCCGTTTTGCGATCCGTTTGAAGTTTTGGAAAGCTGACACCGAGCCCTAAAACATATAATTTTTCCAGAAATTCAGAGTTTTATCTAGTATTTTATTTTATTCATAGAAATCAGATTTGGTCAATGGTTCATCGATTTGGTCATAGTTAGCCATAATGGCGATAACTTTTGACCAAATCATGATTTTGCGGCACGGTCGATTCCAGTGCACTCATGGCACTGAAATCTATCATGTTGCACACTCAAACTTGGAATTCATATTATTTGACCAATTAGTCAACAATATGTCTCGGTTTGCGTGCCACGGGTCCCAAATTTGGAACCGTGACTTTTCTTGGCCAAATATTTTTGTGTAGATTATTATTTCAGAATTAAATAGGTTAAAATAGGATTTTAGATGATTTATTCCAGAATTAGAATAGTATTAATTGATTTAACCCATTAGCCACTTTCTAGGATTTTTAGAGTGGGAATTGTATATCTAACTTGTGGTTGTTTGTGCGACGGGGTTCGTGGGTTGATGGCTTGATTTGATAGCTTCTAGGCCGGAGTTCATATTGTCTTCAACTTGTGAAATCAATCCGTCCAAGAGTTCAGGCAAGTACTTGTTGACACCTTCATGTGTATTTACTTTATATTGTCGTATTTCACTTATACATGCTATCTTCTGTGTCTTGACTGTTACACACACGAGAGTTGAGTGTTTGACTATTGATCATGTTTTCTCATTGTTATCTTGATCTTTATCGTGATCGTGTTTTCGTGATTGTGAGGTATGGATATTGGAGGGGTACAATTACTAGGCACGTGGACAAAGCCCAGATGGTATCGTTGGCAACTCTCCCGGTTACGGGGGCGGGCCTTATAACCTCATCGTTCGCCCAAGCCGTCCATGTGTAGGAACGTTGTACTTCTCATGACACGTGCACTACGAGTGTTTACATGAGTCTCTTTACTTTTCATGCTTGTTACTTTTCTTATCAGTTTCTTCCATCTCATGATTTCTTGTTCATATTGTTCATTATTTCCATTGATTCTTACTTTCCATGTTTAGTGTTTTATTACTTTATATTGTACTTGTATCATGTTGGTTTAGACTTGTACTTGTTCCAATCCTGACTGGATAACCATTTTTCAGTTGTAGACGACGCGATCTGTCCAGAGGTTTACGGTGAGTATGTTGGAGACACTGATGTCACTGGCGTGCCCGGTTCCAGCACTGATGCGAATTAGCATATTTTCTTCCTTATGGATTCGCATTAGTTAGTAGTTATAGTTATGGAGTTAGTTGTCTATTTTATTTTCTATTATCCGGGTTTGTTCCCGAGACTTTCTGAGTTGTAGTGGATTTTTATATATTTATAATATTGAGACTATTGGATATTTTAGAAATTTTTGCTGGCTTACTTGTGGATGATATATATGCGTGTTGTGCTTGTTGTGGACCATTGTTATCATAGACAGTGTACTACCGCCGATGCTGCGGCGTAGGCTGGACTTGGTCACGTACTCGTATCCCAAAATTGGGAGCGGGTCGTGACAAGTTTTTATGGTGGCCCATGCAGGTCCAATTTCGCAAAAGACTGCGAACTCGTGGTAGTACTTATGTTAGTCGTACTACTACGAGCCTGCAAATAGATTTGAAGTTAGGAGGTTATATCATCCACAAATAGTATTTCCAACCTTATGAGTCTATTTTATCTTAGTATCTTAGTGTCTCTTAGTTTGCATCTTGCTTGATTCCGTCCGTGATTTCTTCGATATGTTTGTATCTACCGTTCTAACCATGTCCTTTCTTCCTTTTAGTTTGCAATGGTTGAGACAAGGCGTAGTGCGATCCGTAAGGGGAAAAGGGTAGCTAACCCTTTTGCTACTCCCGAACCCAAGGGATCGACAGCAGAGAGTACCAAGTTCGTAGAGCCTTCTTTAGTTTTAGTTGTTATGCATGCTTAGTTAGTTGTTAGTTCCCTTATGTTCCTAGCCATTATCTCTCCGTGACTTAGCTTAAGAAATTAGTGCTTGTAAGAGTTAGGTATTATGCTATACTATTTGTGATGTTTTGATTTTTGAGGACAAAAATCTTTTAAGGGGGATAGTTTGTAGCATTTGGGTTCCAAAAATTTATTTTCTAGTTTGGAGATTTTTTTTATTTTTATTTTAGATAGAATCAATTATTAGCTAGGACGTTGATGTGGGATCGTAAGATTTTTGCCTAAGCCTATAGGTTAGATATAAGAAAATTAGGTCATATATGGTCTCCAGGGTCCCCAGGCAGCCTCTAGAGTATTATTTTACCATTTTAGAATTTCCAGGATTTATTGGAGATTTTTAGATAATTTTTATATATTATTTCATTATTTTCTTATGCTTCTAGGATTTTCTGTGAGAGCACCCGAGGGTATTTTGAGGCCAAAGAATTTATTTAGGCTCTAGAGCATTTAAAATATTTTCTATATTTTTTAGGAATTTTTAGGAATTTTCTGGAATTTATTTGGAATTTTTAGGATTTTTCTAGAATTTTTATTTAATTTTCTGCATTTAAAAACCTATTTCTAATTTAATTACCCAGTCAGCCAGGGGGGGCCCACCCGTCAGCCACTGAAAGCGGGAGGGCAGGCCCCACGTGGCAGTGTAGGGGGGGTGCAGGGCTTGGTCTCCGAGCCGCCCTCAAATTCAAGCCGAGCCGGCTTAAGGGGACTCCTAAGCCGAGTCGAGCTCGGATTACTTTGGGCCGCACGATCAGTGCGGTGGGCGCACACGATCGTGCCACGTGGCACCGCTTAGCCGCCTCAAGTCAGCCACCGACCCTATATATATATTAGTTTGTTTTAGTTTTTCCGAAAACCCTAGAATTCAGCAGCTTTTAGTGGGAGAGTTTGATTGGGATCTTCGACTTCGCGGAGCGATTGCCGTTGATCTAGACATCCTTTTCGCGCGCCGTTTTTTTGTTAGAAGCGTATTGAGGTTAGGTTTCTGAATATATAATTTATTTTCTGGTATTTTAATCTCGAATTTCTGAATAATTATTTGAGTGTCGGTTGTCCAAAAATTAACACGTCGCACGGTTTTCGAGATTCCGAGCGATCCCGAATCCGTTTTGCGATCCGTTTGAAGTTTTGGAAAGCTGACACCGAGCCCTAAAACATATAATTTTTCCAAAAATTCAGAGTTTCATCTAGTATTTTATTTTATTCATAGAAATCAGATTTGGTCAACGGTTCATCGATTTGGTCATAGTTAGCCATAATGGCGATAACTTTTGACCAAATCATGATTTTGTGGCACGGTCGATTCCAGTGCACTCATGGCGCTGAAATCTATCATGTTGCATACTCAAACTTGGAATTCATATTATTCGACCAATTAGTCAACAGTATGTCTCGGTTTGCGTGCCACGGGTCCCAAATTTGGAACCGTGACTTTCCTTGGCCAAATATTTTTGTGTAGATTATTATTTCAGAATTAAATAGGTTAAAATAGGATTTTAGATGATTTATTCCAGAATTAGAATAGTATTAATTGATTTAACCCATTAGCCACTTTCTAGGATTTTTAGAGTGGGAATTGTATATCTAACTTGTGGTTGTTTGTGCGACGGGGTTCGTGGGTTGATGGCTTGATTTGATAGCTTCTAGGCCGGAGTTCATATTGTCTTCAACTTGTGAAATCAATCCATCCAAGAGTTCAGGCAAGTACTTGTTGACACCTTCATGTGCATTTACTTTATATTGTCGTATTTCACTTATACATGCTATCTTCTGTGTCTTGACTGTTACACACACGAGAGTTGAGTGTTTGACTATTGATCATGTTTTCTCATTGTTATCTTGATCTTTATCGTGATCGTGTTTTCGTGATTGTGAGGTATGGATATTGGAGGGGTACAATTACTAGGCACGTGGACAAAGCCCAGATGGTATCGTTGGCAACTCTCCCGGTTACGGGGGCGGGCCTTATAACCTCATCGTTCGCCCAAGCCGTCCATGTGTAGGAACGTTGTACTTCTCATGACACGTACACTACGAGTGTTTACATGAGTCTCTTTACTTTTCATGCTTGTTACTTTTCTTATCAGTTTCTTCCATCTCATGATTTCTTGTTCATATTGTTCATTATTTCCATTGATTCTTACTTTCCATGTTTAGTGTTTTATTACTTTATATTGTACTTTTATCATGTTGGTTTAGACTTGTACTTATTCCAATCCTGACTGGATAACTATTTTTCGGTTGTAGACGACGCGATCTGTCCAGAGGTTTACGGTGAGTATGTTGGAGACACTGATGTCACTGGCGTGCCCGGTTCCAGCACTGATGCGAATTAGCATATTTTCTTCCTTATGGATTCGCATTAGTTAGTAGTTATAGTTATGGAGTTAGTTGTCTATTTTATTTTCTATTATCCGGGTTTGTTCCCGAGACTTTCTGAGTTGTAGTGGATTTTTATATATTTATAATATTGAGACTATTGGATATTTTAGAAATTTTTGCTGGCTTAGTTGTGGATGATATATATGCGTGTTGTGCTTGTTGTGGACCATTGTTATCATAGACAGCGTACTACCGCCGATGCTGCGGCGTAGGCTGGACTTGGCCACGTACTCGTATCCCAAAATTGGGAGCGGGTCGTGACACCTCAGCCTCAGAAGGCGTCTCGGAATCCTGAGTGTTGGTCATGGTCTGATCCTCGATGAACACCACATCCTTACTTCTGTAGAGATTTCTTCCCACCGGGTCATAGAGTCTATAGCCAAACTCATCCCGACCGTAGCCGACAAAGACGCATCGTCTCGTCTTTGGCTCAAGTGTGGACCTCTCATCCTTCGGTACATGCACGAAGGCCTTACAGCCAAACACTCGCAGGTGATTGTATGACGGCTCTTTGTCGTACCATACATTGTCAGGCACATCACCCTACAAAGGAGCACTAGGAGATAAATTAATAACATAAGCAGCTGTGAGAAGAGTCTCACCCCAATAACTGCCCAGCAAGTATGCTTCTGACAACAAACACCATACCCTCTCCTTCAGTGTCCTGTTCATACTCTCCGCTACACCATTAAGCTGAGGTATCTTGGGCAGAGTCTTCTGGTGTCGTATCCCTTTCTCTCTACAATACGCTTCAAAGGGACCAATGTATTCGTCGTCGTTGTCGGACCGAACACACAATAACTTCTTGTCCGTCTCTCTTTCAACAGAGGCCTGAAACTCTTTGAAAGTAGGCAGCACCAGATCCTTGGTCTTTAATGCATAGACCCAAACCTTCTTGGAACATTCATCAATAAAAGTTACAAAGTAAGAAGCACCACCAATAAATTTTACCTTCATAGGACCGTAGACATCCGAGTGAATCAACTCGAGCAATGTCGGCTTCCTTGAACTTGGGTGACATTGGAAAGATACCCCATTTTGCTTTCCAGCTAAGCAGTACGTGCATTTCTCCAACTTTGTAGACTTGAGCCCTGGAATCACCTTCCTGTTCACCAAGTAGCTCATCCCCTTCTCGCTAATATGGTCGATCTGCCTGTACCATAACTCGGTAGATGCATCACTGACTGCGTTCACCTCCTGTACTCCCTGTGCGCTCCCCTCCATATAGTAGAGACTGGACTTCTTGCCTCCACTGTCAATCACCATCGAACCTCTGGACAGTTTCCACTGACTATTCCCGAAGAGACTGAAGAATCCCTCGTCATCTAACCTTCCAATCGACACCAGGTTGAAATGGATATCAGGGACATGACGAACATCTTTGAGAACAAGAGCCGTACCCATCTTTGTTCTCAAATGCACATCTCCAATGGCAACCACCTTCGACACATCTCTATTGCCCATCTTCAACACTCCACAGTCGTCTGTTGTGTAAGTGGCAAATAGTGCCCTATTGTGAGATACATGTGCTGAAGCCCCTGAGTCCACCAGCCAAGAATTGTCATCGTAGGTAAAGTTTGTAATGACCTCATCACCTACGACGATCACATTGCCTCCATGTATCGAGGCTGCCGCTGTAGTGTTCTCTTCTTGCTTTCCCTTGTCGCCCTTTTTCTCTCTCTTCCAAGCGAAACAGTTCTGCTTGATGTGGCCCTTCTTGCCACAATGGTAACACTTCGAGTCCTCGTACCGACCCTTGGACTTCTTCCTACTCTTGTCTCTGCCACCACCTGGACCCCTGCTTTTGTTCCTTCTGCGGTTCTCTGAAACCAATACCACTGAGTGGTGGGATGTCGATGAAGTGCCCTGAGAACGTCTCTGCATCTCTTCATTCAGCACCCCGCTCTTAGAAAACTCCAGACTGACCACGCCTTCTAGAGCAGAAGCGATCATAGATACTCGTATGGTCTCCCACGAGTATAGCAATATACACAGTAGCCATAGTCCCTGAACTTCGTCGTCGAACTTGACTCCCATTAAAGATAGTAGGACAACCACGCCCTGGAAATCACTCAAGTGATCCGTAATAGACGCCCCATCTTTGTACCATAGACCCATCATCGTCCGAATCAGGAACAACTTGTTTACCCCGGTCTTCTTCGCGTACAAAGACTCCAGCTTATCCCATAACGTCTTTGCGTGCTCAATATTGGCGACGTAGTTGTACACGTTCTCGTCAACGAACTACCTGATATATCTGCACACCTGTATATGCTCGAATTTCCAGTCCTCCTCAGATTTATCACTGGGCATCTCGAATGCAAATACGGGCAGATACAGCTTCTTGACAAATAGCATACCTTTCATCTTGCTCCACTAATAATGATAGTTGGTGTCGTTCAGGTTCACCATGCGCATCGGCTTCGCATCCATCTCTCCTCTCTAGTTTTCCTGTCAACTCCTGACACCCTTCTGAATTCCAGAACCTGCCTCTGATACCACTTTGATGGAAAAGAAACGCAGAAACCTTTCCCCAAACTAGAGATTACCTGCAAGAGAATCGAGCAAAATAACGCACGAACCAAAACACCAAAACAAACCATGCAGACATAGGGAATTTTTGACGTGGAAAAACCTTGCAAAAAAAAACTATGGGACGATCGGAGTCCAATCCTGAGAAGCCTCCACTAATGAAATAGAATAATTAACCCTCTACAAACTTATCCCGATGCAAATCGGATCCCCACAACACTTGGAAGCAAGAACAATGATTACAAGGTACGAAGAACAAGAACGACGAGTAGAGATTACCCGAATCCGATTATCCTCTGAAAAAGACCTTCAATCCTCCGTCTTCTCTCCCAAACTTGTAATAGAACTATTGCCTACTTTTCTCTCCTTTTTCTCCAATGTTGTATTATGATTAGGGTTAGGAATAACCATGTATAAACCCCCTAATCCGCAGAAAAACCTGGACCATAGGATACGATCCAACGGTGATTAAATCACTCTGAAAAATGCTTCAGCCCCGATATACAGAGTTCGGCCAGAACTCTGTCCTGGCACAGAGTTCAGCCAGAACTCTGTGTTCTGCTTCCAGCAAGGTTCTGGAACAGGGAGGCATAGTTCGGCCAGAAATCTCACCTAGGGCAGAGTTTGTCCCGAACTCTGCCCCCTCTCTCCAGCAGCTCCTCTAGCAACTCCCGAGCTTCTTCGGTTTCTCCAACTGGCCTCATCACCTCTCCGAGCTTCTCTGACACACAAACGACACTCGTCGCACTCCAGGGTCTTCTCCTCAAAGGTTGGGAACCGCTCCTACTCCAACATGTTAAGGTAATGTAATGTATGTATTCACATATATTTTGAGTTAAATATATGAGTTTGTATGCATGTATTATATGTATGCATGTATGTATGAATGAATGTAATATAATATAGAGTATGCATATATGAATATAATGTATGCAAGTATATAATGTATTCAAATATGTATGTATGTATAGGTGCATGATGAATGCAAGTATGCATATATGATATGTATGTTGGCATGTATGTAATGTATGTATGTATACATGATATCTATGTATGCATGTAAGCAATGTAAGTATGTATGTATGCATTTCTATAAACTGAGTTAACCTATAACCTTTTACACACATGCATTCCTACACCCTTTGACACCATGTATCACATGTCACATACACCTACCTATCACTAAATCTGAGAACATTAACACATATCCTTTCACACACACACACACACACACACACTCACTTATACTCTTTTACCTCTCCTTCTCTCTCTCTCTCTCTCTCTATATATATATGTGTGTGTGTGTGTGTGTGCCTATATATATATAGCTTTCCTATATATATCTATGTATATGAATATGTGAATGTGAATAATATATGTACATTATATAACTAAGTTTGTGTGCCTTGTTAGCTTATGGTTTAGTTTTGTGCTTGGTTTACCAAGTGACTTAGGCTATGAGTTAGTAGCTATCTTGGATACTTGATTTGCATAGACTTAGTTTATTTAGACCTAGAATTGACTAACTGTCACTACCACATTTCTAGCTTGAGGGTATTTTGGTCATTTTTAAAATTTTGCAAATTATTTGGAATTATTTAGTATTAATTATAATTATTAGAATTTTAAGTGATTTTTAGTATAATTGATTTAGTGCTATTTTTGACTTTGACTCAGGGTGACTTAGGAGACTGTCCTAGAAGCTAACCCTAGTCATGACTACTTGGTTAGAGTATGAAACCCTAGTTTGACCTAAGTTAGTGATATCCTACTCATTCGAATTTATTTGGGAAAAATAGGATTTGATTAGGTTAGAGAATGGCTTGTGATGTCATAAGTCATGATTTATGGCTTAGGCCCATAGAGGCCCAAAGACAACTAGTGGAACCCTAACCCTAGCCCAACACCCACTTGGCCGGCCACCTAGGGTTCTCCCTACTCTATTTAATCTCTCTCAAACTTAGGGCTAGCCTCCTTATGAAAAATAGCAAGTTGAAAATAGAGGCAAACCCTTTCTTCCCCAATCCATAACTTCTTCATTTCAACTCCTTTTTCCTTCTAATTTCTTGAAATAGGTTCTAATCTCTGTGCATTTGATGGCTATGGTGAGAAATTTCAGGGAAGGAGTAATTTGAAGGAGTTTAGGTAGCTTGAGGAACAACTCTCTTTGGGATTTTTGAACCATTTCACCCACCTAGGTAAATTCTAATCTCCTCCATAAAATAGTGTTTTAATTGCATAAATAGGAAGCCCTAGGTCTACCCTAACTGTTGGTATAGGCCTTGTTAGTTTTCGTGTCCAATACGTGTCCGTATCGGATACGTATCAGTGGATACACATAGGTGTTCGATAAAATGCCACAGTGGGCATTTCATCCTTGTTTTCGGATTTGGTTTGAATAGGAAATTAGGGTTTGGCCTCGCTTATAGTTTTCCAGTGGACTGAGGTGTTTGTAGTGTTGTTTCGTGTCGCATTGGACACGGGAACATGCTGGGTTCACACACGCGCGTACGCGTGACACTTCCCCTGCTACTCGGGGTCCACTGTGCACTGTACACGTCACGTGGACATGTGAAAATTGACACGTGGGTGCTGGCAGACACTGACACGAGGTTCCCAAAGTTTTGTGAGTCCTCGTGTCGTGTCGGACACGTATTTGACTGTGCACTGGTCGTGTACTGTGCCGTGTATGTTCATGTTATTCCTCCTGTATTTTATTCTATTTAAATTATTTAATTCATGATTAAACTGCTAGATTAGGTCCTAGACATGATTAATAATATATATTAGTTTGATTTTATATAGTAGTTTAGGTTGTTTGCCATGAGAGGGGATTCGAATTTGATAGTTTGGTATTAGACTGATACATTGGCTGATATATTGTATACACAGTTTTTCTAAAATTGTTATCCTATTTTTAATCCATTTTAATTGATGTTTTTCAACTGTCAAATGATTCTCGCATATTGTTAGTTCATGTTTAATTCATGTTACATTCGAATTAGACTTTTTGATATGGTAATGGGATTTTAGACATTTTATTGGGTTTCAAGATTGTATTCGACTGATACATTGTTTTCCAAAAACCAAATCGATTTCATTTCCTTTTTTACTGACAATTCCTGTTTTATCCCAGTTTCAAACTGGATATTGGAATGATCTATTGAACTGTAAATTCCCCATACATTGTATTATTTTGCTTCATTGTTGAATGATGGGTTGATTATCAATTCCTGTCAACTAAGATTAGTTATGTGTAAACTGTCAATGTTTCTAGGATATCACTCTATATTTTCCAGGTTCTCACTGTTTTCTATTTCCTATTTGCTCCACACACACATTGCCTAACACTACGCACTGATTCCAGGTTATTGCCATGCCACTATTTCCTATTTGTACACACAAGTATCAATTTACATCACTGATTTTACAGAAAATGTGCGCTCACTGATTTTTCCTTCCATTTGACACTGTACACTGTTTGTTTCCTATCCCAGTTCACTCACTGTCTTCCATTTTCCTGTTTACACACACATTCCCAATTACCCTCACACACAAAAGTTATATCAATGTATCACTTACTGATTTTCAAGATATTATACACACTGTTCACTGATTTCCAGGTTGTTTTACACTGCCACACTGTCTTGTATTCAAACACACATGTTTATCTCACACTCTCATGTGACACTCACACCTACACACTCTCTTGTCACTCATGCACACACATGCTCTTGTGCACTCTCATGACACACACACACATGAACACATACATGTGCCCTTTCCTATTCTCCTATGTGTATGCATATATTATAGGTAACCTATATGTTAATGTGTATTACTATATTATATTATATAAATATATCAATATGTGTATTATATTAGATATATGTATTGACATGTGTTTATGTGATATGTGGGTTGGCTTAGGCATGATATAGCCTATAGCCTAGGGCTTTTAGCCTATGTGTGTGGCTTGAATGCCAGAATAGAGTTTAGTTAGACTTGTTTAGTCTTGATTAGACCTAGAATAGACTAGTTAGACTAGTATAGACTTGTTTGACCTAGTTGACCTAGTTTGACTTCTAGGGTTGACCAGAGTTGACCAAGAGTTGACTTTGGTCTAGATTGACCTAGATTCATATAGAATGTATTGAATTGCATCTTATTATCATTTTAGACTCATAGTGACTTGTACTGTTCTATAGGAGACCGACACCACTCCTCGGATAGTAGATATTCTTCAGATACTCAGGATACATGCAAGTACATTCTCTGATTATTTCATATCTTGTTTAGGATTACATTTTCTGCTTTAGATTACTTTACATGATGCTGACACATTGGAAACACGGATTAGTACTATATGGATCTTGTCGTACGATGTTATCTTCTTAGCGGATACATCGGGTATTTCGTGTTCGTGTACTTTATCGTGAGCATTGTGTACTCCTTGTATTCGTGACATTCGTGTACGAAACATGTAAAATCGTATATATTCATGTATTCACATGACCTTCGCGTACAATAATATAACTTGGCTAGATCCTTGTGTATTGATTGGGACGGGAGAGTAGAAGTGGTTATGTAATCAATCCAGTAGATTACTCGTGTACGCCCTCTTTAGATTACTCGTGTACAACATCGTGCCGTTTACATAACCATCTTGTGCTCTGAATCACTAGTCACTGATAATTCCTTATATGTTGTATCTATTTATTTACAGTCTTCCTTTTTTATCATGTTATTCTTTCAGTTTCCTGTATCTTACTCTCTAGCATGATTATATTTGCTCACCTGTTATGATTTGTTGAGATATACTGTGCTCGCTCCTGTCCTGACTGGACCTGTTGAAATATTACAGAGGATGAGGCTGAGGCGTTCTGCCCTACATACTACGGTGCTACCCTAGATGATTGCTGTGACTTGGACCAGCAGCAGGATCCACTAGCAGTTGACGACACTCCTCTAGATTAGGATGTTTTTACTTTTCATGGATTATTGTATATGGATTCTGAGATAATTTTGGTTATGTACTTATTTTAGACACTTAGAATTCTGGATTGTATCTCTATGTTTCCATTTCTTGTTATCTATCTATCTATCTTTTTCATGCTCTACCTTAGATGTGATTGAGACTGTATTTGCTATGTCACCTCCATTCGGAGAGTATATACTGTACAGGTACCTTTATATTGTTAGATGTTGACTTAGGACAGTGTTCTACCGCCGACACTGCGGCGTAGGCTGGACGTACCCATGTCTCGTGCCCTTACTCTAGGGTACAGGTCGTGACACTAACCTAGACTAGTTGACCATTGTTAACCCAACCCTAGCTAGTTTGACCACAATTGACTAGAGTTGACCTAATTTGACTTTATAATTGACCAGAGTTGACCAAGAGTTGACTTTGACCTAGATAGACTTAGACTCATGTAGAATGCATTATAATTTCAATAACAATATAAATTGAACTCTTTATAACCTATGTTGCTCTAACTAGGACTTTATAACTCCAGTTGGCCATCTTTTTATGTCAATTGTTCAGGTATCAGGCGAGTACATTCTTTGACCGTTTCATACTTGATAGGATTTACATTTATGCTCTAGATTACTTTACTTGATGATGTCACGTTGTTAACACGGATTGGTACTTTATGGATCCCTTCATGAGATGTTATCCCCCTCGGGAGCATCGGGTTACAGTATGTCATGTGCGTTTCACTTTCATCATGTACTTCGGTGCTTTCACCATTCATGTGCACTCTTGTGATTTATGTACTCTCATGTTCACAGAGCCCCCATGTATACATTTATGTGCACCCATTTATGGGCCTTCATGTGATATTATGTACAATAACATAACCTGTCTGGATCCTTGTGTATTGATTGGGGTACGGAGGAGTATAAATGGTCATGTGAACAATTCCAAAGTAGTATACTCATGTGCATACTCTTAGATTACTCATGTACAAATTCAAGTCCTTCACATGTCTATCTTGTACTCTACATCACTAGCCACTGTTACCTCTTTACTTATAGTAGATATTTCTTTACAATCATCTCTTTTATTTTATATATTTCCTATTGTTTTATGTATCTTACTCTATAGCATATTTACATATTCTGTCATATTATGAACTGCATGAGATGTATTGTGCTCGCTCCCGTCCTGACTGGACATGTTGATAAATTTTATAGATAGCTTGGAGGTTACCTACTAGCCTAGAGGAGACACAATAGAGGTTGGAGTAGATGGCTAGAGTTTTTCTTATTTTATTTTCAGTTGTCTTGAGTTGTATTTATTTTATACTTGTTTCAGTTGGTGTTGATAACACCGAGATTTATTTCTCTCTGTTGTAATTCTCTTGTGTATTCATAGTTATCTTATCATGCTACTTCTAGTTTTGGTGATTGAGTTGTATCCTGCTGTGATTGTCCTCCATACGGAGAGTATATCATATTTTATTTAGTTTTAGTTGTGACCTAGAACAGCGTTCTACCGTCGACACTGCGGCATAGGCTGGACGTACCCACTTCTCATGCCCTACACTGGGTGCGGGTCGTGATACGTTTTTAGTGGTGGCCCATGCAGGTTGAGATTTACACTTGTGCGAAGTCGTGGTAGAACAACGATTAGTTGTACTGCTGCGCACCTGCGATTAGAGATAAGGAATAGGTGTTAGAATGAGAGGATAATCAATCACTATTAGAATTTCTTGAGAGATTTCTAGGACAACCCTTGAAAATCTTATTTTAACTTTGATTTGAAATCTCTTTTTCCCTTGATTTGATTCACCCTTACTTCTTGTTATTGATTTTGATTTTTGATGGATTATTGTTGAATTTTGAATCTTGATGTTAGTTGTTGAATTTGAGTTTATATATATATATATATATATATATAAAAAAATATATATATATATATACACATCTTTTTGGAATTAAGGTATAACCTGATAACATACTTGATAAGGACAGTGAGAAAGGTAAAAGTCTACTTTATTTATGGAGTTTAGAATTTATCGTAGTCATATTTGCTAGCATGACAAGGACGTAGAGCCTGATTTAGATATACTTATCCTAGTTATGAAATCTAGATTTTCTTGCAGCCATACCATGGTAAGAATTCTAGATAACATGACTATAGGGTGTATACCTTTGTTATGGACTCTATTGTTTATTGCAGCTATGCTTACTGGCGTGGCAAAATTCTGACAACATGATTTCAGAAAGACGTGTATGGTATCATATTTTATCTTAAATGGGTTCATTTCTTTTTAAAAGTTGATGAAAAAAAGATTTTATTATTATTTCTTTCTTGCTATTATTTCTTGTATTACCATTTTTTTTAAAAAAACTGTCCTGATTACATCAATCACCTGTCTCTTATCTAATTATGTCAGCTATACTTTGAAACCCTTGAATCTCCATATCTTTTTACCTTTGAAAGGTCGAGGAAGTAACGTAAATCATCTAACTCGGAAAAGACTTGATTTGTTATCTTGTGATAATCTTGCTAGGGGTATAATATGATGGACCTTGATATAGGTTTGGGATATATAGAGATGCGACTGAATTTGAGGATGAAATCAAAAGAGTTATATTATCAATTTAGGAACACTACGCCAAAACATACATTTTTCGACGGACCAAAACTATCGTAAATCACATTAAACGACAGTTTTGGCCTGTCAGAACATCCGTCGTTAATAGCGTGTCCCAAAATTTAAACGACAGTTATGGACTGTCGTTTTATAGCTGAATAAAATGACACTTTTCATCTGTCAAATAAAAATGATGGACTAAAACTGTCAAATAAATTGTAAATTGGTCTACACCTATTTTTTCTTTTTCAACAGGTAAGGTATGTCATTTTTTTGAAACAGAATTTTAAAAAAAAACTCAATGCATCTATATCAAATCAATTTAAACATATTTATCCTCCATATAAAACTGAAATACATCTGAAATTAAAATTTCATATAAACATCAGCCATCATCAACAATGAATTTTTTAATTTAAAATTATATTGACTAACAAATGTATCGAGTTTACATAGCGATAATCCATCAAAAACAAAAAAGTAAATATTGTTTGCTCACATCGGTTTCAGTCTCATGATGAACAAAAAGAAGGGAATGTTATTGCTAGCTTACAATATTAAGTTTAGTACAAAAAAAGAGAATTTCAAAATCTCACAAACTGAACTGAATATTTTGGCCAATTGATCATTTCTCCGACAGTAATATCATCAAACTTTCCGTCTCTATCGAACAACATCTCATTGCCATCAAAAACATCATCGACAATTATATTATAAGCTTCATCACTGCATGGCGCATCTGTATTCACACGTCCAATAGCAACAGCTTTTTTTCTAAAATTCTTTAAAAGACAAGTCTTTATGGGCAAGGTAGAGTGATCATGTCCATATATACAAAAAAACATAAGTATATGATAGTTCTTCATTCTTACAAGTATATTTCGACCTCAATGCAATGAAGCTTGCTGTTCAACACAAGTTATAATCAAATCGATAATTTGTAATCAGGAATAGACTATGGGAAGATACATTGAAAGATTCCTGAATTCTGGAATCAGTTACCATATTTGAATTCTACAGAGAAGTGAAGGATTCATGGACCAGTCAAGCTACTATACATAATAATTTCACCAAACTTCGGAAGAACTACACATGCTTAATCAGTTCTCTTTGACATGTGAAACCTCCATTTTTTATTAAAAGCTGGAAAAAAATCTTGACAACTGAGCCTCTAATTTTTTTATGAAAAAATGTAAGTTCTCATGACAGTTTGTCATTTTGAGCATGTTTGCAGGGCAGGCGGATGGGGATGACCTGTGTGTGTGAGCAAAATTGAATATATGAAGTTTTCTTTCATTGATCAAGCTCTACCCAACTTATCTGATTGTCAACGTAATGACATGTACTAAAAGTTAATATGGTTATGTGTGCTTTGGCTTGTCTTTAATTTCTAGGTGTGCACAAAAAAAATGAATCTCAA
Organism: Iris pallida; assembly: GCA_029216955.1. Classification (NCBI taxonomy): domain Eukaryota; kingdom Viridiplantae; phylum Streptophyta; class Magnoliopsida; order Asparagales; family Iridaceae; genus Iris; species Iris pallida. The sequence goes on from JANAVB010001598.1 coordinate 804,532, forward strand.
TGATGACCAGTTATAAAAAATAGACTGTAATATGCATGACCTACTAGCTTAAGTTATAAGAGTAATCTAATACATATGGTATAGAAAAACTAAAGCTATTATATTAGAAACTACTTACCGCATAAGGAATATGAGCATGAAACTGTGATGAAGATTGACTTGATCTAGGAGTGTTACTTCCTACAGTCTGCAGGGAAGCTACTGTTTCTTCAAGATTCTCTATCCGATTTAGCAGAGCATCATTTTTTTGCTTTTCTCGACGAGCAATCTCCCGGCTTGCAGCCGAAGCACGAATCTCCGTCTTGGAAACACCTTGACCCATTCCATGTACATAACCCTTACCATCATGGCCCAATACCTAAAAAAAATTCAAAAGAAGAGAAAATAATTATATATTATAAACTTGTAATAAATTATAAACAAGCATAAAACTTAATTAGCATCACACAAACCATTGCAACAGCATCATTATCCAAATCTTTCTCTCCTAATTAGGGATCTTCATCTACAAGTCTTTTAATTTTTTCCTACAAGATAAAACGGAGACAAATATGACAGTTAAGTATTCATATTCGTTAAATCAATTAGAAGAAAGAAGTCAAAAGTTGAGCTTACTAAGTATTCGAACCCGCTCGTAGACTGGGTAACACGTGTAGGATCATTTTTACTAGTGTTTAGGTGTGTGGACAAGTATAACACAGATCTATTGACTTCACCTGTAGGACTCACCTTTTTTCTACATCAAGACAGAAAATAGATTATTAATATATTTTCATATTGTAATGTAATTCAAGGAACTGATAGATAATATAATATTAACATCTTTACCAGTTCATGTGCTACCCTCGCATAACCTTTTCTACCGGTTGTATGTAAAATCTTTACCTTTTTCCTCGCATTCCTTCCAGAATCACGACGTGCTTGATCTTCATTTGTAGAGTGCAATTCAACAAAAGCGTCCCAATCTTCTTTCTTTATAGCTTCTACCACAATACTTTTTCGCTCTGCAACAGTTTCAACTCTATCGCAAATCTTTCGTAGTTCTCCCTTCCAATTTCTCCAAGCACTATTAGCTTATTTCAAAATTTTGTCTTTATAAATTTCTGGTACTTGATATTCGTTCTGCAATACAAAAGATAGATGTACATATACAAGAGAATAACAAATCAGTTTGACATGAAATACACTTTTCCTAGCATAACAAACAACGAATGACTAATCTCATTTGTATGATATATGAAAACTAAGGTATGTGGATGCAGATTCCAGGTTCACAAATAGATACTGGATTCACATTTATAATATAATAGTAGAAAAAGCTGAGTATGTTGGCATGTAGATACTGGATTCACAAAGAAACATGTAGATATGTTGGCAAATAGATTAATCCGGTTAACCTGCCATCTGATTAATCCCGTTAAGGGCCAGATCGCTCGGACGATCAATTGCCGACTGATGCTTTTTTAGAATACTACATATAACTATGTTGTGTTTCCATCACATGAGTTAATCATTACTGGAACTTCCACATAAATGGAAATATGAGAAAGTATTCAATATAAAAGGGAGGATTACATCAACTTTAACACATCATTTAAGCTTGTCATAACGAAATGACAAGGAAACCATCATAACAATGTTAGACATTCTCTTGCTAATAAGCTAGACTATAAAGACACTAACATGGACAAGATTAAGGGCATTTGCTTGCCATGGGCTAGATTATAGAGGCACAAAGGTGACCATGAAGATTTTAAGTGATGTTGTAATGAAGTGACATAATAGAAAAGAGTTGATCTACAAGCAGAATCCATTTCTAGCCATAATTGGTCCGGGAATATGCTTATTGGGTGAAGGTTGACACTTCACACTACTAATAAACGACAACAAGAGCATAACCTTTCTCAAACAACAAGATGAAAAGCTACAAGAAGCAAGAATATGGGACCAATAATCTTGCATCTTGATAGATGAGAGACAATATTAACTTCAATTATTCCAACTACAAATCTAATGAATTGCGTTATAGGTACGGAATGCGCAAGATACGGTGGAAATCATAAAGTAACATTCCCTCTCAAATACGTCTCGAATTATTTTAAAGAAAGATCTGCTATCTTGAACTACAATAATTATCAAAAGTCTCGTCATCTCAATCAATTATAATCCATCCATCAGCAGCCCTTAAATCTGTTCAGATAATCCATTCCCTATCACAACTTCAAATAACACCATACCATGAGCTACTAAAAGTGAAAAAGAAAATAGGGAGAAAGGAGAAAGATCAATAGCCTTCAAATTAAGCTCGATTTAATAAACATTTGAACTAAAAAATTATTAATCTCTCGTTAATTAAGCACTTTTGTAAGGCAGCATCAACCAAAATTCCCCAGCAACATGTTACAAATTAACAGATTAGCAAGGTAAAACTATGACTCCAATTCGAAAAGAAAATCCAAGTGAACAATAATGTAGCATTAGTTAGACCTCACTACACCATTGGCAACGGGGATGAAGACATCTGGAGTAACACTTAGCTATCCATGTATCATAGTCAATAACTCGGTTTCGAGTACTACAAAAGACTGAAGCTAATATGGAAGGGGGGGAAAACAATTGAGACCCACAAGTAATCTAAGTGGTCAGAGAACTAAAGTTATTCCTGATAATCTGTGGCAGACAAAAATAATGGAGCAAGAAATTACATATTCCAAATCTTCCCTGGATAGTAATATAAATATTAAGAGCTTAAATGATTGTAGTATCTAGGAAGAGTATGAATATGAAAATCGTTTCAGAACTCAATGACTAGAAATATCATGTATTACAATAATAGAAAAGGGTTTGCTGTAACAAATCGTCTGCTGAGGATTCCTGCGAGGGAAAAGGTTCGATTTTGACAACATAAAATATTGGAGTACAAAGGACAAAATAACTACCAAGTAACTGTGGCCCCACATAAATCTGTTAGGCAACTCAGTATGATACAAATTTATTATCATACCAACTGGTCGTAACACCATAACAACCTTTTTATCAGTATAAAAAAGATTTGGCAGGCTCATCACACAAAATTATTTGTTTAGGAACTTACCATCCAAGATTATAAAAAGTCACTGATTTTGGTTAAAAGATGAGAGCTCTAGTCTACGTGTGGATAATCTAGAAATGACCTTTTCAGCACAAAAAGCACGCTGGTCACCAGATACAAGGAGAAAAATATGCAAAGGCAAAGTATATTCTTGTAAGTAAAGTTCCTTGAAACCTATTTAAGATGTTACATCAACATGCAACTAGATAAGAATCTATGATGGTGTAGGACATACTAGCATGTTTAGGAGATATAAACAAGAGTAGAACATAATAATAGAATATAAAACCTCAACAAAAATTTCAATGATTTGGGAAAATAATTGTGGTGCATCAACACCAATGATGCATGGCCATGAATATAACAGGAAAAGAAATAAACACAGTGACACGAGCACGGAACCATTCTTGGCATCTCCTAGTGTATTTTGGAGTGTTTGTTGTGTTTCATACATGTATTCAACAGGAACAACCAACTGTGCTTTCTGGATAAAAATGACTAATCTTTGACCACAAATATCCTACAAACATTTGCGGTTATGACATACATTTAGTAGGACACTACAAAATTCAAACCGACATGTTTAGTGCCACAAGATTATCATGTTACTGAAAAATACTTGTAAATTGTCAATCTCAAGCTCAAGATACGTAATTGCTCAGCCAAAGAAAGGACTAAAGCTCACATGCAAGATTATTATAAGTCATATGTACCTGATAAATCAATCAAACCTTCGTATTAACGTCAAAATCGTAACACTTATTTGGGAATAGGCACACATAGTAATTCTAAAAATAATTGCAATTGTCGGTCAAATTTGTAACCAAACCCGGTAGTTGAGGTAAATAGCACAATCACTCAATGCAAAGATGCATTCTAAGTGCATCACTAGTTCCCTGCCTACTAAGATTATAAATCTACAAGAGGGAAGATGTTCATAGTCAAAAATAAAACAATAAATTAAAACTAAACTCATGAATAAAATACTAGTTATTCTTGATGAATAATTCAAATACAGAAACATTCTAGCAAACACTGCAATCCATAAAATCAATGTCTTGTCAACTTCCTGTCGGACACGTATCAAACACGACGTACTCACTCCAAAATATACTAGGGCACTAAACTCCGTAGTGTATCTTGTCTTGTATGTATTCATGCAACATAGGAAGCATCATAAGCAATTGCCATAAGAAATATAAAATTTTGGCTTTAAATCTATTCTCGCTAATAATCCAAAAAAGACCCAAAAAAGGGGAAAAAACTCGATCAAGACCTAGCCACAGAGAATACAGCCTAAAAAATATCATGACATTTGAGAACAACATAAACAAAAGCTCTACAAAGGCATTGAACTGGTTCATCATTCCATAACATAAACCCAAAAAAAGTAAACCCTTTTTTTCTTTTTTTGCAATAATAAGAACAAGCAAGGATATATATATACTACCATATCAGTGTCGTCGTGTCCTTATATTTCATGCCATATTCATATTTATGCAACATTTGTGTAGTAGTGACCAGAACCAAAATTAGCTCACCATAACCAAATTACAAAATTAGCTCACCTGTAGGACTATAAAAATAAGTTCTTTAACAAACAAAATTAGCTCACCTTAACACTTTTCCATATGTCTTCTTTGATATTTTTTGGAACTCGTCTCCAATCCTCAATTCCAGGTGGACAATGTGCTTTTGCTATCTTTCCAACAGCCGATAAAAATTGTGTTGATCCAATATCCACAGGTAGTCCATACTCGTTAAATATTATTATCTTTTGTGTACCTATGAACAAATACAATATTAGGACTAACTGTCATCAACATGATAATTAAAACTAAGAAAACAAACGCAAAATAACCACCTGATTGATTTAGTGGACTTGTGTTTCCTTGACTCCCATCCGATTGGTTTTCTATAATTGTGTTTCCTTGACTCCCACCTGAAGCATGATTGTCGTCAACATGATTTCTTGTACTTGTATTTCCAGCACTATTTACTCGATTTACTCCATCACCTGACATAATAAAACTAAGAAAAGAGACACAAACATCATCAAATAACACACTAAAAAGTATCATCACATTAATATTTACTACGATAAAAAACACATTTACTGCAAAAAACCACAACTCAAATATCGATAACCAAACAAACAACTAAAATGTTGATAACCAAACAAAATAAGTATCGTCAGATTACACAAGTGTCATCACACAACTAAAAATGTCAATAATCAGTAATTTTCATCATCTTCTAAAGCGTCAGCAAGTGCTGCCGATATCAATGAAGCTTCGTTAGCTGCACCAGTAAAAACAAAGGGATCTTCATAAGCATCCACTTCGTGACTTATTTTTTGGGATACTCTAAAATAACATGCCAATCATCTTTGGTTTCATCCTTGCAATAAAAAACTTGAGTTGCTTGTGAAGCATGGATAAATGGCTCATCATCTTCACTTGTGTTTTTTTAAACCTCGCAAAGTTTGCAAAAATCAAATTTGTTTCTTGATCCACTACACATCCATTTACTTTGTCTTCCGTACGCACCCAATCATAATAGAAGACTGTTTGTGTGAAATCATAATAATTTAATTTGAGAATTTGTTTGACAATGCCATAGTAAGCTGCATCTGCATCCTCAATGTTCTTATCTTTAGCACTTGCTCTAAAAGAGGTTAGAGCATTCATGGCGACACCACTATTTTGTGTGGTCAAGTTTAGCTCCGCATCGGTTGTATAAAAAATATACCCATTTACTTTGTAGGCATTATACGATATTGCTTTATAATCTGGACCATTTACGAGCCTCTTAAAAGGAGTCATTTCCTCATGTTGAAGTTGTTGTCTTATCCAAGGAATATAATGAAGAAAAGTTTGGCAACTCTAGAGGGGGGTGAATAGAGTTTATATAGAAAAATAGCCAATTAAAAATAACTCTTTCACCAACAATAAATAATCAGAGTAAAGTGCGGAAAATAAATGAAGAGCAGAAGAGCATACGCAAACACAGCGATTTTAACCTGGTTTCCCTCGTGGAGGACTAGTCCAGGCCTGAGAACTCTAGCTCAGGATTAAATCCACTATTTGTGAAATAGTAGTTTACAACCCGTGCCTTTTCTTCAGAAGAGCACGTCAACTTCTAACAGAGGATCGCAGTGGCAATTTGCTTGGAATTGTCCAAGCGACTTCTTCGACTCTTGCACAAGAATCCTAACTGAGAGATGCTGAGCACTCGAGACTTAGGAGGCTTGTGGCTAGTAGATGGGAAGGGTATGGCTTATTGAGCTTATAAGAGAGAAGAGAAGATTGGATGAATTGAAATGAGAGAATTCATGCCCTATTTATAGTGTTTTTATAGGCAGAATTCGGCCAGAATTCGGGTAGGAAAATTCAAAAATTTGGCCGTTGGACAACTAGCAACCAGCTAACCCTAAAATTAGGGTTCCTGATTTCTAGGGGACAGAGTTCGGCCCGAACTCTGTGTGGAGGCAGAGTTCGGCCCGAACTCTGTCTCCAGAGCACAGAGTGGTTCAAAGGGGCTTTTTGGGCAGTGTTTGGTTCAGTGGAGCTAGGGATTTTGGGTAGGTTATAGACTAAGTTCCAAGAGCTCAGCATGACTCAGAGTACACAAGTCTAGACTCAATGAAATTATAAAATACAGACTCCAGAACACACTGAGAGCCGGAGACTGAGCTGTCATCTGTCTTGAACTGAATGCAGTCGTTGTGTGTCGTATTGAATTAATACAAATATTATTTAGTCAATGTAGTCAATATTTGGTTGACTGTGACTTTGTGTCAACAATTTCCCCCATATTGATAATTGACAAAATAATATATGTATATTTCAATATTCATACCTGGACACAGTTGATTGTAACATAGCTCCCCCATAAACGATGCCTGAGCTAAAAGAAGATAGCTCCCCCGTAAACCATGAACGGTGTCGAACTAGAAGCTATAGCTCTCCCCCGTACAAAATGCATAGAACCTGTGACCTGATAGATAATATTTTCCCAGAGCAAGAACAAGCACAGATATACACAGATATACGAATGCATAGAACCTGTGGCCTGATAGATAATATCTCCCAAAAGCAAAACAAGCATAAAACTATAAAAATATACATATTTCTCCCCCTTTTGGCAGTTAGCAATATAAAGAAGCAACGAATAGTAATGCAACCACACCAAGCAGAGAAAAAACAGTGAAATACTAAGCAAAATAAGTCACTGACATAAAGTAAAACTATGATAAAGGACAGATAATGTCATCCACCAAACCAAGTGGCCAACTCATAAACAGAGTACATAAAACCAGCTACAGAAAACCATAATAAACTAAATAACTGAAAGCAAAAAAATAACTAAGATCATCAGCAGTAGCAGCAGCAGATCGAGCCAATCTCCATCACGGAGCACGAGAAGGTCCTGGAACATCTGAAGGACCAGGGAAGGAGCGACGAGGGTCCACAAAAGCATCATCCGAATCCATGTAACGCATAACCCACGGATCATCAATGCGATGACCCACGCGCGCTGGATCCCTCTCCATGGGAATGTGCAGATGCTGAGACAGAGAGTACCGGATATCATGCAGAGAGTTGCCGAGAGCACTCATCTGCAGAGTGGTACGATAGTCTAGCTGTGTCCAGCGATCGTCCTCAAGAGTAAAACGATCCCGGAGCATGGTCTGAATGGACTCAAGAGTGGCAGATGGAGGAGGTGCATCCTGACCAAAAGGAGGGGCGTCAGGCTCCTCATCATCAGAATGCTCAGAGGCCTCAGGAGAGGTGACAACTGCCTGAGTACGGCGTGCCTTGGACAGAAAAGCAGGAGCAGGCAAGAACTGACAGTCATGAATAGGAATGATGAATGTACGAAAAATCATAGGAAGGTATAAAGGATAAACCAACGCTCTTGGTTTCTTCCTACAATTTATCATCCAATCCATCATTGTCCTAGGAAGATTGAATGGGATACGATAATGGAGGTGATATAAGGCAGAAATCTCAAAGTAGGTAACTTCATCAGTTGAACCAGCTTTTGGTAAGATGGTGTTAAAAATCATTTGATAAAGCTCATAGAAGTAGGGGTTGAGATGCTTGGCCATAAGTTTGCGAGGACTTATGTTAGGAGCACATAATTCCTCCTTGAATCCTTCAAGAGAAGTATCGCCAACAAATTAAAATTGACGTGCTTCCACAAGTTTATCCCAAGCATCAAGATTAACAAGATCAAGAAAATCCCCCAACTCAGAATCATTGAAAACTATATCAATACCGGCAACCCGGGAATAGATGTGGGTTGCATCGAAAGTTAAATTGCAATAAAACATTTGGATTGCACTACGGTAGATGATAAAATTTGAAGCAACTAAAGCATCCAAACATAGATCACGAAACAGAGATTCAAATTGAGCAAAGATTGTAAAATTTATCGGATGTCCCCCGAACACCGGACGAGTACGAAAATCGCTAAACCATGCATTAGACGCGTCTAGCGACACAAATAGGCGTTCGTCATATGTATTCGGATCTTGGGGACTAGGCGGGTTGAACAACGGATGAATGGGTTGTTGTTCACCTACTTGCTCAATTGGAGGAGGAGGATTCGAAGAGGAAGCTCCCTCAGTTCGAACCCTTTTCCCACGATTGGGCAAGCGAGGAGCCATTTACAAGAAAATGGAGAACTTGAAAATGGATAGAAGGAGAGAGTTATACCTGAAAATAATACCAAACAGTGGAAGAGAATGATGAGAAACCCTTTTTTCTTAATTTTGAGGAGCAATGGAGCACTCTAGATCAAAAACTAGGGTTAGGGTTTGAAGGAAGGAGTTTGGAGAGGTGAGGAAGGAGGCAATGGTGAAGGAGAGAGAAGGAGTCCCGAAATAAAATAGGGGTTTGTCTTTGGTCGGATGAAATATTGACCATAGGATCTAAATTGATCCAACGGCAGAGCCAGATCCCGACGCTGGAACTTAGGGACCGAACTCGGCCCGAACTCTGTTAGGGGCAAAGGTCGGCCCGAGTTCTGGATCAGTGGTCCAGAACTAAAAGTAGGCTGGAAAGATAGAAAAATTGATTAAGTGTTGAACAAAAGAGATTTTGAGGATAAAAGTTTGATGAAAACAATGAAGTACATAGAGAGGTACACAAAGGTCATAATGAACTTTAGGAAAGATCAATTAGGCAATAATAAATCGGAACAAACCGTATAATAAACAAGGAAATATATTGTAATTCAGTATTTCAAATTTGCCATGGGTTAGCTGCAGGGGCCGGATTCCAGCTAGCGGTAGTCCTGAGGACTAGTGCACCGTGTCGCTTAGGCTTTTACGTCTTTTTGTCAGAAGGACCCTTTCGGCTTGTACCCATAATAAATTTGTCATAAAAGAATCAAAATATACTCGACATTTACGCAAGTAAGTCTCAACTTATAACTGCTTCATCCAAAATTCCGAGTTCACGACAAAGATAATTGAAGCGCTCTTCGGATAATGGCTTAGTAAAGAAATCTGCTAGCTGATGATCAGTGTCAATAAATTCTAAGTTAATCGTACCATTTTGCTGATGATCACGCAAAAAGTGGTGTCTGATCTTAATGTGTTTAGTGCGTGAGTGGCAGACAGGGTTCTTAGTCAAATTGATGGCACTAGTATTGTCACAGAATATAGGAATATGCATGAAAGATAACTTATAGTCTTCAAGGGTTTGCTTCATCCACAGAATTTGTGCACAACAATGCCCAGCTGCTATGTATTCAGCTTCTGTTGTGGATAGTGCGACAGAGTTCTGCTTCTTGCTAAACCATAAGACTAAAGCCTTTCCTAATAAATGACACGTACCGCTCGTACTTTTACGGTCGACCTTACATCCAGCAAAGTCAGCATCAGAGTAACCGATGAGGTCAAATGATGTTAACTTGGGATACCATAGGCCCACTGTGAACGATACGCTTAACCGCGGTCATGTAAGATTCCTTAGGATTTGCTTGATATCTAGCACATAGGCAAACACTAAACATGATATCGGGGCGACTAGCAGTTAAATAAAGTAAGCTGCCTATCATACCTCGATACTTACGTTGATCAACGGATTTGCCGCTCTCATCTGGTTCGAGTTTGGTTGAAGTAGCCATTGGAGTGCTGATTGGTTTGATGTTGTCAAGATCGAACTTCTTCAGCATGTCCTTGGTATACTTCGATTGACAGATGAAAGTTCCATTAGCCATTTGTTTCACTTGCAGACCAAGAAAATAGTTGAGCTCTCCCATCATGCTCATCTTAAATTCTGTCTGCATACACTTGGCAAATTCTTGACAGAGGGTTTCATCAGTAGAACCAAAAATGATATCATCAACATAAATTTGAATCAACAGAATGGTGTCTTTAAAAGATTTTATAAACAGTGTAGTGTCAATTTTCCCTTTTGAAAAACCTTTCTCAAGTAAGAAGCTACTTAGCCTTTCATACCAAGCTCTGGGGGCTTGTTTGAGGCCATAAAGTGCTTTCTTTAGCTTGAACACGTGGTCGGGAAATTTGTGATTTTCAAAGCCAGGAGGTTGTTTCACATAAACTTCCTCCTTAATAAAACCATTCAGGAAAGCACTTTTCACATCCATTTGAAATAATTTAAAGTTTTAAAAATTAGCAAAAGCACAAAGCATCCGAATGGATTCTAGTCTAGCAACAGGAGCATACGTCTCATCGTAGTCGATACCTTCCTCTTGGTTGTATCCTTGAGCTACTAGACGAGCTTTGTTACGTGTGACTGAACCATCTTCATTTACTTTGTTTCTAAAAACCCATTTAGTACCAATTATCGAGTGATTAACCGGTCTAGGAACGAGTTCCCATACTTGGCTTCTCTCGAATTGGTTGAGTTCTTCTTGCATAGCAGAAATCCAAAATTCATCATTAAAAGCTTCAGAAATGTTTTTAGGCTCTACTTGTGAAATGAAGGCAGTGCTAGCAACGGAGTCTCTTAGTGATGATCTAGTAGTTACTCCACGTGAAACTTCTCCTATAACTAAATTTTCTGGATGAGAAGGTTTGAAAGAGAATTTCTTAGGCAAACCCTCCAGAGAATTAGTTTCGGTTGAAGTATTCATTGGAGTAGAAGTTGATGGCTCAACGTCATCATCAAGAGTACTTGCTGCACTGTTGTCTTCATCAAAAGTCACATTTGTTGACTCTTCCACAATAAGTGAGCATTTATTAAAAACTCTATATCCCTTACTCTTGGCGGCATAACCAAGAAAGATACCATCGTCAGCTCTGGCATCAAATTTGCCTAAGTTGTCTTTGGTGTTAAGGATAAAACATCTACAACCAAAAACTTTAAAATAAGAAACATTGGGGGTTCTCCCAAACCAAAGCTCATAGGGTGTTTTCTTCGTAATGGGACGAATCAGCACCCTATTCAAAATGTGGCATGCTGTACTAACAGCTTCTGCCCAAAAATATTTCGGAAGTGAAAATTTATTCAACATGACTCTGGCCATATCGCCGAGAGTTCTATTCTTCCGTTCCACAACACCATTTTGTTGAGGAGTTCTAGGACAAGAAAATTCATGATCATAGCCATTTGCATTACAAAAACTTTTAAAATCATAATTTACGAATTTGCCTCCATGATCACTTCGGATTCGAGTAATCATGTAGCCTTTTTCGTTTTGAACTTTCTTTGCAAAAATTTTGAAAGCAGAAATAGCATCGCTTTTATTAGCGAGAAAGAAAACCCAAGTAAATCTCGAAAAATCATCAACAATAACAAATGCATAAAGCTTGCCACCAAGGCTAGCTATTCTACTAGGACCAAATAAATCAATATGAAGTAATTGCAAGGGTCTAGTAGTACTTACAGAGTTGATGGAATGAAACGAGGATTTAGTTGCCTTGTTTAGTTCACATTCGGCACATACCGTGTCCTTTTTGAATGTGATGTCAGGCAATCCTCTCACTAGCTTCTTGGTAGAAAGCCTAGATATAGCATCCATGTTGGCATGACCAAGACGCTGGTGCCAAAGTAGTCGTTCGTCTTTGTGGGCATATAGACATCTACCTGCATTGTTAGTTTTTATAGAAAGATAGAAAATATAGATGTTGTCCTCTCTTTTTCCTTTAAAAGCAATGTCTCATGTTGACCTATCATAGATGTAGCAACTGTTTTGTCCAAAGTTAATATCATATCCATGATCAGCAAGATGACTAATGCTGAGCAGGTTATGCTTTAACTCGGTCACTAGGCAGACATCCTTTATTACAGGAGAAGGAGGATGACCAATGACACCATTACCTATAATGTGCCCTTTGAGATTGTTACCGAAGGATACGTATCTTTCTCTCTTCATCGATAGTGATGCAAAAAGATTTGCATCTCCCGTCATATGTCGCGAGCATCCACTATCGAGAATCCACTTACTTTCAGTTGAGGAGGGAAGGTCCACCTACATCAAGAGTAGATGTGACCTTTGGTACCCGAGTTCTTGAGGGTCCTGAAAAGTTAGTCTTTGGAAACCAAGCATATATCTTTTTATCTACAAGTCTTCTAACTCTGCACTGTGGTGAGATGTGTCCATGTGATCCACAATAAGTACAGATAGCATTCTTATTTATACTAGGAGCATGAGAATAATATCTGTAAGCAACAGGATGAGGATGGACATGATGTGAAGAGTTAGCATGGTGAAGATGATTATGCATGGAATAAGTGGCATGTTGATGGTGTCTATGAGGCATAGAATGATGGTATTATCTATGATGTGTGACATGCTGATATTGTCTAGATGGCATGGCATGATGATTTTGTCTATATTGTATGACATGATGATTTTGTCTATATGGTATATGAGGACCTTGTCTATATGGCATTGCATGATGATTTTGTCTATATGGCATGGCATGATGATTTTTATGTATGGAGTGATGTTGATTGTGTCTTTGTGCATGATGAGTGTGTACTGAGTGAGAATTGTTCTTACGTGCATGTGGTTTGTAAAAGTTTGTGTATATAAATGCATGGTTATGTGCTGCATGAGAATGACGTGGTTGACTAGCATGAGTGGTGTTGTGCCCATGTGATTGGGTTTGAGGTTGAACAACCTGTTTACCCAATTTGGTTTCTAATCTTTTAGAAACAGCTTGCAGTTCATCAACCTTAATATTTAAGCCATAAATCTTAGTCATGAAAATCTTGTGTCTACTCTTTTCTTCAGCAAGCAACGTGTTGAGAGTAGTGATTTCTTGAGTTTGTTGCTCAATACGTGCTTCAGCATCATGTAAGCTTAATTTAAGCTTGGATACTTCATCAGTGTCATTAGTGGGTGATGTGTTTCTAACATTATCAAGAAGTAAAGAAATTTTTCGTATCTCATCTTCTAGACTTTTGATTTTGTCCTTGGCATGTTTATATTTACCGATGACCTTTTTATGATCATCGAGTAAATCAGTGAAAGCATCGCCAAGTTCATCAAAAGAGAAGTCATCCAGAGTTTCGTTAGATACCTTGTTGGAAGTTGCCATCAGGCACACATTTGCTGTATCTTGAGGAGAGTCCTTTTCTTCCTCAGAGTCACTCGCTTCACTTTCATGCCAAATGCCTGTGTTGGCATATTTCTTTGATGAGTTCCTTTTGTATGGCTTCTCATAGCGGTTGCTCTTCTTCAGGAATGGGCAGTCTTTTCGGACATGTCCAGTTTTCTTGTAACCGTAACAGGTTGGTTCTTCTTCATCGTCTTCTTGAGATTCCTTCTTCCTTCGATTGAAGCGAAGGAATTTCCTGAAGTTGCGAACCATGAGAGCTTGGTCTTCATCATCCGAATTATCTTTTTCGGTCTCATCATGATTAGCTCTTCGTTGATGAGCTTTGAGTGCGATCTCCCTGGTCTTCGGAGTAGGCTCTTCGAAGTCCTTGAGGTCAAGCTCGTGAGTCATAAGCTTACCCATCAAGGTATCCATTGACATTGTTGTGAGATCGTTTCCTTCTATGATGGCTGTCACCTTAGGGTTCCAAATCTTTGGTAGCCCTCTGAGCAGCTTACGAATCTTCTCGTGGTTTGAGTACTGCTTTCCAAGCGAGGATAGAGGATTGATGATGTCGAGGAATCTTGTGAACATTTGAGTGATCGTCTCACTTGGCTTCATCTTGAAAGCTTCGTATTCTTGAGTGAGACGGCTTATTTTGGATTCCTTGACCTGTGTGGTTCCTTCATGCGTCACTTCTAGAAGTCTCCATACTTCATGAGCAGTGGTGCATGTAGAGACCCTGTTGAACTCATTCCTGTCTATAGCACGGAATACAGCATTAATAGCCCTAGCATCTAGGCTTGCCTGTTTCTTCTCCTCGACAGAATATTTGTCGTGTGGTTTCTCAATGAGGTCACCATCGACAACTACCCTGGCGGGCTTTTTGTAACCGTCAGTGACGACAGTCCACAGGTCAAAGTCTAGAGACTTAAGATAGAAGCTCATCCTTGTTTTCCAATATGTATAGTTAGTTCCATCAAATAGAGGAGGCCTATGAGTGGACTGACCTTCACCATGAATGGAAATCAAGGATTGTGTGGTTGCCATGGATCAGCTCTTAGGATGTTAGTCCTTATAAAGAGAACAGAGCTCTGATACCAATTGAAGAACAGTTTGGCAACTCTAGAGGGGGGTGAATAGAGTTTATATAGAAAAATAGCCAATTAAAAATAACTCTTTCACCAACAATAAATAATCAGAGTAAAGTACGGAAAATAAATGAAGAGCAGAAGAGCATACGCAAACACAGCGATTTTAACCTGGTTTCCCTCGTGGAGGACTAGTCCAGGCCTGAGAACTCTAGCTCAGGATTAAATCCACTATTTGTGAAATAGTAGTTTACAACCCGTGCCTTTTCTTCAGAAGAGCACGTCAACTTCTAACAGAGGATCGCAGTGGCGATTTGCTTGGAATTGTCCAAGCGACTTCTTCGACTCTTGCACAAGAATCCTAACTGAGAGATGCTGAGCACTCGAGACTTAGGAGGCTTGTGGCTAGTAGATGGGAAGGGTATGGCTTATTGAGCTTATAAGAGAGAAGAGAAGAGAAGATTGGATGAATTGAAATGAGAGAATTCATGCCCTATTTATAGTGTTTTTATAGGCAGAATTCGGCCAGAATTCGGGTAGGAAAATTCAAAAATTTGGCCGTTGGACAACTAGCAACCAGCTAACCCTAAAATTAGGGTTCCTGATTTCTAGGGGACAGAGTTCGGCCCGAACTCTGTGTGGAGGCAGAGTTCGGCCCGAACTCTGTCTCCAGAGCACAGAGTGGTTCAAAGGGGCTTTTTGGGCAGTGTTTGGTTCAGTGGAGCTAGGGATTTTGGGTAGGTTATAGACTAAGTTCCAAGAGCTCAGCATGACTCAGAGTACACAAGTCTAGACTCAATGAAATTAT
Source organism: Iris pallida (assembly GCA_029216955.1). NCBI lineage: Eukaryota > Viridiplantae > Streptophyta > Magnoliopsida > Asparagales > Iridaceae > Iris > Iris pallida. Next base: position 820,047 of record JANAVB010001598.1, read on the forward strand.
AAAATACAGACTCCAGAACACACTGAGAGCCGGAGACTGAGCTGTCATCTGTCTTGAACTGAATGTAGTCGTCGTGTGTCGTATTGAATTAATACAAATATTATTTAGTCAATGTTGTCAATATTTGGTTGACTGTGACTTTGTGTCAACATATAACCCATGGGCTTCTTTGTTTGGAGACTTCCTCTTTGATTTTTCCACTAGACTTAAGGCTCTGAACATATACTGTGTATTTTCTGTGTAAACAAATTATATAAAGCTACTTTAATCACTTTATGTTTCAGTTTACAAAGTATATAAAGAAAATTGAACTGGGAATTTAATTAAGATTGTGTTAAAGTGTTACTTACTCTTCCCATTCAGTATTTTCTGTAGAATGCTTCAAAATCCATTTGCGTGCTTGTTCATATTGCAAACTAGACAGACGGTAGCCTTTGCCTTCAGTATTGATAGGGTATGGACCTTCAACATCATCATCGGTATATACCATTCCTCCATGCTTATAGTTTTTTTTATTACCTTTAGGAATATACTCCATGCAAAATCTTATTGCTTCTTCTAAGATATATTGCTCAGCAATAGAGCCCTCGATAAAAGTCTTGTTTCGACCATACCGTTTGTAAGTTTTCATCATCCTACATAAAAGTTTCCATGTACAGAGCCTAAATCATATTATATAATTTGAGTTAAAATAAAAGAAGTTTAATTGGTTCTATATATTTTACCTTTCAAAAGGATACATCCACCTATATCTAACCGGTCCGCAACCAAGGGCTTCTTCCGCCAAGTGTACGACGACGTGTGTCATGGAAAAAAAATGAAGACGAAAAATATATTTCAAACACACACAATGTCTCCACGTGGCGTTGATACATGATAGAAATCTCTTCGCGATCAATAACCTTAGAGCAGAGAACTTTGAAGAATATTGAGAGTTGTCGAATTGCAGCACGTAAAGGCTTATCCTTTTTGAACCCGTGCATCAAAAATATCGGTAGCAACCCTTGAATGAGAATGTGATAATCGTGAGACTTCAACCCTTTGAATTGTAATTCCTGCAGACATACTTTATGTTTCCAATTCCCACTGTACCCAATAGGAACCTTCAAGTTACTAAGGGTTTTACAAATTATTTCCCTATCTGACTTAGTTAAGGAAAAAAGTGCCTTTGGCATAATTTTTTTGCCATTTTCTTCAACCAACCATAATTTTCTCTTTATCTTTAACAACTATAGATCTCTTCGTGCTGTAATTCCATCCTTAGACTTCCCCTTCGTGTCCATTATTGTCGCAAATTTTTTTTAGCAAAATTCTTTTCTACATGCATCAAATCCACGTTGTGACGAATAGGCAAATCCTGTCATAATAGAAAAAATATGTTCATATTAGATTTACTTGGAGTAATAATAATATTGAGACAACAACAAAGCAATAAAATAAAATAACAGTAATTACCTTCCAATATGGTAGTTTAAATAAAATTGACTTCTTTGACCATGGAATACTTGTATCATTTGAACGCTTCCTCTTATTACCTGCCACATTTTCGAACTCCGTCTGGACAATTTACATCTTACTTAATAGTTGGAGACCAGACAAACATTTAGGAGCCTTTCTATGTTCTTCAAATCCATTAAATTTTGACTTTTGAGTTCTAAAAGGATGTGAAGCATCTCTTAGGAATCTTCTATGACCTATGTAAGCAAACTTCTTCCTATTAGTTAACCACTCTGCATCTGTTCCTTCACCACATACAGGACAACCAAATCTTCCAGCAGTTCTACATCCAGAAATATGCGCATAGGCAGGAAAATTATGTATGCACAAGATCAAGATTCCTTTCATTGTAAAGTTTGTCTTTGTCAAAGAATCATATGTTACGCTTCCAACAGACCACAACTCATTCAACTCATCGACTAATGGTTGCAAATAGACATCAATGTTATGGCCAGGACCACTAGGACCAGGAATTAACATGGTAAATTCCTTCTTCATGTATAATGATGAAGGAAGATTGTATGGAACAATCATGGCAGGCCAACAACTGTAGGAGTTGCTCATCCCAAAAGGATTGAAACCATCAGTTACTAGTCCTAGACGAACATTCCGTATATCGGCAGCAAACTCAGGCCACTTCATATTTATAGATTTCTAACAAGAAGAATCCACTGGATGTCTCATGTGTGTACTGCTATCTTCTGCATGCCCATGCCATCTCATCTTCTCAGTTATCCATTGTACTCGATACATACGTTGCAACCGTTCAATTATTGGAAAGTTCCTTAGTTTCTTCCTCGGTATTTTTTTACCTCCTGGTTTTGAGTCTTCAGCCGGTTTCCATCTTGCTTCACCATACTTAGGACAATTTTCTTTATCTGTATTTTCTTTTCTATAGAGTATACAATCATTAGGACAAGCATGGATAATATCACACTTCGTGCGAAAAGGCTTGATCATATTCTTAGCTTTGTGTATGGTTTTCGGTAAAGTATTTCCATTTGGTAAAATCTTCTTCATAAATTGTAACATTTTTGTAAAAAATGCATCAGAACATTGATGTCTAGCTTTCATGCTCAAAAATTCTACTATTGTCGATAATTTTGTATGTCGACCCTCACAAGAAGGATATAATGGCTTCATTGCATCTTCTAGCTGCTTCTTATAATTTACATCAAAGTCATCTTGAAGATCAGAATTGTTACATTGATTAGACTCATCCATACATTCTTCAAGGTCATCAAGATCAATGCGTCCAAATGTGTCACGGAACATGTCTGCCATTCTCGGAAAGACATCTTCAGTACAGTCATTAGTTGATGATGAACAAGGAACCTGAACGTTGACGATACTTCCAGGAAGTTGCTCTCCTTGATTAACCCAAGTCCTGTATGACTTATCTACTCCATTACAAACCAAATGGTCAGCTATAACCTTTAGACTTTGTTTGCCTCTATTATAATTACAACATTTATCGTACGGACAAAGATACCATTTATTCCCTTCCAGAGTATCTTTTGTGAACTTAATGAATGATGCAACACCTTCGAGATATTCGACTGACAATTTAGGTGCATCCATCCAATCCTTACTTGGGTGTGCAGAAGACATCTACATATTTCCAATTAGTCAACAAATGTGCAAAAATATCAGAGATAAAAAAAGTAATGAACGACCAAGTAAAAAATAGAAACAAAAAAAAAGTAATGGTTGTTGAATACTAACTATTGCGATACTCTGATCTGAAACCAAGTAAAAAGAAAGTAAAAAAGATAAACAAAAAAAAGTAATGTGCAAAAAATATCAGAGTTTTTTTATGCCAAAAAATTCGATACTCCGATCTGAATCCTCCGATACTCCCGATACCGTCGATCCCGATACTCATAGCTAGGAATGGTCTGATACCGATTCTGATACCGATACCTTAGTGAGCGATAAGATTTTTCATGCGAGTAAAGTTGTCTAAAATATATTACAGGATAATGGTTGTTGAGTACTGACCAATGCGGGTCATAGAAGACTAAAAGCCTAATTGCCATGTCATGTTCTGTGAAAAAACTTCTTGGATTGTAAATTTTGTACAAAAACTTTTCTATGTATCCTTTTATAGGGGTTGCAAATATTTCTAGTTAACAATAAAGTTAAACATAATAGTATGTTGTTGCCTTACAAGCCTCAAAAGTCCATGGAGCATTGAGTGTTCTTACAGTATTTGTAATCAGGAAGTGAGAAGCAGCTTTAGACATGCAGCACAGAGTATGTTTTCCAAAAAATATGCAGTAATAGTTTAACATCCTTGTAACAAAACTACATTAAGGTATAGAAGTAAAAAATATTTGTCCAATCTTGTGCTGTATGTGTTGTCACATGAGCATAGTTATGTCTAAACTGCTTTTCCCTCTCATCAGTGGGCATATTTAATACATTGGCAATTGAATTTGCAAATTCTATGATGTTCCATGGGTTAACAATAGAGAGCAACAGCTCATAAAGATTGTTCTGCTCCTACAAACTATATACAAATGGAAAATTGACAGTGGAAAATTCTAAACTTTAGGGAAAAACAAGAGAAAAAAACAAATATGAATTAGTATTACTCCATTACAACTGGTTAACCACATATATGTCGATGTTTGAGTCAGGATTTGCCAATATGTCGATGCAATAATGAACCCTATTTATACGATGTATTAAGAGTTACAGATTCTGAATGTTTTGCTTATCATAATATGTTTTATGGGTTCAGTACACATCGATTTATCACTTCAGCGTATCGGACATACATTATGTTGATAATAGTTGTCAGTTGTCATTTGAGAATTACCGAATAAATACTTCATGAAATCAATTGTGCCCACTGAATAAATTGCGATAAATAAATCAGTTGTCAGTTCTCAGTCTCAATAGATTTTACAGAAATCAGACAACTCACATCTTGATTTCACCTCTTGCATGAAATCAAATTCATGAAAACTACTTATAAATAAATTGCTATGAACTAATAAAAAACAAATGTGGCTGAATTTTAATGGTTATTATTCAAGTTTGGGCACCAGTTACAACATCCACGGTTAAGATTTATGTAATTAGACTTGTACCTCAAAATAATTGCTTGGTAGATTGGAAGTTCTTAGGTAGAGATCAATAAACCCTAGCTTCAGAAGTCCCTTCTTCCACTGCTGACCTATAAAATGGTGAATAATTTCAGAGGTAATAAATGATTAAGAAAATACGAAGACATTAAACCTTAAAATTAAACAAGAGCAAGTCCTGGAAAATGGTGAATAATTTCAAGTTTGGACCCTAGAAAATAAACAAGAACAAATACTAAAAAATAAACACGAGAAAATAAACCCTAAAAAATAAACAAGATCAAATCTTTCTTCTGATCCGTTGCTCCCTCGATTTCCTCCGACAAATCGGACCCTCATCTCGGTCCATTGCGCTGGGACGGGGTTTCTAGAGGATGAGAAGAAATTTTAAACCCAAGAAAACAAACCCTAAAAAATAAACAACCCTCGATTTCCTCCGACAAATCGGACCTGATCTCTGTCCATTACGCGGGGACGGGGTTTCTAGCGGATAAGAAGAAATTTTAAACCTGAGAAAACAAATCCTAAAAAATAAACCCTAAAAATCTTAAACCCAAGAAAACAAGACCTAAAAATCCTTCTTCTAATCCGTTGCTCCCTCGATTTCCTCCGACAAATCTGACCCTGATCTAGGTCCATTGCGCGGGGACGGGGTTTCTAGGGGATGAGAAGAAATTTTGAGAGAAAAAAAGGAATAGATGAAAAGTGGAGAGAAAAGAGTTTTGAGAAAAATCTAAATATAAGAAAAAGTTTAGATGATTACCGGTTCCAACGAGGTCCTAGCGGAAGTTCTAGCCCAATTCCTGCGGCGGTGCGGTTCCAGCCTTCAAGTTTGGGAGGGAAAGAAATTTTGGGAGGGGAAGAAATAAATGAAAAGTGGGAGAGGAAATAGCTTTAAGAAAGCCTTCAGGTTTTGGAGGGAGGTTTCGCACGCAGGTAGAAAAATTAGGGATCTAAAGTTTAATTATAGCCAATATTTTCAACATAATTCCAATGTTAAACGACAGTTTCTATTAGTCAAATACAAATATACTTATAGAATTGTGTTAAATGATTGTTTTAGTCCGTTAAAACTATAACCACAGTTTTAATCCGTCGTTGTCGGACAACTCTAACTGTCGCAAATCGTCCATTTTGGCATAGTAGAACAATCATACTTAGAGAAATCTTTTGGGTATGAATAATTCATAGATGTATTTCATAACTGATGAGGATATTCGAGGTCAACTTAGTTTCGAGAACTTGAATAAATTTTGGTTATTGATTATTGAGACGCTACACTTTAAGGCTATGATGTTAAATTTAGGAATTTAATAATAGAAAAGAGATTTTAACTATATGCAATGATGATACGAAATTGAATAAGATATTGTAAGAAATGACTAGAAACAGAAAGAACGCAAGGGTTTTGAGTTATATAAAATATAGAGATTTTGTGAAAATTTTAAATTTTAGGAGAATAATATTGAAGGTGTACGTTGAAGGAAATATGAAGGTTAAATTTATAATGAAGAATAAGTTTTGTAAGGCCTAGTGAGTTTAGATTTAAATAATACAAGGAGAGTAAATTGAATAAGTTCAAGGATTACATAAAACTTGATTTAGAGGCTTCGGATCCAATTTAGGACAAGGTGGAAGAATTTATATTTATGATGATTAAGTGGTCAGTTTTGATTTCCTAGTAAGAAGGGTATGCCTCATGAATAATGTTTCGAAACTTCGAAATTTAGCCTATGGTGATCATGGCAAGGTCAAATCTTTATGACGGAAGGATATAATTTTGATGGTTGTCATATAAAGGTTGATTTTTATATTAGGACTTGTGAGATAAAAATATGATTGGCAAATGATAATTTGATAGTATTAGGGAGAGATGATTAACTTGAATTTTCTATGAAATATTTTCTCTTATTTTCCCTTTAAAAGGAGAAATTTGACTTATTCCATAACTTTGGATCACCCTTTAAAAGTTTTCAATATCATTGAATCATAGCTCCCTTAATCACGACCAATCGACTTTGATCATCTTTTCTTATCATATTAATATCTTGGGTCGTACTCAATTGTATTAAATTTAATTGTGACCTGAATCTCCATCTTTGTATGCTCGTGCTCAGACTTCGATGACCTTGTCCTCCATATTGTCCAAATCTTGATTACCCGGAATTGATCAACTTAGATCGTATCGAGACTAAATTTCTTAATATATATTATGATTGAATTTCAATGCTATTGACTTTCGTTCTTTAAGCTTTTAATTTTGATTTTTCTTTAAATAATACCCTTTTATAGATAATTACTAGTTATCTTTATTTTATTTTTGATAATTACCAGTTTTCATATAGGATGGTAGACTGCCATACAGCCTTGATGATTTGTTGTTTCTGTAACTTTTCCAGTTTAGCACCCCAGATTGCTTGTATGTTTTGATACCCTATGACCGTTTTGGTTTAGCATGACTAGTATACCTAGATGAGACTTTTAACCGCCACCGTATGCCATGACCCTGTATGCTATTCTTTTAATGTAATATATAATGATAACATGTATGGTAATGTAGAATATATGATGCAGGCATGTATATGTCCACTGTTTTCCTTTTTTCTTACATTTTTCCTTCCCTTCCCTTTCTATTTCAGTTTTTTTCCTCATTTTTTCTCTCTTCTATTTTTACATGTTATATACAATGTATATAATGTATAGATGCATGTAAGTATGTAGTATGCATGAATGACATGTATGTAATTAAAATAAGTATATGTATGCAACTTAATGATATGTGAATGGATATAATGCATGAACTGAGGTATGCATGTATATGGGATATGAATGAATGATATATATATATATATATATATATATATATATATATATATATATATATATATATATATATGGGTTAAAATAATGTAATGTATGTATTCACATATATTTTGAGTTAAATATATGAGTTTGTATGCATATATTATATATATGCATGTATGCAGGAATGAATGTAATATAATGTAGAGTATGCATATATGAATATAATGTATGCAAGTATATAATGTATTCAAATATGTATGTATCCATCTATGTATGTATGTATGTATAGGAGCATAAATGAATGCAAGTATGCATATATGATATTTACGTAGGCATGTATGCAATATATGTATGTATACATGATATATATGTATGTATGTATGCAATGTAAGTATGTATGTATGCATTTCTATAAACTGAGTTAACCTATAATCTTTTACACACATGCATTCATACACCCTTTGACACCATGTATCCCATGTCACATACACCTACCTATCACTAAATCTGAGAACATTAACACATATCCTTTCACACACATGCCAAACATACACACACACACACACTCACTTACTCTTTTACCTCTCCTTCTATATATATATGTATGTGCCTATATATATAGCTTTCCTATATATATCTATGTATATGAATATGTGAATGTGAATAATATATATACATTATATGACTAAGTTTGTGTGCCTCGTTAGCTTATGGTTTAGTTTTGTGCTTGGTTTAGCAAGTGACTTAGGCTATGAGTTAGTAGCTATCTTGGATACTTGATTTGCATAGACTTAGTTTGTTTAGACCTAGAATTGACTAACCTAGACTAGTTGACCATTGTTGACCCAACCCTAGCTAGTTTGATCACAGTTGACTAGAGTTGACCTAGTTTGACTTTATAGTTGACCAGAGTTGACCAAGAGTTGACTTTGACCAAGATTGACTTAGACTCATGTAGTTTGCATTATAATTTCAATTACCATATAAATTGAACTCTTCATAACCTATGTTGTTCTAACTAGGACTCTATGACTCCAGTTGGCCATCTTTTTATATCAGCTGTTCAGGGTATCCGGCGAGTACATTCTCTGACCGTTTCATACTTGATAGGATTTACATTTATGCTCTAGATTACTTTACTTGATGCTGTCACATTGTTAACACAGATTGGTACTATATGGATCCCTTCATGAGATGTTATTTGCCTCGGAAGCATCGGGTTACAATATGTCATGTGCATTTCACTTTCATCATGTACTCCGATGCTTTCACCATTCATGTGTACTCTTGTGATTTATGTACTCTCATGTTCACAGAGCCCCCATGTAAATATTCATGTGCACCCATTTATGGGCCTTCATGTGATATCATGTGCAATAACATGATCTGTCTGGATTCTTGTGTATTGATTGGGGTACGGGGGAGTATAAATGGTCATGTGAACAATTCCAAAGTAGTACACTCATGTGCAAACTCTTAGATTACTCATGTGAAAATTCAAGCCATTCACATGTCTATCGTGTACTCTACATCACTAGCCACTATTAGCTCTTTACTTATAGTAGATATTTCTTTACAGTCATCTCTTTTACTTTATATATTTTCCAGCGTTTTATGTATCTTACTCTATAGCATATTTACATATCCTGTCATATTATGAACTGCGTGAAATGTATTGTGCTCGCTCTCGTCCTGACTGGACCTGTTGATAAATTTTACAGATACCTTGGAGGTTACCTGCTAGCCTAGAGGAGACACAGTAGAGGTTGGAGTAGATGGCTAGAGTTTTTCTTATTTTATTTTCAGTTGTCCTGAGTTGTATTTATGTTATGCTTGTTTGAGTTGGTGTTAATAACACCGAGATTTATTTCTCTCTGTTGTACTTCTCTTGTGGATTTATAGTTATCTTTCTTGCTACTTCTAGTTTTGGTGATTGAGTTGTATCCTGCCGTGTTTGTCCTCCGTACGGAGAGTATATCATATTGTATTTAGTTTTAATTGTGACCTAGAACAGCGTTCTACCGCCGATACTGCGGCATAGGCTGGACGTACCCACTTCTCGTACCATACACTGGTTGCGGGTCGTGACAGTTATATATAGGGTAAGGGTTGCTTGTGAGTATCCATGAGATACATGGATATTAGATAGGATTTTACCTATGGATTATAGTTTAGGTAATATGAATTGGGTATAAGGTAAATAAATAGGGTATTGCTAGATACCCTATGTGTAACCCAAATTAGGTAAATGTCTAGGTTAAGCCTAGCATAGCCTAGTGTAGGTTAGATTACTATGGTATGATAAGGTATTGACCTAAAAACTTAGGTTTGACCTAATTTATCCAAAGTTGACTAGTTTGACCCAAAAAGTCAACATTTGAGTAAAATTGACCTTGTTTGACCACAGAGAACTAATATTGAATTAGAATCGACCTAGAAATTATATTTTATCTTAGATATCAATGTTTAACACACCGAAACACCAAATAACATTAACATTTCATATTTTGGTCTTTGTGACTCTACTTTGGACCTCTATTCACACTTGTCGCTCCGGACCACAGGCGAGTATATTCTCTGATAGTTTTTGTTATCTTGATAATTTCTATAATATTAGTTTGTAGTGTTATACTCACTACTAAAATCTGCTCTATTAGCGATGTAAATTTAGCAACATTCATAAAATGTCGCTAAATTGTGCACATTAGCGACGTTTAATTGAAATGTCGCTAACAGTCGCTACTAGCGACGAAAATAGTGACGTGACAATGACGTATATAAGTTACATGAGCTAGTCATCGTAAAATATCGCTATGACGTCGCTAATAGCGACTAATTTAGAGACGTTAGGATGAACGTCGCTAAATTCTAATTAAATTAAATTCCCTCCGATTCATTTCCCCTATTTTACTCTCTCACTCTCTCCCTCCGGCGCTCTCACTCTCACTCTCTCCGGCGCTCTCACTCTCTCCGGTGACTCTCACTCTCTCCAGTGACTCTCCTCCCTCTCCGGTACGTGACTCTCTCTCTCTCTATATATATATATTTTTTGGTTGTTGGTGGTTAGGGGGGTGCGGGTGGCTCGGGGGGAGGGGCAGGGGTCCGGGTGGTTGGGTGGTGAGGAATGGTTGGGGGTGGCTGGGAGGGTAGGGCTGGGGGGGTGAGGGCGGCTGGGGTTGAGGAGGGGGGGCTGGGGGGAGGGGACGGCTAGGGTTCGGGTTAGGGGTGGGTGTGTGTGGGAAGGGAGGAGGGGCAGGGGGTGAGGACGGCTGGAGGTGATGAGGAGGGGCTGTGGGGAGGGAAGGGTTATAGTTAGGGTTCGGGTTAAGGTTAGGCGTGGTTGGTGGGGGAGGGGAGCAGGGGGTGAGGGGGTGGGAAGGGGAGTGGGCTGGTGGGGGAGGGGTTAGGGATAGGGTTCGGGATAGGGTTAGGGGTGTTGTAGGCGGGGTGGGGGGGCTGGGTCAGGGGCACCGATAGTGCCAAAAAATCTGATAATTTAGTAATAATTATTTGTTTTTCGACACCGAAAAATTTGATACTCCGATTCGAAACCACCGATAGTGCCGATATTTGTAACAAGTTGTTTTGTTGGTTGGTTAATGCCGTCATTTATTTTCCTTGATCCCGATACTCATAGGAATGGTCCCGAGTCACGACAGTACGTCGGGTTAGGACCTTCTTGCTGCTCGTGGGGTTGGGGGGTCTGCTGCTCGGGGTGGGGCCCCGAGGGGGCTCGTAGTATATATGTATGTATGTAGTATGTAGTATATTCATTTCAGTTTTAAAGTTTATTCATGTTTGCAGATATCTAGAAATGGCTATATCCATGTATCTGCTAGACGGTTCCTAGATGTACAACCGCATTCGAGATGACAGGTACGGTGTGCGAGATGAATACATCGCCGGAGTAGAATAATTCCTCCAATTTGTGAAGGCGATTCCTCAATCCATGGATGGCATGGACATTAAGTGTCCATGTGCAAAATGTCAGAACATGAAGTTTCAACCAGAATTGGATGTGACGTATCACTTATACACAAAGGGTTTCCTTCCGAATTACTACCAATGGACCACACATGGAGAGCTTGTACCTTTAGCATTCCAAGCAGAGCTTTATGTGGAGCCTTATGTTGAGCCTTATGTGGAGCCTTATATGAATATCCACAACCAAACTAGTGTCGACAACGAGTACGTAAACATGGTCTTCGATGCTGTGGGGCCTAGTTTTGATCCATACAATCGTGACGCAGCTGAGGAGGCACCGAATGCCGATGCCACGAAGTTCATGGAGTTGCTGGAGAATGCAAGAACTCCTTTGTACCCTTGCTGTGAGGACCATTTACCGTTAGAGGTGATCATTCGGCTCTTGAGCTTAAAGTGCTACAATAGGGTGCTCGAGTTGATTACAGATATCTTGCCGGAGGGTGCCAAGTTACCGAAAGACTTCTACCGCTCTAAGAGGATGGTGAGATCCCTCTGGATGGGATACGACAAGATCGATTGCTGTCAGAATTGATGCATGCTTTACTACAAAGATCACAAGGATGCAAAAGTATGCGGATTCTGTGGTGCTGATCGCTACAAGCCAACTGCTGCAGGCAAGTCTAGAAGACCAACTGCTTCAATACACTACTTGACTTTGACACCGCGGTTGCAGAGGTTGCTCATGGTGAAAGAGACTGCAAAAAATATGAGTTGGCACAAGCGACAACCGACCCAAGGAGTGTTGGATCACCAATCTAATGGAGAAACGTGGAAGCACTTCGATCGAGCATATCCTAATTTTGCTTCTGATGCGCGTAATATAAGGTAGGGGCTCTGCTCTGATGGTTTCACCCCATTTGGTCTTTCAGGCTCCCAATATTTATGCTGGCCGGTAATCCTCACTCTGTGTAACCTACCGCATTGGATGTGCATGAAGACACCTTGTATGTTCTTAACTATTATCATCCCCGGTCCGAACAACCCGAAAAGGAACATCGACGTGTACGTACAACCGTTAATAGATGAGTTGAAGCAGCTATGGGAAAAAGGGGCGTACACGTATGATGCTTTGAAAAAATAGAATTTTTAGATGCGAGTAGCACTAATGTGGACAATCAACGACTTTTCGGCTTATGGAATGTTATCTGGATGGAGCACTCATGGTCGGCTTTCATGTCCGTATTGTATGGATCGCACTAAGTCTTTTTATTTGAGACACGAAGGAAAGCCATGCTTCTTTGATTATCACCAACAGTTCTTGGCGAAAGACCATCCGTACCGTAGGAACATAACTGCTTTCCATACAGGAACTATGGAAAAGGGCGATCTACCGCCAATGTGGTCCGAAAAGGACACATGGGAGCAAGTAAAAGAAATCCCAAGTGCTATTGAAGATCCTACAACGAGCAGCCGTTGCGAGGGATTTGGTGAAGATCATAACTGGACCAAAAGGAGTATATTCTGGGATCTGCCATATTGGAGCACAAATCTGATTAGACATAACCTTGACATCATGCATATCGAGAAAAACGTGTTTGATAACATAATTAATACTATAATGGACGTCAAGGGAAAGACAAAAGACAATCAGAAGGCTAGATTGGACTTAGCCAAAATATGCAGATGCCCTACATTTTACATGATAGACAATGGGAAGGGAAAGCTTTTGCGGCCTAAGACAATCTACTCGCTGGACAAGAAGGACAAAGTGAGACTTTGTAGATGGATCCAGGACTTGAAATTTATGGACGGATACATCTCCAATCTAAGAAGATGTGTCGACATAAATGAGTGTAAACTGACCGGAATGAAGAGCACGATTGCCACGTATTCATGGAGAGGTTAATTCCTGTTACATTTTGCAAATTATTACCGCCAGTAGTCTGGGATCCATTAACAGAGCTTAGCATATTCTTCAGAGATCTTTGTTCATGCAAGTTGCTCGTCGATCGTTTAGAGAAGCAAGAGAAGGACATTGTGGTAACACTTTGCAAACTTTAGAGAGTTTTTTCTTCTGCATTCTTCGACTCAATGGAGCATTAGCCGATTCATCTTATCCATGAGGCTCTTGTTGCTGAACCTGTCAGTTATCGTTGGATGTTCCTGTTTTAGCGACAGTTGAACCACCTCAAGAGGAAGGTGAAAATAAGGCACGGGTGGAGGGTTCTATTTGTGAAGCATAGGTCCTTGAGGAGATTTCAAACTTCTGTTTCATGTATTTTCAGCCTCATATTGCTACAAACAGAACAAGAGCTCCTAGAAATGACGACGGCTATTAAGTTGGTATTGAGGCAAAGCTGAAATATTTACTGCCTACGAAAAACCATCTGGTAAAATAAAAAAAAGATATCTAAATGACGACGAGGTTAGCGCTACAATATTATATGTATTGGTCAACTGCGACGAGGACAAAGTGGAAAAGCTAGAGGGGTAAGTAAAATTATTTTGCGTGCTTTGTTGCTTCTCAATATAACTAATATACCTATGCTTCGTTGCTTTTCAGCATGTTTAAGGATGAGGTAACGTCCAACAATCATTACGCAACCGAGGAAGAAGTAGAACGGCAAATGAGACTTCATTTTCCTTTTTAGTTGAGAGAATATGTACGAATATCTTTATAATTTACTTTTTCTGTACGTATATACTTGCACAGAATAATTAAGTTAGTATCATTTATTTGGTATTTAGGTTGATCATCCGGAGGCAATCCTTGAGAATGAGAATATTAAAACTCTAGCCAAGGGAATAATTTATCAAGTGAAGACCTGGCCAAGTTACTGCGTAAATGGCTTCAGGTTCAAGTCAACAAATGCTCGAATAAGAGACGACTTCTTGGATTTGGATTCTATGAAGAATAGATGTTTGTGTATAAAATCTTCAAACTATAAAGACGTCGACCCAGTCAATGACTTCTTTGGCGTCTTACGGGAGATTGTGGAACTGACATACAATTATGCTATAGAACCTTGTAAGATCATCTTGTTCAGATGTGACAGGTTCGATCCGATCCAATGTCGAGGTTAGAGAGTTGACAAACATGGTGTTGTTGACATAAATTATTGCCGTCGATATCAAGCTTATTAGCCGTTTGTTCTAGCAAGCCAAGCTCAGCTAGTTTACTTTACCAGCTATCCAAAACGAGGAGCCGGGAGATCAGATTGGTGGTTTATCTGTAAGACTAAAGCTCGGAATACCTTTGATGTCGACGAGGTAGCTTATCAGGAAGACGAACTACCTCTTATTACAAATATTGTCCATGTGGACTCAACGGAAGTTCCTCATAACATGTTTCATCAATTGGAAGAGGTAGAAGTATCAGAAGAGGAAGAGGAAGTTGATAGAAGTGAAGAGGAAGAGGAAGAGGAACAAGTTGAATTTTCAGAAGAGGATTGAATATGTTTAATTTTCAGATGTAATATGGTTTACTTTTGTTATTTTTTTGATGTAGTATGGTTTACTTTTGTGTTTTTCAGATTTAGTATGGTTTACTGCTGTATTTTTTCAGATATGGCTCGACGTGGATCTTTTGGTTCCGGTGCTGGTAGGAGTCGACGAGGCCGACTGTCTCCATCTACCACTCCTCCTACCGACTCCTCATCCCCCTGCACTCCAGTATACACTAACTGTCTAGTCGCCGGCAGTGTCTCCATACCCGGCTCTAGCAGTTCCAGGCTAGGGCCTTCTTATTCTACGCAGCCAGTACCGTCAAGTATTCCAGAGGCCGACCCCACTACTGAGGAGCAATCCGAGGCTGAGGCCCACACCGAGGGCGATGGCGAGGCCCACGCCGAGGGTGAGGCCGAGGCCGAGGGGCAGGCTGCGGGCAGGGGTAGGGGTAGGGGCAGGGGCAGGCTGTAGCTCCCATTTGAGACAGATCCTCTGGGTCGCCCGGAGGGGGATCTAGGTTGGAGATTTGGGCCTGTACTCGGACCAGGAGGTAAGTAAAATTGTTGTATTTAATTTTGTTAAATTTATTATGAACTTGTTTAATAAATTTTAATTTCTATTTTACAGGTATTATCCTTCCTTCGTACACCGGTCGCTGGGCACATTCCTGCGACAGAACTACGGGGGGCCCTGGATCAATTGGAGGGATGTCCCGGCCGACAAGAAGGCCTTCTGGTTTGAGCACTTCTAGGTACGTAAAAGTTTATTCCCTTTTAATATTTAGTATGTTATGTTATAACTTATGTACTTCTATGATTTTTTCAGCGGACTTACTTCTTCCCTCCCCACCGTGTCGTTGCTGTCGAGTCTATTTTTTCAGCATCGCCAGCAAGCTCATCAGGGACGCGATCCTCGACCAAAAGGGTTACGAGCGTCGGGGAGAGCCTATTCTGGGTTGGATCTCTGTCGTCGACTGGGTGGCAATGAAGATGAGATTCGAGGAGGAAACCAACAAGGATAAGTTCGCAAAGTCTAAAATAGCACGACAGGCGGGGTCGCAGTGGTATGGTGGGTCACGGTCCATCATGGATTTCTTCACTCATATGGTAAATATCTCGCCGTATACCCATAATTAATACTTTATATTAATATATTTCTTTCAACTTAACTGACAAATCATATAATAATTTTGTAACAAGTTGAATCGGAAGAGGACCCGAATATGGTGACCTTGTTCCTCGCCACGCACACGAAGGGGGAGCGGTTCGTTGACTACAAGGCCCGAGACACCTACGTAAGTTTTACTTAATTCTAGTTTATTAATATCAATTTTTAGTTACATAGAGAATTCATATAGATGTTATTTCTAGGCCGAGTTTTTGAAGTTTTACTTAATGCTAGTTCATTAATATTAATTTTTAGTTACGTAGAGAATTCATATAGATGTTATTTCTAGGCCAAGTTTTTGAGGCTTAGGGAGGTCAGGCCAACACGGTCAAAGGGAGCTGGTGCTAGCACTTCCCAGCAGCCCCCGGCCGTCGCAGCTCAGTCAGATGACGAGCTGTGGATGAGGGTCGTTGGTAGCATGCATAGGGGTATGTACTATGGTACGGGCTCCTATGGTACCTTTATTGCGTCACAGGCCCCCTACGACCGCCACTAGTGTGCCCGGCCCCACACAGACTGAGGAGTCGCTCATCCACCAGCAAAGTGTCAATGCACAGATTGCAGCTCTACGTGACGAGATGCTGCAGAGGATGGTGGCATCGCAGTCACATCTACAGTCGCATACAGATGATTCTGCGCTCATCTCACGCTTTGAGAGGCTTGAGGAGACAACTGTGGGGCTGCGACAGATGACCCGCGCTACGCAGGAGACTTCGCAGCGGTTGGTCGAACAGATGCAGCAGTTCCGCGAGATGGCTATGGAGCGACCGTCTGCTGGTATGCCGGGAGCATCGTCTACATCCGACGGTGCACGAAAGGACATGCTCATCCACCTGTTGTCCCCGGAGGAGTATCAGACGATCCTGGCGTTGCGACGACATTCATCTGGTGGCGCTCCTCCTCCAGCTCTGGCTCCAGCTCCAGGCAATCAATAGTTTTGTTTTTACATTTTTGGACTTTCTACTTTATATTTTTTATTTTGTACGTATTTGGGGATATTGACTTTGTTCGTTGAGGATATTATTCGTTGAGGATATTATTTGTTCTTTATATTTTTTGTCTATTCTGGAATGTATTGTGCGTGCCGGTGTTGAGTGTTACACCGAGGGGGGTGGCGAACCCAGGGATTGGATTCTGTATTTTGTATTTTGGATTCTGTATTTTGGCTCAAGCTCCAGCTCCATTTGCATTCTGGATTCTTTTTTTATATTTTTTAACTTAGCGACATTTTTAGCGACGTTAATAAGCGTCGCTAAACTGTAGCGATGTTAATGAATATCGCTAAAAATGTCACTAAATTGTTGACGTGGCACCGAATCAGATGTCAGCACATCGTCGCCAAAACGTCGCTAAAGTGTCGCTAAATGGCGACCATACACTAACGTCGCAAATAGTGTCGCTAATTAGCGACCACGTGAGAACGTCGCAAATAACGTCATGAATTAGCAACTTTAAGAACGTCACTAATTAACGTCGCCATAGCGACGTTTTGCGATGTTTTTACGATTAGCGATACGCTTTTTTTCCGTCGTTTATATAACGTCGCTAGAAACGTCGCTAAAAAAATTTACCGACGTTTTAACTGGGTTTAGCGACGTTTGTGAACGTCGTTAATTCGACAGATTCTGGTAGTAACTTGATTCCTGACATGAGGATACACGGAATAGTATATTTTATATCCCTTTATGAGATGTTATTTTCTTGGAGGACCCTTGTACATGTCTTGTTTTTCTTGTTCATGTATAGACGCCGATTCAGGGGTGGGCTGGCCCCCTGTTTCATGAATCTCATATCATAATGTGACATGGTTGGATCAATTATACTATTAGGGGATTGGAGAGTTATTAGAAGTTTATGTGATCATACCTAAAACTACTTGTGCATAGCTCATCCTCACCTAACGCAAGGTGTAGCCTAATTTTATATTACTTGTGCATAGCTTTCCATGTATGGCGGCCTGATCTATAACTATACTTTTGCATAGCTGGTCATTGGAATAGCCTGATCATGTCTGTAACACCCAGTTTTCTAAAATGAGGGTAATTTTGAAATTTTGTATTTTAATTTATTTAATTATGATATTTAATTGATAATATAATTTTTGGTAATTTTTAATCATTTTTTTAAACCATTTAAATCATGACTTATGATTTTGGTGCATTAGCTAGTGTAGCCTTAGAAACTGTTGACCTAGAGCCTAGTCATGTGATTAGGATGTTTGATTAGTACATTTTAGCCTAGAGGATATTTTGGTCATTTTAGGATTTATTGGAAATTTTGGAAATTTTTAGAATTTATTTTGGAATTGTTTGGTTGAAGGTTGACTAGGTTGACTTTGACTAGCTTTGACTTTGTGACCTAACCCTAGTTAAGTTGGACTTGACTAGATAAGAGATCCTAGGTTAAGTTAGGTCAACCATACTCTAGTTAGTGAAAACAATTAAGGATATTGAGTTTTGAATGGAAAGATTTAACCACAAGCCATGACTTGTGACTTTTAAGTCATTTGTTTAATGACTAGGCCCAAAGCCCAAGACAAGTTTCAAAACCCTAACCCTAAGCCTTAGTGGCCAGCCACCATATCATCCTTGGGAACAACACCCTATAAATATTCTCCTAGTTTTTAGGGTTGCCTCTTTTTTTAGGAAGGCTCAAGCTTGAGGAAAGGTTTGTTTCCTATTGCATTAATCCCTAGATCTCCATTCCATTTCCTTTTCCATTCAAATCTCTTCCATTAGGTATTAATACACCTATACTTGCTGTTATTGAAGTTTCATTTCAGTTTATGGTGGTTTGATTGGATTGGGACATCAAGGAGAAGAGTTATTGAAGGGGGTTTTTATTGAAAGTTCAAGCTTAGGTAATTTCCCCATCCCTCCATGAAAATTTGTTTTGTCTTCATCATTAGGGAGCCCTAGGAGTCCCCTAAGCATCAGTATAGGTTTTGTGTCGGGTATCCTAAGTTTCGTGTCCATTTGGACACGTATCAGGGGAGCAGCCTAGGTGTTTGTCGAAATGCCCAAGAGGGGATTTCGATCTCGTTTTTGGAAAATTTTTAAATAGGAATTTAGGATTTGATATTGCTTATTGGTTTCTGGTTGACTGAGGTGGTGTTTGTGTCGTGTCGAGCTGTTTTGGACACGTGACACGCAGTCGTGCACACGCGCACGCAGGGACTGTGCGTGCCCTGCCACTCGGGCATGATTGCGACACGGACACGCCACCCCGACACTTGGGATTTGACACACAGCATGGGGATGACACTGACACGGGGCTCCCCAAGTTTCAGAGCCCCACGTGTCGTGTCGGACACGCACGAGCTCCTGCACCATTTTGTGCACTGTACAGTTTTTTGTTGAATCACGCACTGACACGCGTGTCCCGTGTCTCGTACACGTGTTGTGGACACGTGGCAGGGTGCCCTAGCCCTAGCCCTAGTCTAGGTCGACACTGGGACACAACCACGTGGGTTGTGTCGTGTCGTGTCGTGCACACGAACTCGAGGAACACGTGCACGATGATTGTTCTGTGTTGCACAGATTTTTGCACTGTTTTGTATTTTTAATTTGTTGGACACGTTTGTGTCCACTTTTGTGGACACAAACACTTCACACGATATGTACACTTTGTGCTTATAATTTACCAACCTTTTAAATTTCTTTTTATTGAGTTTTCAATAGTGGTTTATCAATTACCCAAATTACTGATACATGTGTTTTCTTTCTGAAAATTTCAGTTTTTGAAATCGAATTTGGACAGTTGTTTTGACATGATTAATACTGCTAAACTTTGGTTTTGAGTCCCTAAATGTGTTCCCCTATAGGTTTACTAACTGTGTGTCGATTTTTGGGTGAATTGGTGATGTGTGGGGGATCATAGGGTGATGTATGAAAACTGGAATCTGGGTTCAGTTTTCTTTTCTGATTTGATGATGTATATGTTGATCTATATATATATATACATATGTATATATATGACATGGTTTATATACATATATATGGATACATATCATAGGTGTGTGTGTGGTGTATGTTGTTTAGAGTTAGAGAGGAGGATTTTATGAAAACTGGAATGTAGTTCCAGAGATTTAGTTGTTTTCATTTTTGACTTGTTTGATTTTCCTTTCCTCTACATTGCTGTGCTTTTGTTCTCTTTTTTCTGTTCAGTCCAACACAGTGTTCACCCACACCTATGTCTAAATTTCTGAGCACTGTTATTCATTCACAGTTTCTCTATGACACATTGCTACCCTCTCTATTTCCTGTCACTCACTGTTTTTCCCATGTCACAGTTCACTCACTTCATCACACACACCACAGCCTAATACCTGTCCAATGATAGCCATGTATACCCCCTTAACCACCATGCTATCCCCCACAATACCAGTCCTATACAGTCCCCTACCTGTCCTCCTAAACCAACCCATTGATGGACACAGCAGCAGTCCAAAGCCCACCTAGAAGCAGTCCCATACTTGGCCTATTTCCTGTCATAACCACCTGTTAACAAACCACAAAACCTGTCCACATGGACACCATGTATCAGTCCCAAACACCCTCACATTCACACACATATGACCACACATGTTATACTCACTCACATGCCTCACATGTATACACACACTTTCTCTATTGATTTCTAAATAGTTCACACACACCTGTAGGCACACACATTGCACTGTCACTGTTTTACACTGTCAATGGAAATCTGAGAATAAATCAGGGATTCAATTTAGGTTTAGTTGTTCATAAATCCCTTTTTATTTCTTCCTTTTTACTGATTTTGAAGTTAGATTCAAGTGATTGAATGGCTGGGTTCTTTAAACTGTCAACTGATTTCCTTAAATTCCTTCAATTGATTTTAAGTCCATTTTTTTCCCTTTTGTTATTCCATTGCCAGTTTACTGAAATGAGTTGGTTGTATATACACACATTGCTAAACCAATGGTTGCCATTCATGAACACATGAATACACACATGCTTTACACTAATGTATTTTCCTATTTCCTCACACTCTCATGTCTCACTAGCACACACATATGTTTTCCTTTCCCTCTCTCTAAATTGTGTTGATTGGTATATATATATATATATATTTCTATATATAAGATTGGTATATGTAGGTTTCCTTTAGGCTTGCCTATATGCACTAGTAATATATATAGGGTAATGTATACCTATATGTATACATGTATTAAACCTATATCTATATGTATAAATACATATTGTGGTGTGCCTATGACCTATGTATGTCTGTTTGACTAGAGAGTCTAGATTAGACTTGTTTAGCCTTGTTTTGACTAGTTGGGCTAGTTAGACCTAGAATGACTTGTTGGACCAGTTTGACCTAAGTTTGACTTCTTGGTTGACCAGAGTTGACCAAGAGTTGACTTTGGCCTAGATTGACTTAGATTCATGTAGAATGCATAGTAGGATTTCACTTTATCATTTTAGACTCTTAGTGACTTGTACTTTTCTATAGGAGACAGACACCACTCCTCGGACAGTATATTCTCTTCAGACACTCAGGCTATCAGGCGAGTACATTCTCTGACCGTTTCATACTTGTCTGGATTTACATTCTTGCTCTAGATTACTGTACTTGATGCTGACATGATTGTTATCACGGATTGGTACTATATGGATCTCCTTTTGGGATGTTATCCCCTTGTATTCACTAGATACATATTGTGATGTGCGTTTCACTTCCATCTTGTATTTATTGAACACCCATATCCTTGTATACTCATTGTGCATATTGTACTCTCATTATCACATGAGCCCAGGGATAGACCATCGTACACTATTGTATAACATTGTACATCCATTGTATAACATTGTACACTATTGTATAAGATAACGTAACTGGAGTAGATCCTTGTGTATTGATTGGGGAGGGGGAGTAGAATTGGTTATGTACTCAAATCCTATTGTACAACATTGTATAACTATTATATATGTCTATTGTACACCCACGTACAATGGAGTTACCATTGCATTTTCCTAGTCCGTTTACATAACCAGATTGTACTCTAAAATCACATGTTCTTACAGTTCCTACTTATCATATTTAGATATTTCCTGTTATCAAATCTTTACTGTTTTTCATATATCTTCTTCTTTCAGCGTTTCATGTACCTTACTCTATTGCATGCTTTATATTTCCTAACTCGATATGAACTGCGTGAGATATTTTGTGCTCGCTCCCGTCCTGACTGGACCTGTTGAAATATTACAGAGGATGAGGAGGAGGCCTGCATAGACACCTACTATGGGACAGCAGTGGATGCCATGTGTGACCCAGATTTCCAGCCTGATCCACTAGTTTAGAGATTGAGGCTCCCTAGTCTAGGTTTTCTATTTTCTGTCATTTGAGATCTAGATTGTATATATTCTTTCATTTCAGTACTAGAGTCTTATATTGAGCTGGATGTTCTGATTTGTTATGTCAGTAGACACTTAGACTCTCTGGTTGTGTTTATGTGGTTTTCTTTCATTCCAGTATTATTCTATCTATCATCCTATCTTTTCATTCTGCTTTAGAAGTGATTGAGACTGTATATTGCTATGTCACCTCCATTCGGAGTGTATATACTGTACAGGTACCTTTATATTGTTAGATGTTTGACCTAGGACAGCGTTCTACTGCCGACACTGCGGCGTAGGCTGGACGTTGTTACGTTCTCGTACCCTCACAGTGGGTGCGGGTCGTGACACGTTTTTAGTGGTGGCCCATGCAGGTCGAGTTTATGTAGTGGTATTCGAACTAGAATATCACTACAGCCTGCAATAGGATTAGGATATTTTAAAGGGTACTCAATCACACTAGGAAAAACTCATATCAAATTCATACCATCTCGGTTCTTGCTGATATTGTTCTCCTTGAATATAACTGTCCTCCCTTGTTATTTCGACTCATTCTCAGCAATTGTTTGTTTGATCTGTCTTCAGGATGGTGGAGACGCGATTACAGCGTGCCATTCATGGAGATACTGTAGAGGGGACTGCTACCTCTCAGCCAGTTCCGCAGGGTCGGGAGGCTACAGCTCCTGCCACCTCTGCTCATATTGGGACTTCAGCAGCAGCAGTAGCTAAGGGTATGCCTTCACCAGTTCGGAGGCAGGACCCAATCATTCCAGAGGATCCTTTCCAGCCGCCACCGCCTCCAGGACATGTAGACGCAGCTCAGATGTTCGCGTATTTCCAGCAGTTCATGGACCGACAGCAGGCTCGGCAGGATAGAGGCATGGAGTTGGCCGTCACGATAGCCGCAGCTCGACCAGTGGTTCAGCAGCCGAAGATACCGGGGATCGAGCAGTTTTAGAAGATGAGCCCCAGAGACTTTTTGGGGACAGAGGGGATCCTATATGCCGATGAGTGGATCGAGCATATAGAGGAGATCTTCCGCTTGGCCAGGATTCCAGCAGACCTTCAGATCGAGGCAGCAGCTAGCCGGATGCGAGATCTTGCTCGCACCTGGTATCAGTCGGACCCCAGGGTGGGGGTACCAGGGCAGACTTAGAGCAGTTCAGGGGCTTCTTCAAGAAGAAGTTCTTCCCAGATTCAGCAGTCAGAGCCTTGGAGAAGCAGTTTGAGAGCTTGGTCCAGGGGAGCCTCTCAGTAGAGGAGTATGCGGGAGAATTTGGCCGTCTTGGCAGATTTGTTGAGGGGTTGAGCGAGACGGCGAAGGCCCAGAGGTTCCGGAAGGGTCTGGTCAAGGAGGTCAAGTCCCTGACCAAGGGGAACAGAGATGCTACTTTTGAGAAGATTTTGACGGGAGCCTTATTGGCGGAGGATGATCTTGAGCTTAGGCTCAAGAGGAGGCGAGACCCAGTTTGGGGCAGCAGCAGCGGAGGACCGGCCAAGAGGCCGCACGTTCAGCATGAGTTTCAGCAGCAGTATCAGCAGCCGATGGCCTATTTCCAGCAGCAGCAGCAGAGGCCTGTTCAGTATCAGGGACAGAGACAGTTGCAGTATCAGCAGGCACCCAGGCAGCAGCAGAACACTGTGTGCAACTTCTGTAAGAAGCAAGGACATGGGTGGGACGACTGCAGGAAGAGGCTGGGTATGTGTTTACTTTGCGGATCAGTGGAGCATCAGTGTAGAGAGTGTCCCAAGAACCCGACACCATTGGCCCAGGTAGCACCAGGAGCTAGAGCTCCGGCAGGGCAGCAGAGGGGACCACCATTGCAGACTCAGCAGCAGAGGTTCGTCCAGCATCAGCAGCAGGCCAGGGGAGGCCAGCCAGGGCGAGCTTTCGCCATGACAGCCGAGGATACTCAGGCCATTGGAGATCTAGTCGCAGGTTCCGTTCTTTTGATTCAATTCTGCGATTCCTGTCTTGAAAATTCAATTCCATCTGTTCCTATCTGTTTCTTCATTGTTGATAAGTTTCGATCTGGTGCTTCATTATGATTTAATTTTCTTCTGAGATAAGTCGTATGGGCTAGGTCGCCTCGATTATGAGATTTTAGAATCCTCTAGGGTCATGCTAGCAGGCATAGTGAGGACATATAGTCGGATTATGGACGTATTTCTCGGGTGTGGGAATTTAAGGTTTTCGCTGCCAAGCGCGCGGCAATGCGAAAATTTTAAATACCACAATTCTAGAGGTATGTACCATAGTTGAGGACTCTGTGATTATCGTAGCCTTGCTCACTGGCATGACAGAGATTCTGAGTATCATGGTTTTGGACAGACGCATATGATTGTCTGACGGTATGTTTGAGACTCTGATTGTGGGGTGTTTGACCTAGAAGGACTACTACCATTTTAATTTCGAGGACGAAATTCTTCTAAGGTGGGTAGACTTGTAACACCCAGTTTTCTAAAATGAGGGTAATTTTGAAATTTTGTATTTTAATTTATTTAATTATGATATTTAATTGATAATATAATTTTTGGTAATTTTTAATCATTTTTTTAAACCATTTAAATCATGACTTATGATTTTGGTGCATTAGCTAGTGTAGCCTTAGAAACTGTTGACCTAGAGCCTAGTCATGTGATTAGGATGTTTGATTAGTACATTTTAGCCTAGAGGATATTTTGGTCATTTTAGGATTTATTGGAAATTTTGGAAATTTTTAGAATTTATTTTGGAATTGTTTGGTTGAAGGTTGACTAGGTTGACTTTGACTATCTTTGACTTTGTGACCTAACCCTAGTTAAGTTGGACTTGACTAGATAAGAGATCCTAGGTTAAGTTAGGTCAACCATACTCTAGTTAGTGAAAACAATTAAGGATATTGAGTTTTGAATGGAAAGATTTAACCACAAGCCATGACTTGTGACTTTTAAGTCATTTGTTTAATGACTAGGCCCAAAGCCCAAGACAAGTTTCAAAACCCTAACCCTAAGCCTTAGTGGCCAGCCACCATATCATCCTTGGGAACAACACCCTATAAATATTCTCCTAGTTTTTAGGGTTGCCTCTTTTTTTAGGAAGGCTCAAGCTTGAGGAAAGGTTTATTTCCTATTGCATTAATCCCTAGATCTCCATTCCATTTCCTTTTCCATTCAAATCTCTTCCATTAGGTATTAATACACCTATACTTGCTGTTATTGAAGTTTCATTTCAGTTTATGGTGGTTTGATTGGATTGGGACATCAAGGAGAAGAGTTATTGAAGGGGGTTTTTATTGAAAGTTCAAGCTTAGGTAATTTCCCCATCCCTCCATGAAAATTTGTTTTGTCTTCATCATTAGGGAGCCCTAGGAGTCCCCTAAGCATCAGTATAGGTTTTGTGTCGGGTATCCTAAGTTTCGTGTCCATTTGGACACGTATCAGGGGAGCAGCCTAGGTGTTTGTCGAAATGCCCAAGAGGGGATTTCGATCTCGTTTTTGGAAAATTTTTAAATAGGAATTTAGGATTTGATATTGCTTATTGGTTTCTGGTTGACTGAGGTGGTGTTTGTGTCGTGTCGAGCTGTTTTGGACACGTGACACGCAGTCGTGCACACGCGCGCGCAGGGACTGTGCGTGCCCTGCCACTCGGGCATGATTGCGATACGGACACGCCACCCCGACACTTAGGATTTGACACACAGCATGGGGATGACACTGACACGGGGCTCCCCAAGTTTCAGAGCCCCACGTGTCGTGTCGGACACGCACGAGCTCCTGCACCATTTTGTGCACTGCACAGTTTTTTGTTGAATCACGCACTGACACGCGTGTCCCGTGTCTCATACACGTGTTGTGGACACGTGGCAGGGTGCCCTAGCCCTAGCCCTAGTCTAGGTCGACACTGGGACACAACCACGTGGGTTGTGTCGTGTCGTGTCGTGCACACGAACTCGAGGAACACGTACACGATGATTGTTCTGTGTTGCACAGATTTTTGCACTGTTTTGTATTTTTAATTTGTTGGACACGTTTGTGTCCACTTTTGTGGACACAAACACTTCACACGATATGTACACTTTGTGCTTATAATTTACCAACCTTTTAAATTTCTTTTTATTGAGTTTTCAATAGTGGTTTATCAATTACCCAAATTACTGATACATGTGTTTTCTTCCTGAAAATTTCAGTTTTTGAAATCGAATTTGGACAGTTGTTTTGACATGATTAATACTGCTAAACTTTGGTTTTGAGTCCCTAAATGTGTTCCCCTATAGGTTTACTAACTGTGTGTCGATTTTTGGGTGAATTGGTGATGTGTGGGGGATCATAGGGTGATGTATGAAAACTGGAATCTGGGTTCAGTTTTCTTTTCTGATTTGATGATGTATATGTTGATCTATATATATATATATATACATATGTATATATATGACATGGTTTATATACATATATATGGATACATATCATATGTGTGTGTGTGGTGTATGTTGTTTAGAGTTAGAGAGGAGGATTTTATGAAAACTGGAATGTAGTTCCAGAGATTTAGTTGTTTTCATTTTTGACTTGTTTGATTTTCCTTTCCTCTACATTGCTGTGCTTTTGTTCTCTTTTTTCTGTTCAGTCCAACACAGTGTTCACCCACACCTATGTCTAAATTTCTGAGCACTGTTATTCATTCACAGTTTCTCTATGACACATTGCTACCCTCTCTATTTCCTGTCACTCACTGTTTTTCCCATGTCACAGTTCACTCACTTCATCACACACACCACAGCCTAATACCTGTCCAATGATAGCCATGTATACCCCCTTAACCACCATGCTATCCCCCACAATACCAGTCCTATACAGTCCCCTACCTGTCCTCCTAAACCAACCCATTGATGGACACAGCAGCAGTCCAAAGCCCACCTAGAAGCAGTCCCATACTTGGCCTATTTCCTGTCATAACCACCTGTTAACAAACCACAAAACCTGTCCACATGGACACCATGTATCAGTCCCAAACACCCTCACATTCACACACACATGACCACACATGTTATACTCACTCACATGCCTCACATGTATACACACACTTTCTCTATTGATTTCTAAATAGTTCACACACACCTGTAGGCACACACATTGCACTGTCACTGTTTTACACTGTCAATGGAAATCTGAGAATAAATCAGGGATTCAATTTAGGTTTAGTTGTTCATAAATCCCTTTTTATTTCTTCCTTTTTACTGATTTTGAAGTTAGATTCATGTGATTGAATGTCTGGGTTCATTAAACTGTCAACTGATTTCCTTAAATTCCTTCAATTGATTTTAAGTCCATTTTTTCCCTTTTGTTATTCCATTGCCAGTTTACTGAAATGAGTTGGTTGTATATACACACATTGCTAAACCAATGGTTGCCATTCATGAACACATGAATACACACATGCTTTACACTAATGTATTTTCCTATTTCCTCACACTCTCATGTCTCACTAGCACACACATATGTTTTCCTTTCCCTCTCTCTAAATTGTGTTGATTGGTATATATATATATATATTTCTATATATAAGATTGGTATATGTAGGTTTCCTTTAGGCTTGCCTATATGCACTAGTAATATATATAGGGTAATGTATACCTATATGTATACATGTATTAAACCTATATCTATATGTATAAATACATATTGTGGTGTGCCTATGACCTATGTATGTCTGTTTGACTAGAGAGTCTAGATTAGACTTGTTTAGCCTTGTTTTGACTAGCTGGGCTAGTTAGACCTAGAATGACTTGTTGGACCAGTTTGACCTAAGTTTGACTTCTTGGTTGACCAGAGTTGACCAAGAGTTGACTTTGGCCTAGATTGACTTAGATTCATGTAGAATGCATAGTAGGATTTCACTTTATCATTTTGGACTCTTAGTGACTTGTACTGTTCTATAGGAGACAGACACCACTCCTCGGACAGTATATTCTCTTCAGACACTCAGGCTATCAGGCGAGTACATTCTCTGACCGTTTCATACTTGTCTGGATTTACATTCTTGCTCTAGATTACTGTACTTGATGCTGACATGATTGTTATCACGGATTGGTACTATATGGATCTCCTTTTGGGATGTTATCCCCTTGTATTCACTAGATACATATTGTGATGTGCGTTTCACTTCCATCTTGTATTTATTGAACACCCATATCCTTGTATACTCATTGTGCATATTGTACTCTCATTATCACATGAGCCCAGGGATAGACCATTGTACACTATTGTATAACATTGTACATCCATTGTATAACATTGTACACTATTGTATAAGATAACGTAACTGGAGTAGATCCTTGTGTATTGATTGGGGAGGGGGAGTAGAATTGGTTATGTACTCAAATCCTATTGTACAACATTGTATAACTATTGTATATGTCTATTGTACACCCACGTACAATGGAGTTACCATTGCATTTTCCTAGTCCGTTTACATAACCAGATTGTACTCTAAAATCACATGTTCTTACAGTTCCTACTTATCATATTTAGATATTTCCTGTTATCAAATCTCTACTGTTTTTCATATATCTTCTTCTTTCAGCGTTTCATGTACCTTACTCTATTGCATGCTTTATATTTCCTAACTCGATATGAACTGCGTGAGATATTTTGTGCTCGCTCCCGTCCTGACTGGACCTGTTGAAATATTACAGAGGATGAGGAGGAGGCCTGCATAGACACCTACTATGGGACAGCAGTGGATGCCATGTGTGACCCAGATTTCCAGCCTGATCCACTAGTTTAGAGATTGAGGCTCCCTAGTCTAGGTTTTCTATTTTCTGTCATTTGAGATCTAGATTGTATATATTCTTTCATTTCAGTACTAGAGTCTTGTATTGAGCTGGATGTTCTGATTTGTTATGTCAGTAGACACTTAGACTCTCTGGTTGTGTTTATGTGGTTTTCTTTCATTCCAGTATTATTCTATCTATCATCCTATCTTTTCATTCTGCTTTAGAAGTGATTGAGACTGTATATTGCTATGTCACCTCCATTCGGAGTGTATATACTGTACAGGTACCTTTATATTGTTAGATGTTTGACCTAGGACAGCGTTCTACTGCCGACACTGCGGCGTAGGCTGGGCGTTGTTACGTTCTCGTACCCTCACAGTGGGTGCGGGTCGTGACAATGTCCCAAGCCGATCACATAATACTCGAATATCTCAAGGCACTATTTAGTATGACATGTTATATTCTAGATTTTACCTTGTGATTACTCCGTACTCCTAATTATTACAGTTCTCACTTACCATAATGTGATTACCTGATTATCCTATATTTCTTACTGTTCAGTATTGTTCATTCCATTATGTATGTCTATTTCTTACTGTATTTTATAGCACTTGTCAATTTAACGGAACTGCTATCAGTGTAACGCCCCAGTCCCAAAATACTTAGGACTAGGTACGTATCCATGCCAGCTGCATACATACGAAGTATACTCCAATATATAGAAACTCGTATGTATACATAAGCTGTAAAATACAGTAAACCAAGAGTAATCTAATCTCATCCACAAATAAAGAATAAAAGATATCATATAATCAACTGTAATAAGTCTTTGTACACTGCGTTGGGCGGAGACAAATCCACTACCAACAAGTAAGGAAAATATATATGGAAACGGAAATGATTTTGCGGGAGGAGCAAAAAAGACCCAAGACACGTCATCTCCGAATGAATAGAGAAGATCGCGACCTCGACTAGAACACCTGTAATATCACAGAAGCACACACACCTGGAGAGATAACCAGGTCCTCAGAGGGACGTAACAAGATACAGGAAGAACATGCCATATGAACTGAATATAAATGCACCATAAAATAAAGATAAAGTAAAAGTGTCCAAACCATAACACGGCTCAATATCCCATCATCGAAACAGTGGGCTACCCCTACAACCAAATAAGGACAAGGGGTAACATACTACTCCGCGATGTGACATTTTCCTGTGCCATGATTGGAACATAAAATTTGCTAAGGTCTCCTAACCTTTCTAGTAGGCAATTTAGAAGACATATCGATGTATGGGCAGGTGAAGGCTAACTCCCTCAGGACAAGGTAACAACTCACAACACGCACACATCAAGTATCAATACTATCAGCCGGCATAACTCGAGGCTAGCGGCCCACGTGACCCATCAGTCCACATAGCTCGAGGCTAGTGACCCTCGCGACTCGACTACCGTAGTACGCAGTTACTACAGCTTTTGGATTTGGGGTAGCCCATACATTTATCTGTCTTCTCCCTCCCAAGGTCACTAACAGAAGGTAGTTCGCTAAGACTTGGTCTATATGCATAAAAAGTCAAGAAGGAAAAATAACTGAAAACAAATAAAAATAGCAAGTAATGGATCCAACTGAGAACTGCTAATAAATATGTAGTAAATAAATAAATAAAGGTGCATGTAATTATAAACAGTAAATAAGGTAAGGTATCTTGCCTGAGGGTGGTACGAGAAGCAAAAATCCAACAATCAGAATCGTCAACACGAAAGTCAAAATCCACAAGAAGCTCCGGATGCTGAAACAAACATCACGAACGAGTTTGGAATAAAAGATATGCCCAGGAAACGCCTGTCCAAAAGTCAAATTCTGGAACAGGGGCAATTTCGTAATTTCGGGTCAAAACGATGTTCATCGTTGGACCCGCTTTGTACCGAAATACGTGCCAATATCTACGGTCTCTAAAGTCGTCAAACTACATGTCTACAAATTTGTTTTGATGAGACGAACCCAATGGTATGTCAAATTTTGGATTCCGGTGGGCTGTGCACAAAATCGCCCATTGAGTGGGATTGTGGGCTCGCCAAATTAGCGTCCCGATCAACGGTCTCAGAATCGGACCAAACTTGGCTCACAGGACCAGAAAATATTTCGAGTCCAATGGCGCAAGTTTCATCGCGATATGATGAGTGTGCACAAATTTGTGACTTAATTTGCAAAGGGTCGATACGGGGTATCTCGACGGGTACGCACAGATTTCGTCGCGCACATGCAACGAAATCAGGTTTCGTCAGTTCCCACACGTCGACAACATCCATACGCGCCTTTTGATGCATATAGTGCGCGACCACGTCGCCCGGTTTGTCGGGGCGTATGCCGTATCGGGTGTTTTTCCACTTTTTTGAAAACAGAATTTATAATTTTTCGTAAAACTTTAACAACGTGTAACTTTTTACACACTAGATGAAAAGTAAATCCAGAAGGTGCGTTACAATCTCGGTTATGTTGTTATTCTCTGCCTTCAATTAGTTTCTAAGAAAGTTTAATGGACAGCGAGAAAAGTGGCCGACAAGTTGGTATTTTGAAACAGTTTTTAATATTCCAGAAAAGTGGTTTTTCTCCAACTTCATCTCGATTTTTCGAGCAAGTTAGATGGCCATGTCAAAATCCACCTAGGGGATCTTAAAGAGGGTCATGTGGGCTTTCTACACGAATTTACGGATCTAAATTTAGATTTAAATCGAGAGAGAGATCCAACGGAGAAGTTGGGTACCTTGGTTTTAAATTCTGATGATGTTGTCGTTTGTTGTTGGTGGTTGTGTTGCCGTGGCGACCGCGAGGCGGGCTGCTGTGGCGGGGCGTGGAGATGCTCGCCGGGAAGGGGTATGGGATGAGCGGAGGAGTAAGGAAGAAGGAAGTGGGGAAGAGATTTTGATTCTAGGTTAAATTAGAAAGGGAAGGGGGGTTTCAGCCAACACAATGTTGCTGCTGTTGCTTTGTAATGGGATGTGGGGCACATGCTAGCTGCTTTGTTTGTTCTTCATGTGGTCGGCTCCCATATGGTGGGGGCGACCACTTGTTTATTATTTTTATTTTTTTTCTTTCTTTTCCAAATCTTTTCTTCTCTTATCTAAAACTTCAAGATATATATATATATATATATATATATAATATATATATATATATTATATATATATAATATATATTATATATATATATATTATATATTATATATATATTATTATATATTTTTAATATATTATATATCCATAAATACACAAAAAAATCTATTTAAAATCCAAATACCATTTAAAAGTCAACTATCCAATTATTTAATATATTTGAGCATATATATATATATATATATATATATATATATATATATATATATATATATATATATATATATATATATATATATATATATAACTTCAATCCTTAATAAATCAACTCAAAATAACAATAATATTTAAATAGGAAACATGTTTATTAAATCTCGACAAAGTAAATTTAATAATAATAAATAAAAAGATCGTCCCAATGAGTGCACTTACACTGCACACCCTTTTCCGGGTCCAAAAATTTGTACAACTTTGTAAAATATTATTTAAATAATAAAAGACCAATAATTACACAAATAATTAATAATTTGAAATTGTACATGAAATTCTAAATAATTTCGAAATTATTTGTACATATCTAAAATATGCCTACAAGGCCACAGTTAGTCACACTACAAGCTTACATGGGATTGGGTTCGGTCCGGGCCCTAGTTCGGGCTGTTTGGTCCAACCGAGTCTCTAAAAATCAATATACAAAAATAATTTTTTTAAGTCCAATAAAATAATAAAAATTGTAATAAAATATGGGATTTTACATCCTACCCAACTTACAAGAATTTTGCCCTCGAAATTTAGGATTAATAGGGTAGATAGGGTTGAGGATTACGAAGTAGTTAAAGGCGAGGATATAGCCACATGAGTTGGTTGGTGGCTATCTAAATTCGTGTTGAAATAACCGATTGGGCAACCAAAGATGATACCTTGAATCTATCTAGCAAGTACAGTGCCTTGTCTTTCCAAAATAAGTAAAAGACAAGAACAACAAAGGTTTCAAAGACGGTGTTATGTATTGAGTACGAATTGCGGGATTCATAGGCGGCGAAAATAATTTAAAAGAGAATTGCCAAGGCTGTCGCGGATGAGACTCTAAGGCAAGTTTACTATGTCTTCTTCCACATAGAATAATATGTGATAAGCGAACCAAAGTGCAATAGGTTGATCAGACCATCATGCACCAATTCTGATTAGACAATATGTTAGTGGGTGCACCCAATAAAATATGCATGATCAAGCTTGATAATGAAAAAAAGCTTACAAACTGAAGCTATGTTAGCAACATGAGATAGTCAAAATAGCAAGGGAGGTACTGATGAAGAAAATTTTAAATAGTCCAAGATCTTTTAAAATCAAGGCTCGCCCAAAGTTTGGGCCTATACAGTTGTCCTAGTGTTTCCTCATTTATGGCTTGGTAGACTAGATAAGGTAGGGTCCTCTGAATTTATAGTCTAAGTGAACTTACCAATGTGGTTCACAAGAAAAAAGGTTTGTTAGGTGGTGAGGTATTCTACCCAACTTACAAGAGTTAAACTAATAGTATCATGGGACAATGGGTCAAGCAATCAATAAAGTACAAATTTAAGCATTTAAGGATTTTAGTAGAACACAATCACATATCGGGTCGAAAGAATTGAGTCGAGGTTGAATCCCTATCCGTGGTCAAAAATATATCGGTATCATGGTAAAGATTATAGTTTGACCATTTTGACCATAAGGTCATATCAAGAAATAGAGTACAAAGAGATGAGTTTTGGTGGGACATGATATGTCTACAGGAAGGTGGGCTTGTCTAGGTCTTATATATGAAATTTGTTGGAAGAAAAAGTCTAGTGTTGTGCTCCCAATATCCAAGTCATGGTAATGGACGCCAAAGATCTAAAATAGAAAGTGGGAGTTCACCAGGTGATAATTAATGCACAAAAATAATGAAGATCAAGTTAAAGCATGAAATAAAATTAATTTAATAATCCAGTAAAATAATAATTTAGGGGCACAGTTCTAGTGAGAAGATAGTCTTCTAGATGAATACAGTCAAGGAACCATTAATTATTATTCAAATGTAAATGGGTTAGAAGGTCGCAATTAAAAGATCTAGAATTGAAGGAAGGTCGAGTAAGTCAAGGTAGAAATACAGTCACATAGCTAGGTAGATGACTAACAACACTTGTGTATAACTACTATCATGGTCATAAGTGACATGACAATTAGTGTGGAATACTTCTAACTCATTAGGGCAACCTTTGTGGCCTACCATTAATATTTAACTCAAGTTTCCTCCAAAAATTTCAAAATTAAACTTTTCAAAAATAAACCACCAAAATTTGTATTCACTCTAAGCCGTTCAAATTCATCATAAAATTTTAAATCACTCTCATAAATCTCAAAGCAAAATTTTATCACGTTACTACTAACCTTTTCTAAAATTAACGTTTAAATTCAACTATTTAACTCAAGAGTTCATAATTTACGAATCCATAAAAATTTCACAATCAATCAAAAAATTTAACACTTTAAAATTTTCAAATAACTCGTAATAAACTCTTAGCATATTAAAAGCAATCTCAAAAATTAAGCTCAATACTCTCATCAATTTTAACTTCTATTCATGCTAAGTTATTCCAACAAAATCACAACTTTTAAATGGTAACTTCCTTTAATCAATCAAAATAACTTTCCATCACATCCTTCGAAATTCTCCCAAAAATTTTAATATTAGCAATCCCTCATTAAACTAAATTTTCAAATAATCTTATCAGTCAAAATCTTTTTTTTTACCAAAAATCTAAATAGATTTGTAATTCCTCAATCATAGGACACCATTTGAAATAAAAATTTCTCAAAAATTGTTTTCATAACTTTCAAATATTTTAAACCAAAATTTACCGTCATTACTTCCACTTAAAATTCAAAATTTACTAAACACGAAGATCGCAAGTTGTACAACTCAATTTAAATAATTCCTATGGCTATTTTTAAAAGCTAAGATCATTTTCAAACCAAATCTATAACCGTTCAACGTCGTATAACCATAATCCAATAAATCATAAATATCAAAACTCGAAAATTAAATAAATTTTATATTTGTTCAAAGATATATAGCTATAACCCCATAATTCATAAATATCAAAACTCAAAATCCAATCAATTTCTTAAATCTATGGTAAAAAGATTCAAGCTATATATATTTTTTTTTCCTACCTGCAGTATCAATCCTATGGTGTTTACTAATTAGAAATCTCAAGATTAAAACTTTCCGTGGCAATATCCTACTTGCTACAATTTACTAATCATTAAATCATACTTTAAAAAAAAACTTACTAACTCAATTAGAGTCTTAAATGTATTCCAATTGCCAATATAACCATTCTAGCCATGTGTTTGACCTATGAGCATATACTAGTGTAGTCATCTTTCTAGTTGACACTAAGCACGAAAATAAGAATCAATGGTAGAAAGGAATCAAGCACGAGGCAATTCAAGGAAGTCGAACGAGAGTTCGAAATTTGAAGCCAAGAGAAGAGGTCAAGCTGTATGGATGAGATTCCTAGATTCTAATCCTATGTTGCAGGCTCACATCGATACAGTAACGTAACCGAAGTGACAAACTCGAACTGCGTGGGCCACTACAAAACACATGTAACGCCCCAGTCCTAAAATACTTAGGACTAGGTACGTATCCATGCCAGCTGCATACATGTAACACCCAATTTTTTGAAATTGGGGATTTTTTAAAAATTTATTATTTTTATTATTTATTAGTGGTATTTTAGTTATGGTATGATTTTCTAGTGATTTTAGTTAAGTTAAACCAATTTCTAAGTCATGACTTATGACTTTGTGATCTTACTAGTATAACCTTAGTGTAACCCTAGAGATTACTTAACCTAGAGATTACCATGACCATGTGAGCCTAGCCATAGGCTTAGAATATCAAATTAGTGATTTTTAGCCTAAGGGGTAATTTGGTAATTTTTTAGGAATTTATTGGAATTAATTTGGTTTAGTGTAAATTTACTATTCATTGATGGTTGATTAGTGTCATGAGAGCCCCTAACCTAGTTATCCTAATCCATAGGTTAGCCACTAACCTAGAATGACTAAGAGGATGATATTTTCATTTGGTTAAAGATTTGAAAATATCTAAAATACCTTTATTAGATATTTTCCATACTTTCCTCAAAATATCAAGATTTTGGGCTCAAGGTCTTTCCCTTAGCTTGTAAGCAAGCCAAGGACAACCCCCCCATGCCTTGGCCATGCCATGGCCGGCCAAGAACCCCCCCCCTGGCATGACCCCCTTCCTATATATTTTGATAAATTCATTGCATTGCATTGAATTAAATTCATGAAAAATACCCTTTACTTCAAAATTTCATATCTCACTCTTTAGAGGTCCAAATCACCTCTAGTTTCTTGCATTGGGTTCCTACAACCTAGAGGGTGCTAAGGGAGGCTAGCAAGTTGGACACAAGGACTTGGACACACCCATAAGTGGACTTGGACACCCCCCTCATTTATTGAGTTTTCAAGGATTTTGCACATATAGGTAAATGTCTCTAAACCATATTAATATTGTAATTTTTCTTCATAAATGCATGCATATAGGTGTATACTAGCTGTGGGTAAAGTTTGGTGGAATCTAGGGTTGTTTGATGTCCGTATCGGACACGTATCCTATGGTTTAAATTAGTGTTTGACAAAATGCCTCAAGAAGAGGACTTTCTGTTTTTGCAAAACTTTTTGAACAAAAACCTAGCCTAGACCTTGCTAACCCTAACCCTAATTCACTGACCTCATTTTAGGGTTGTGTCCGTGTCCAAATTGGACACGAACCCACGGTTTTCACAGTACACAGACACACTGCGCATGCCCTGCTACCCGACACCATTATCTCCTTGGACACGCCACATGGACACGCCATTTTTGGCACAGAGCACGGGGCACTGACTGACAGGTCATCCCCAAAGTTTGAGATGACCTCGTGTCGTGTCAGACACGGAATCGTCCCCGCAAGGGACGTGCACTGCACTGTACAGTCGTGAAAACGGCTCTGACACGGGTCTCGTGTCCCATGTACACGAGTCGTGGACACGTGTCAGGGTGACACATGTGTAGAGGAACCTAGGGCGAACCCCAGGACACGAGCACGAGATGTGTCGTGTCCTGTGTCGCGTACACGAGACGCGTGCATCACTGCACGACGCGGTCTGAAACCACATATTTCCCTCTCTGATACGCGTGTCGTGTCCCCTCTACACGACATGTGGACACAGTGCAGGGTGCTGGACACGTGCACGAACCCTAGACTCACCTACTGACACGATCACGAGATGTGTATCGCTTTGTGTCGTGTCCTAGACTCGTCTACATGTGTGCACGACGTGTAGTGTCTGTTAGTGTTTGTGTTTTACCTGATTGGGTTTAAGAGTTGGTGGACACGCCGTGTCGTGCCATGGCCATGTGTCAGGCTAGTAGGAACCTAGAGGAACCTAGGGGCTACCATTACCAACCACGTATCGGACACCTTGGGTCGTTTTTGACACGGGATCGGATTTACCTATTTGCACTGCACAGTAGCCTAATTCCCTAGTTTTCTAAATTTCCAGTTTTATGTAAAATCTAATTTCAAACTATTTTTGATGTATTTTATTTCATGTAATTATATGTTTTTAGTTTATATATATGTTGTATATGTATTTGTGTGTGTGTGGGTGGATTTTGAGGATTTTAGGGTATGTGTACATGTGTATATACACATGTGTATATATAGGTGTGTGTGTGTGTGCATATATATATGTATGTATATATGTTATCTGTGTGTGTGTGTGGGGAGCATTTCCTGTCACAGGAAATCTGAGACACTCCCCTCCCTTTCCTGCTTTCTATTTCACCCTCTCTCTCACTGTCTATGTCTCTCTCTCTTTCACTTTCTCTCTTCTCTCTCATTCTATGTCTCTCTCTCTCCTTCTCTCTCTATATATATATTGTATATAATATATATTAGGTATATTATACATATACATTATGTATGTATATATGTTATATATATTGTAGTGTGTATATATGGTTATATATATATATATATATATGTGGGGTATATGGGTATTTATATATAGTGGCTATATATATAGGTTTTACATTATATAGTGTATGTATATATATCTATATAGGTAAACCTAGAACTAGTTGACCTAAGCTACTAGCCTATGGGCTATAGCTATTAGCCTATGGCCATTAGGGCTAACCCTAATTGACCAAATACCCATGACTTAACTAGTTTACCCCCTGTTTGACCAAGTGTTGACCAAGGTCAACCTTAGGTCAAACTTGACCTAATCAACCTAGTTTGATTTAAACTAACCTAGAATAATTAGTTTGACTAAACCCTAACTAGTAGACCTAGTTTTGACTAGCAAGTTGACCAATGTTGACCATTGTTGACCAAGGTCAACTATAGGTCAACCTTGACCTAGTAATGACCAAATTGATCTAGAAATGACTTAGAAGGTCTTAAAAGGACTAGTTGACTAAGGTTGACTAAACCCTAGCCTAATGACTAGTTGGTTTAGGTTTAACCTATATGAGAAATTGTAACCTAAGCTATGAAGATAGTCCTAAGTAGATTAAGATATGTATAGGGTTAAGTGAAATACTTAGGAGTTGTGTCATGATTTGTGTTAGCCTTAGAAATTGACTAGAAGTTGACCATTAGTCTGCGATTAACCAAAACCTTAGTTGGTCTAACTTTGACCTAGACTTGACCCAGTTTGATCATGTTGACTAGTATTTGACTAGTTTGATTAGAGTGTTGACCAGGAGTTGACTTTAACCTAGATTTGACTAATCTTGACTTGTTTGACCTTGTTTAACCTTGTATGACTTAGTTTAACTTCTTGTGACCTAGTATGATTTGATTTGACTTAGTTTGACTATAGAGTTGACCAAGTTTGACTTTGACCTAGATTGGCTTAGAATTCATATAGATTGCATTGTAGATTTTATTTACCTTCATTTTGGATATGTCATAACTGTATTACTCTATTTTAGGACATTGTGACCCTGGTACAGACATCTGATATTACACTACTCTTTCCAGAGTGTCAGGCGAGTACATTCTCTGATAGTTCTTTCATTACTTGTCATTTACTGTATTTCAGTTCTAGATAGCTATATATGATTCTCTGTACAAACACGATTGGTATTGCTGGATCCATTACATACGACACTCATTTATTCATGTCTGGCCTCTATATC
Source organism: Iris pallida (assembly GCA_029216955.1). Taxonomy (NCBI): domain Eukaryota; kingdom Viridiplantae; phylum Streptophyta; class Magnoliopsida; order Asparagales; family Iridaceae; genus Iris; species Iris pallida. The sequence continues at coordinate 859,462 of JANAVB010001598.1, forward strand.
TGGAATCACTACTGGCATCACCCTATTGGAATCATTTCTGGAATCATTGGCTGGACTCATACTGGTTGTAGTGTTGGATTATGGATTCATTTGTGGGCGGGGAAATACTTGAGTAGACATGTGAACATACCTAAAATCTGGAACCACCTCCCTTGGAACTATTCTGGAATGCTAGCCATCCCACACTTGGCTGAGTGTGCGATGTGCCTGATTACCCCTAGCCGTTTACATGTTGATCTCAGTATTTTAAAACACACTGTTAGAGTATAGTCTGGACTTACCCTGGAATCATGGATCACTTCTGGACTCATTTTACTGGACTCATCTTATACTGGAATCATCTAGTATTGGATTACATTGACTGGACTCACACTGGGATTACATTTTATACTGTCTGGACTTATACCATGTTATTCTAGTTCAGCTAGTTTACTACAGTCTTCTTTGCCATGTTTTCTTCTCTTGTTAGTTACTTTACTTTCCTTGTACCCTCACTGTTTCTCTACATCATTATCTGTATAAAACTGCCATGCTCATCTGTATAACTGTCTAAAAACTGCTTTATAGTCTTTGTCATTTACTTGGGATTTCTAGATGAGATGTGCTCGTTCCTGTCCTGATTGGACCTGTTGAAAATATTACAGATGATACTCCTGACGACACATGCCCTACTTACCATGGACCTGGCGAGGGATTAGCTACCTTTGGTTCCGACTCTCAGGAGTGATTCAGGAGTTTAGCTAGTAGACTTACTTAGCTTTCATGTTTTGAGCTTGTTGTATTAAACTTGAGATATTGAGTTGTATTAGAGTTTGTTTGAGACATTGTTGTTATTATTTTAGTAGTTTAATTTCTGTTGTTGTTAGTTGGTATCTAGATTTCTGTGTTATCTTATCGTGCTTAGACTGTGATTGAGTATATCATATCTTTTACTTGTCCTCCCTTCGGAGTTGAGATCTTGGCAAGTACATTATATACACTGCATGAGATTAGTTAGCAACCTAGGACAGCGTTCTACCGCCGACACTGCGGCGTAGGCTGGACGTACCCACTTCTTGTGCCCCTACACAGGGTGCGGGTCGTGACACGTTTTTAGTGGTGGCCCATGCAGGTCTCGAGTTTATGTAGTAGTATTCGAACTAGAGTATCACTACAGCATGTGATAGGATTTGATAATAGGCTTAGAGAGAGGATACTCAATCACAACTAGGAAATTTCCAGGGATTTGAATCTACTGACTTTTGTTCAAATCTGTATAATCTATTTTCGCATTATCCTTGATACTGTCATCCTTGTACCGTTATTGACTTCCTTATTGATCTGTCTTCAGGATGGTGGAGACTAGGTCACATCGCTCTGTGCCGGCAGATTCTGAGAGGTCTGCCGTTTCTCGTCCAGTACAGCCTACAGCTGGGACTGTACCACTTCTTACGTCTGCTCACGTAGGAGTATCTACTTTTGGTAGTCCTCCTCCACCTATTCCGAGGACTATCCCAGCTACCCCAGATATGCCTCCCCCGCAGTTTCGTCAGCCTCAGTTTCAGCCAGAGTATCAGCAGCAGCAGCAGTACCAGCAGGAGTACCAGCAGCAGATGCCATCTGGGTATGTGGATGCTGCGCAGATGTTTTCATATTTTCAGCAGTTTTTTGAGTCGCATCAGACCCAGCAGCAGCGTCAGACGACGGCATTTACCAGAGGCATTGATGATGTCCATCAGCTGGCTACAGCGACGATCGAGAGGTTGGCAGCCCAGCCGCAAGGAGGATCAGGACCGCCGCGACAGCAGAGGATTTCGGGCATCCAGGAGTTCAAGAAGATGCACCCCAGGGACTTCTTGGGTACTGAGGGGATTCTTTATGCGGATGACTGGATAGAGCACATTGAGGAGATCTTTCGACTGGCGGAGATACCAGTCGGACTCCAGGTAGAGGCAGCAGCCAGCCAGATGCGGGATCTTGCCCGTACCTAGTATCAGACGGATCCGAGAGTAGGTACTCTAGGGCAGGCATGGAGAGCTTTCAAGGAGCTCTTCAAGGAAAAGTTTTTCCCAGATCAGGCAGTCGGCGCTTTGGAGACGCAGTTCGAGAACCTAGTTCAGGGGAACCAGACTGTAGAGGAGTACGCCGGTGAGTTTTGCCGGTTGAGCAGATTCGTAGAGGGCCTTAGCGAGACAGCGAAGGCGAGGAGGTTCAGAAAGGGCTTGGTCAAGGAAGTCAAGTCCTTGACCAAGAGTGACAGGAGTGCCACCTTTGAGGATATTCTGGCAGGAGCGATGGCAGCTGAGGATGATCTTGAGCTGAAGCTCAAGAGGGGCCGTGATTCACAGGGAGCAGGCAGCAGTGGAGGTCAGGCCAAGAGGCCTCACATTCAGCAGGCACCTGTTAGAGTTCAGCATCAGCCTCGAGGACAGGATCAGAGGATACAGAGTTGTGGGTATTGCAAGAAGGTAGGGCATATTTGGGAGTCTTGTAGGAGGAGGCTGAAGGTTTGTCTATTTTGTGGGTCTGCTGCCCACAAGATGATAGATTGTCCAGTTGCACCTCCTTATGAGGGTGCTAGGCCACCTGTAGCTCAGCACCAGAGGGGTGGAGCTTTTGCGATGGAGGTCGAGGAGACCGACGCTGCAGGTGACGGGTTAGCAGGTTTGTCTTTCCTGTCCTTCTTTTTCCATCTTGTTGTGTGATTCCATTAGTACCTGTCAGGATATGCTTGTGATGTGCTAGATAGCATAGTTACCCTTTTTGGGACTGTAGAATCATGACTAGTAGGTCTATGATTGCATGTTATCTTTTGACTTTGATTGACTGGGGGTGTAACCTAGGAGGAGTACGACCATCTTAATTTCGAGGACGAAATTATTCTAAGGTGGGTAGACTTGTAACACCCAGTTTTTTGAAATTGGGGATTTTTTTGAAAATTTATTATTTTTATTATTTATTTGTGGTATTTTAGTTATGGTATGATTTTCTAGTGATTTTAGTTAAGTTAAACCAATTTCTAAGTCATGACTTATGACTTTGTGATCTTACTAGTATAACCTTAGTGTAACCCTAGAGATTACTTAACCTAGAGATTACCATGACCATGTGAGCCTAGCCATAGGCTTAGAATATCAAATTAGTGATTTTTAGCCTAAGGGGTAATTTGGTAATTTTTTAGGAATTTATTGGAATTAATTTGGTTTAGTGTAAATTTACTATTCATTGATGGTTGATTAGTGTCATGAGAGCCCCTAACCTAGTTATCCTAATCCATAGGTTAGCCACTAACCTAGAATGACTAAGAGGATGATATTTTCATTTGGTTAAAGATTTGAAAATATCTAAAATACCTTTATTAGATATTTTCCATACTTTCCTCAAAATATCAAGATTTTGGGCTCAAGGTCTTTCCCTTAGCTTGTAAGCAAGCCAAGGACAACCCCCCCATGCCTTGGCCATGCCATGGCCGGCCAAGAACCCCCCCTGGCATGACCCCCTTCCTATATATTTTGATAAATTCATTGCATTGCATTGAATTAAATTCATGAAAAATACCCTTTACTTCAAAATTTCATATCTCACTCTTTAGAGGTCCAAATCACCTTTAGTTTCTTGCATTGGGTTCCTACAACCTAGAGGGTGCTAAGGGAGGCTAGCAAGTTGGACACAAGGACTTGGACACACCCATAAGTGGACTTGGACACCCCCCTCATTTATTGAGTTTTCAAGGATTTTGCACATATAGGTAAATGTCTCTAAACCATATTAATATTGTAATTTTTCTTCATAAATGCATGCATATAGGTGTATACTAGCTGTGGGTAAAGTTTGGTGGAATCTAGGGTTGTTTGATGTCCGTATCGGACACGTATCCTATGGTTTAAATTAGTGTTTGACAAAATGCCTCAAGAAGAGGACTTTCTGTTTTTGCAAAACTTTTTGAACAAAAACCTAGCCTAGACCTTGCTAACCCTAACCCTAATTCACTGACCTCATTTTAGGGTTGTGTCCATGTCCAAATTGGACACGAACCCACGGTTTTCACAGTGCACAGACACACTGTGCATGCCCTGCTACCCGACACCATTATCTCCTTGGACACGCCACATGGACACGCCATTTTTGGCACAGAGCACGGGGCACTGACTGACAGGTCATCCCCAAAGTTTGAGATGACCTCGTGTCGTGTCAGACACGGAATCGTCCCCGCAAGGGACGTGCACTGCACTGTACAGCCGTGAAAACGGCTCTGACACGGGTCTCGTGTCCCATGTACACGAGTCGTGGACACGTGTCAGGGTGACACATGTGTAGAGGAACCTAGGGCGAACCCCAGGACACGAGCACGAGATGTGTCGTGTCCTGTGTCGCGTACACGAGACGCGTGCATCACTGCACGACGCGGTCTGAAACCACATATTTCCCTCTCTGATACGCGTGTCGTGTCCCCTCTACACGACATGTGGACACAGTGCAGGGTGCTGGACACGTGCACGAACCCTAGACTCACCTACTGACACGATCACGAGATGTGTATCGCTTTGTGTCGTGTCCTAGACTCGTCTACATGTGTGCACGACGTGTAGTGTCTGTTAGTGTTTGTGTTTTACCCGATTGGGTTTAGGAGTTGGTGGACACGCCGTGTCGTGCCATGGCCATGTGTCAGGCTAGTAGGAACCTAGAGGAACCTAGGGGCTACCATTACCAACCACGTATCGGACACCTTGGGTCGTTTTTGACACGGGATCGGATTTACCTATTTGCACTGCACAGTAGCCTAATTCCCTAGTTTTCTAAATTTCCAGTTTTATGTAAAATCGAATTTCAAACTATTTTTGATGTATTTTATTTCATGTAATTATATGTTTTTAGTTTATATATATGTTGTATATGTATTTGTGTGTGTGTGGGTGGATTTTGAGGATTTTAGGGTATGTGTACATGTGTATATACACATGTGTATATATAGGTGTGTGTGTGTGTGCATATATATATATGTATGTATATATGTTATCTGTGTGTGTGTGTGGGGAGCATTTCCTGTCACAGGAAATCTGAGACACTTCCCTCCCTTTTCTGCTTTCTATTTCACCCTCTCTCTCACTGTCTATGTCTCTCTCTCTTTCACTTTCTCTCTTCTCTCTCATTCTATGTCTCTCTCTCTCCTTCTCTCTCTATATATATATTGTATATAATATATATTAGGTATATTATACATATACATTATGTATGTATATATGTTATATATATATTGTAGTGTGTATATATGGTTATATATATATATATATGGGGTATATGGGTATTTATATATAGTGGCTATATATATAGGTTTTACATTATATAGTGTATGTATATATATCTATATAGGTAAACCTAGAACTAGTTGACCTAAGCTACTAGCCTATGGGCTATAGCTATTAGCCTATGGCCATTAGGGCTAACCCTAATTGACCAAATACCCATGACTTAACTAGTTTACCCCCTGTTTGACCAAGTGTTGACCAAGGTCAACCTTAGGTCAAACTTGACCTAATCAACCTAGTTTGATTTAAACTAACCTAGAATAATTAGTTTGACTAAACCCTAACTAGTAGACCTAGTTTTGACTAGCAAGTTGACCAATGTTGACCATTGTTGACCAAGGTCAACTATAGGTCAACCTTGACCTAGTAATGACCAAATTGATCTAGAAATGACTTAGAAGGTCTTAAAAGGACTAGTTGACTAAGGTTGACTAAACCCTAGCCTAATGACTAGTTGGTTTAGGTTTAACCTATATGAGAAATTGTAACCTAAGCTATGAAGATAGTCCTAAGTAGATTAAGATATGTATGGGGTTAAGTGAAATACTTAGGAGTTGTGTCATGATTTGTGTTAGCCTTAGAAATTGACTAGAAGTTGACCATTAGTCTGCGATTAACCAAAACCTTAGTTGGTCTAACTTTGACCTAGACTTGACCCAGTTTGATCATGTTGACTAGTATTTGACTAGTTTGATTAGAGTGTTGACCAGGAGTTGACTTTAACCTAGATTTGACTAATCTTGACTTGTTTGACCTTGTTTAACCTTGTATGACTTAGTTTAACTTCTTGTGACCTAGTATGATTTGATTTGACTTAGTTTGACTGTAGAGTTGACCAAGTTTGACTTTGACCTAGATTGGCTTAGAATTCATATAGATTGCATTGTAGATTTCATTTACCTTCGTTTTGGACATGTCATAACTGTATTACTCTATTTTAGGACATTGTGACCCTGGTACAGACATCTGATATTACACTACTCTTTCCAGAGTGTCAGGCGAGTACATTCTCTGATAGTTCTTTCATTACTTGTCATTTACTGTATTTCAGTTCTAGATAGCTATATATGATTCTCTGTACAAACACGATTGGTATTGCTGGATCCATTACATGCGACACTCATTTATTCATGTCTGGCCTCTATATCTGGAATCACTACTGGCATCACCCTACTGGAATCATTTCTGGAATCATTGGCTGGACTCATACTGGTTGTAGTGTTGGATTATAGATTCATTTGTGGGCGGGGAAATACTTGAGTAGACATGTGAACATACCTAAAATCTGGAACCACCTCTCTTGGAACTATTCTGGAATGCTAGCCATCCCACACTTGGCCGAGTGTGCGATGTGCCTGATTACCCCTAGCCGTTTACATGTTGATCTCAGTATTTTAAAACACACTGTTAGAGTATAGTCTGGACTTACCCTGGAATCATGGATCACTTCTGGACTCATTTTACTGGACTCATCTTATACTGGAATCATCTAGTATTGGATTACATTGACTGGACTCACACTGGGATTACATTTTATACTGTCTGGACTTATACCATGTTATTCTAGTTCAGCTAGTTTACTACAGTCTTCTTTGCCATGTTTTCTTCTCTTGTTAGTTACTTTACTTTCCTTGTACCCTCACTGTTTCTCTACATCATTATCTGTATAAAACTGCCATGCTCATCTGTATAACTGTCTAAAAACTGCTTTATAGTCTTTGTCATTTACTTGGGATTTCTAGATGAGATGTGCTCGTTCCTGTCCTGATTGGACCTATTAAAAATATTACAGATGATACTCCTGACGACACATGCCCTACTTACCATGGACCTGGCGAGGGATTAGCTACCTTTGGTTCCGACTCTCAGGAGTGATTCAGGAGTTTAGCTAGTAGACTTACTTAGCTTTCATATTTTGAGCTTGTTGTATTAAACTTGAGATATTGAGTTGTATTAGAGTTTGTTTGAGACATTGTTGTTATTATTTTAGTAGTTTAATTTCTGTTGTTGTTAGTTGGTATCTAGATTTCTGTGTTATCTTATCGTGCTTAGACTGTGATTGAGTATATCATATCTTTTACTTGTCCTCCCTTCGGAGTTGAGATCTTGGCAAGTACATTATATACACTGCATGAGATTAGTTAGCAACCTAGGACAGTGTTCTACCGCCGACACTGCAGCGTAGGCTGGACGTACCCACTTCTCGTGCCCCTACACAGGGTGCGGGTCGTGACAATACATACGAAGTATACTCCAATATATGGAAACTCGTATGTATACATATGCTATAAAATGCAGTAAACCAAGAGTAATCTAATCTCATCCACAAATAAAGAATAAAAGATATCATATAATCAACTGTAATAAGTCTTTGTACAATGCGTTGGGCAGAGACAAATCCACTACCAACAAGTAAGGAAAATATACATGGAAACGGAAATGATTTTGCGGGAGGAGCAAAGAAGACCCAAGACACGTCATCTCTGACTGAATAGAGAAGATCGCGACCTCGACTAGAACACCTGCAATATCACAGAAGCACACACACCTGGAGAGATAACCAGGTCCTCAGAGGGACGTAACAAGATACAGGAAGAACATGCCATATAAACTGAATATAAATGTACCATAAAATAAAGATAAAGTAAAAGTGTCCAAACCATAACACGGCTCAATATCCCATCATCAAAATAGTAGGCTGTCCCTACAACCAAACAAGGACAAGGGGTAACATACTACTTCGCGATGTGACATTTTCTCGTGCCATGATTGGAACATAAAATTTGCTAAGGTCTCCTAACCTTTCTAGTAGACAATTTAGAAGACATATCGATGTATGGGCAGGTGAAGGCTGACTCCCCCAGTACATGGTAACAACTCACAACACGCACACGTCAAGTACCAATACTATCAGCCGGCAAAACTCGAGGCTAGCGGCCCACGTGACCCATCAGTCCACATAGCTCGAGGCTAGTGACCCTCGCGACTCGACTACCGTGGTACGTAGTTACTACAGCTTTTGGATTTGGGGTAACCCATACATTTATCTGTCTTCTCCCTCATAAGGTCACTAACAGAAGGTAGTTCGCTAAGACTAGGTCAATATGCATAAAAAGGCAAGAAGGAAAAATAACTGAAAACAAATAAAAATAGCAAATAATGGATCCAACTGAGAACAGCTAATAAATATGCAGTAAATAAATAAATGAAGGTGCATGTAATTATAAACAGTAAATAAGGCAAGGTATCTTGCCAGAGGGTGGTGCGAGGAGCAAAAATCCAACAATCAGAATCGTCAACACGAAAGTCAAAATCCAAAAGAAGCTCCGGATGCTGAAACAAACATCACGAACGAGTTTGGAATAAAAAAATGCCTAGGAAACGCATGTCCAAAAGTCAAATTCTGGAACAGGGGAAATTTCGTAATTTCGGATCAAAACGATGTCCATCGTTGGACCCGCTTTGTACCGAAATGCGTACCAATATCTACGGCCTTTAAAGTCGTCAAACTACATGTCTACAAATTTGTTTTGATGAGACAAAACCAACGGTATATCAAATTTTGGATTCCGGTGGGCTGTGCACAAAATCGCCCATTGAGTGGGATTGTGGGCTCGCCAAATTAGCGTCCCGATCAACGGTCTCAGAATCAGACCAAACTTGGCTCACAGGACCAGAAAAATATTTCGAGTCCAATGGCGTAAGTTTCATCGCGATATGATGAGTGTGCACAAATTTGTGACTTAATTTGCAATGGGTCGATACGGGGTATCTCGACGGGTACGCACAGATTTCGTCGCGCACATGCAACGAAATCGGGTTCCGTCAGTTCCCGTACGTCGACAACATCCATACGCGCCTTTTGATGCCTATAGTGCGCGACCACGTCGCCCGGTTTGTCGGGGCGCACGCCGTATCGGGTGTTTTTTCCACTTTTTTGAAAACAGAATTTATAATTTTTCGTAAAACTTTAACAACTTGTAACTTTTTACACACTAGATGAAAAGTGAATCCAGAAGGTGTGTTACAATCTCGGTTATGTTGTTATTCTCTGCCTTCAATTAGTTTCTAAGAAAGTTTAATGGACAGCGAGAAAAGTGGCCGACAAGTTGGTGTTTTGAAACAGTTTTTAATATTCCAGAAAAGTGGTTTTTCTCCAACTTCATCTCGATTTTTCGAGCAAGTTAGATGGCCATGTAAAAATCCACCTTGGGGATCTTGAAGAGGGTCATGTGGGCTTTCTACACGAATTTACGGATCTAAATTTGGATTTAAATCGAGAGAGAGATCCAACGGAGAAGTTGGGTACCTTGGTTTTAAATTCTGATGATGTTGTCGTTTGTTGTTGGTGGTTGTGTTACCGTGGCGACCGCGAGGCGGGCTGCTGTGGCGGGGCGTGGAGATGCTCGCCGGGAAGGGGGTATGGGATGAGCGGAGGAGTAAGGAAGAAGGAAGGTGGAGGAAGAGATTTTGATTCTAGGTTATATAAATATATATGTATATATAAATTAAAAGGGAAGGGGGGTTTCAGCCAACACAATGTTGCTGCTGTTGCTTTGTAATGGGATGTGGGGCGCATGCTAGCTGCTTTGTTTTTTCTTCATGTGGTCGGCTCCCACATGGTGTGGCCGACCACTTGTTTATTATTTTTAATTTTTTTCTTTCTTTTCCAAATCTTTTCTTCTCTTTGTAGCTCCCCTTCCCGAAAATTGTAAAAAAATGTTTTATCGAATATTATTTTTAATCAACTATTGTTTGGGTTTAAGAATATATTATTTGATAAATACTAAATATCATTTTGTAAGATTATTAGGTTGACCATCTATCGAATTAAATTATATGATTTAGTTACTTGGTAATATCAATATTTTTCAAAACTCCTATTCCCTGTGAATGTCCTGATTTGCAAATTTGTAACCTTATAGCTTTCAAATTAACAATCATCAAACAGTTGGTTTGCCCTTATAATTTGTTATGCTCAAGTTGGAAGGAGAATCCTTTATACAATAAATGTGTATGTAGTCTTTAATTTTTCACTGACTTCAAGCACCACTTTGCAGTGTTTGTTCTTAAAAGTATGAGAATTATTTTAGGTATGTAGAGTGTAGCATCTCATAAATCATATTCCAAACGTATAATTTACTTTTCTCTAGTGGGTAAGGTTTAAATACCACCATACCCATTTGTTTTTGTCATCTATTCTTGGAAGATTCTAATACTAAGCTAGATAGGAATATCCAAATTTGCTTGTGCTCAGAGTCCCTGCTTTCCATCCGAATCAAATTTGAATTTGATTCTCTTCTAATCCTCCTAGGATTAACACCAATCCAAATCCACGTTTATAAATAATTTCCTCTCTTCGAAACCTACAAAAACCTATCTCCTTCTTAGAAAACTCCCTGCACCCTGCGGCCCAAACCACCACCACCAACTGAACACCAGACCTCTCCCTCAACGACGCCCGTCCCTGTACCGACAGCCCCCTGGATTCGGCCATCTCCTCCTATGTACGCCAAACCCAGCACCACCATTCAGCACAACACAAGACCGTGTCCATGTGTCTGTGTCAATAACCACCATCATCATATCACCGTGTCCGGACCCGTGCGTCCGTGTCCAACCCATCTCATTCCACGGAGTTACAAGATACAAACCGAACCCATCTCCGACCCAGACATCAAATATCGCCAGCCCCGGCGAGCCACACCTTTCCAGCGGAACCGACTCACCGCGTCAAGCAGCAGACCCTGACCTCGAGTCGCGGCCGCCGTCTCCTGCCACCCTTGCTCCCAGCCCGAGCGACCACCGGCGTGCACCAGGTCGCGCCTGTGCCACCAACACCGCCGGCTGACCCAGATCTGCTCCGGCCTTGCCAGCTTCGCCTCCTCCCTCCCGGAGACACGCTGCCGAGCGCCGCATCATCCGCCCTATTTTCCAGCGAGATCCCGCGACCTCCCGGTGTCATCGCCGCGTCGAACTCACCATCGACGAGGCCCTGCACTTCGCCTCGCCCATCGCGACTTCCCCCGGGGTCTTTCCCGCACCCTCCGCCACCGCAACCTGTCGTGCCTAGCCGCGAGCGGCCGGCGAGTCGCTCCTCCGCAAAGCCAGGGCCCCCACGCGAGCACCCGGCTGCACCCCTGTGCCACCCTCCGCTCCGCCGGGCTCCTCCGAGCTCTTCCTCCGAAGAGCCACTGTGCCGCGTCTTCCTCCGCCCTCGGCGAGCGCGCGCCGCCCGCGCTCCGACGTTCCCCGCCTCACGCGTGCCCCTTTCGGATCTGACCACTCCGGCCGCCGCCGAGGTGTGCCGACCCCGCATCGAGCGTGCGCCGGTTCTGATATGACCACTCCGATCGCTTCTTCTTCCTCTTCTTCTCCGGTACTCTCTCTCTCCCTCGCTGTTCTGAACCTCTCTCTTTCTTGTTCTCTTTAGGTTATTTATTTTGGGTTTTTTTTCTCCTCCAAAGAGGAGAACAACACTGAGTTCTGTAAATGCAGCTGCTGAGTGTTTCATTATCATTATCATCATTATTATTATTATTATTATTATTATTAATACCATTAACAGTATGTAGTTATAATTGTATTATTACTATTAGTTTTTTTATTAAACTTATTATCATGATTAATATTATTGAAATACTTGAAGAATTATGTATTATTATTAAACTATATGTATAAAATAAAGGTTAGAACTATATAGGTAATTTCAAAATTTGTGTTTTGACCTAAAACGTTTTTTTTAGATTTTATATATCCATTTGAAATAGTTTTGACTAATAAAAAGTGGTTTCCAAAATTATCATATTTTCAAATAATTATGAATATTTATAATATATCTTCAAAGGGGGTATATATATGATTATTACGGACTATACTGGACTCAACGGACGATTTTGTGCACGGCCCGCCGGAATCCAACTTTGGACATACGGTTGGGTTCGTATCGGAAAACCGGATTCGTAGACATGTAGTTTGACGACTTTAGAGACCGTTGACTCTGGCACGCTTTTCGGTGCAAAGCGGGTCCAATGGCGAACATCATTTTTGTCCGAAATTACCGTTTTGCCTCTGTGTCCAGAATTGGACTTAAGGACAGGCAATCCTAGCTAATTTGACTATTCTGAGAACGTTGGTAATGTTTATTTCAGCATCCGGAGACTTCTGCATGTGTTGATTGATTGTGGCTCGTTGAGTGATTATTATTATTGGTTTCTCCAGCTAAGGACCTCAGGCAAGTGCACTTTCTGATTGCTTTCCGATTCATAGTAGTCTTTTCATTTCATGTCTATACATATATCTTGCTGCTTGTTGACACGCTCGTCACACGGAGTTGTCGGAAGGGGAAATATCTTAGTATACATGTGGACTACCCAGAAATATCCTATTATGTCTAATCTTGAATGCTAGCCACTGCGCACGACACGTGCAGTGTGCCTTATTTACCCCCTAGCCGTCCACATGTTGAAACAGATATTTTACACCACCTAGATAGATGTCTTTTATGAGTTTTTTCTTGTTTACTTCTCTATCATGCTATGTCATCAGTTTCTTACCAGCTTTCATATCTCATATGCTATTTTCATGTCTTGTTAATTCTATTGTGTTTTGCATTGCCGTCGGTTTGTGTACTTGTTCCAATCCTGACTGGATAACCAACATTTTTCAGGTTTAGTCGCGATCACTCTTAGCACTGGGAGAACTTGGGTATGCTGAAGACAACCTAGAAATAGAAAGCAATTGTATCAATTTCATTAATTATAAAATCTTGTAAATGTTGTAATAAATTTAGAATTGTGAATGAGCAGCAAATGTGATTTTGAGCATGTATATTCTTGCGGGCTTGACAGCGTTCTACCGCCGACTCTGCGGTGTAGGCTGACTTGGACACGTCTCGTATCCGAAAAGCGGGTGCGGGTCGTGACAAGTTTTTGTGGTGGCCCATGTAGGTCAGTTTTTGCAAAAGATTGCGAACTCGCGGTAGTACCATATTAGTCGTACTGCTGCGAGCCTGCACCCAGGAAATGCTCATTCACAATTAGGATTAAAATCATTTAAGATAATGACTAGGACTAGGAGTCCCTTGTTCCAATTGACCGTTGGGTAGTTAAGGTTATTAGATAGGCCACGCAATTTAGATAGCTTGCTAGATCCCTATAGGTACACTATTACTTTTAATATAACAGTGTGATTCAATATAGATACTATTCACTTGGTATGTTAGACTTGCCTAGAATTGAGGCGTTAATTTTGATAAACTGTTTAATTTTCTTTTGCTATATTAGATATAAATCTTATATCATAAGTTAGAATTGCCTGTTTTAAATTCTATTTTGCTGTAAGGATTATAATTTCTGATTCTTTTATTCGTGTACGAATCTCAAGTTAGATTTTGATTCTCACAAAACTAAAACTTCTTGTGCCTCCTTTCCAAAAATCTTGCGTACTTATATTTTGACTATCTTGACCAACGCTGCTATTACAGCCTAGTTTTACAAGCTTACTCTTTTATCGAGCTTGATTCGAGACATATGTTTATTGGGAACGCCCGTTAACATATTGTCTAATCAGAATCATTGTATTATGGTCTGATCAACCATGATGCATTTGGTTCGCTCTTCATCTAATTACCCTACGTGGATTGAGATATAGATGTCTCTAGGATCTCATCCACGACTGCTTTGATAATCCCTCTTGAATTATACAATCGCCCTTGAATCACGTAATTGTATTCAGTGACATCTCTCTTGAACTCTTCATTGTTTTTGTCTTTCAATGGTTGGAAAGACGAAAGCTCGTAATTGATAGGTAGAAACAGAGTATTCTCCATGGCTATGATAGTTGTATATGCAAGTGTAGCTACCCTCGGCCAGCCCTGTGACAGGAACCTTGCCACCATATCCTAGCCTCTAAGGTGGGTAGAAGTCCTCGGAGTTTCAGAGTTACAAAATGACAGGAATGAGGATACAACTATTTTGAGAAATTAAATTTGAGGAGATTAAGGGAATACTAGACTTTGAATTTTATGAAATAGTTATGAATTTGAATTTCGAAGACGAAATTATTTTAAGGTGGGTAGATTTGTAGCTCCCCTTCCCGGAAATTGTAAAAAAATGTTTTATCGAATATTATTTTTAATCAATTATTGTTTGGGTTTAAGAATATATTATTTGATAAATACTAAATATTATTTTGTAAGATTATTAGGTTGACCATCTATCGAATTAAATTATATGATTTAGTTACTTGGTAATATCAATATTTTTCAAAACTCCTATTCCCTGTGAATGTCCTGATTTGCAAATTTGTAACCTTATAGCTTTCAAATTAACAATCATCAAACAGTTGGTTTGCCCTTATAATTTGTTATGCTCAAGTTGGAAGGAGAATCCTTTATACAATAAATGTGTATGTAGTCTTTAATTTTTCACTGACTTCAAGCACCACTTTGCAGTGTTTGTTCTTAAAAGTATGAGAATTATTTTAGGTATGTAGAGTGTAGCATCTCATAAATCATATTCCAAACGTATAATTTACTTTTCTCTAGTGGGTAAGGTATAATTTACTTTTCTCTAGGGGGTATATATAAATCATATTCCAAACGTATAATTTACTTTTCTCTAGGGGGGCTGGGGAGGGGGGTGCGGGGCGGGAGGCGGGGCAGGGGGTGGCCCGGAAGCGAGGAGGGGGGGAGGTTGGCCGGAAGCGAGGAGGAGGGGGGGGGGGTCGGCCGGAGCTAGCAGGGGGGGGATGGCCGGAGTGGGGGAGGGGGTGGAGGGAGGGAAGGGATAAGGGCATTTTGGGGTTTTTTAAAATATTAGGTATTAAGTTGAAAAAAAAATATAGTTGAGGTATCAATCTGTTACGAAAAAAAGTTTAGGGTATCAACTTGAAAAAGTGTGATAGTTGAGGGTAGCAATTAGCAATTAAGCCTATTTATAATATATCTTCAAAGGGGGGATATATATGATTATTACGGACTATACTGGACTCAACGGACGATTTTGTGCACGGCCCGCCGGAATCCAACTTTGGACATACGGTTGGGTTCGTATCGGAAAACCGGATTCGTAGACATGTAGTTTGACGACTTTAGAGACCGTTGACTCTAGCACTCTTTTCGGTGCAAAGCGGGTCCAACGGCGGACATCGTTTTTGTCCGAAATTACCGTTTTGCCTCTGTGTCCAGAATTGGACTTAAGGACAGACAATCCTAGCTAATTTGACTATTCTGAGAACGTTGGTAATGTTTATTTCAGCATCCGGAGACTTCTGCATGTGTTGATTGATTGTGGCTCGTTGAGTGATTATTATTATTGGTTTCTCCAGCTAAGGACCTCAGGCAAGTGCACTTTTTGATTGCTTTCCGATTCATAGTAGTCTTTTCATTTCATGTCTATACATATATCTTGCTGCTTGTTGACACGCTCGTCACACGGTGTTGTCGGGAGGGGAAATATCTTAGTATACATGTGGACTACCCAGAAATATCCCATTATGTCTAATCTTGAATGCTAGCCGCTGCGCACGACACGTGCAGTGTGCCTTATTTACCCCCTAGCCGTCCACATGTTGAAACAGATATTTTACATCACCTAGATAGATGTCTTTTATTAGTTTTTCCTTGTTTACTTCTCTATCGTGCTATGTCATCAGTTTCTTACCAGCTTTCATATCTCATATGCTATTTTCATGTCTTGTTAATTCTATTGTGTTTTGCATTGCCGTCGGTTTGTGTACTTGTTCCAATCCTGACTGGATAACCAATATTTTTCAGGTTTAGCCGCGATCACTCTTAGCACTGGGAGAACTTGGGTATGCTGAAGACAACCTAGAAATAGAAAGCAATTGTATCAATTTCATTAATTATAAAATCTTGTAAATGTTGTAATAAATTGGGAATTGTGAATGAGCAGCAAATGTGATTTTGAGCATGTATATTCTTGCGGGCTTGACAGCGTTCTACCGCCGACTCTGCGGTGTAGGCTGGCTTGGACACGTCTCGTATCCGAAAAGCGAGTGCGGGTCGTGACACTCTTATCGAAAACTTCAAGATATATATATATATATATATATATATATATATATATATATATATATATATATATATATATATATATATCCATAAATACACAAAAAATGCTATTTAAAATCCAAATACCATTTAAAAGTCAACTATCCAATTGTTTAATATATTTGAGCATATCTATATCTATATATATATATATATATATATATATATATATATATTTTTATAATATATATATATATATATATATATATATATATATATATATATATAGCTTCAATCCTTAATAAATTAACTCAAAATAATAATGATATTAAATAGGAAAACATGTTTATTAAATCTCCACAAAATAAATTTAATAATAATAAATTAATGAGATCGTCCCAATGAGTGCACTTACACTGCACACCCTTTTCCAGGTCCAAAAATTTGTACAACTTTGTAAAATATTATTTAAATAATAAAAGACCAATAATTACACAAATAATTAAATAATTTGAAATTGTACATGAAATTCTGAAATAATTTCAAAATTATTTGTACATATCTAAAATATGCCTACAAGGCCACAGTTAGTCACACTACAAGCTTACATGGGATTGGGTTCGGTCCGGGCCCTAGTTCGGGCTGTTTGGTCCAACCGAGTCTCTAAAAATCAATATACATAAAATAATTTTTTTAAGTCCAATAAAATAATAAAAAAAGTAATAAAATATAGGATTTTACATCCTACCCAACTTACAAGAATTTCGTTCTCGAAATTTAGGATTAATAGGGTAGATAGGGTTGAGGATTATGAAGAGTAGTTAAAGGCGAGGATATAGCCACATGAGTTGGTTGGTGGCTATCTAAATTCGTGTTGAAATAACCGATTGGGCAACCAAAGATGATACCTTGAGTCTATCTAGCAAGTACAGTGCCTTGTCTTTCCAAAATAAGTAAAAGATAAGAACAACAAAGGTTTCAAAGACGGTGTTATATATTGAGTACGAATTACGGGGTTCATAGGCGGCAAAAATAATTCAAAAGAAAATTGCCAAGGCTGTCGCGGATGAGACTCTAAGGCAAGTTTACTATGTCTTCTTCCACGTAGAATAATATGTGATAAGCGAACCAAAGTGCAATAGGTTGATCAGACCATCATGCACCGATTTTGATTAGACAATATGTTAGTGGGTGCACCCAATAAAATATGCATGATCAAGCTTGATAATGAAATAAGCTTGCAAAACTGAAGCTATGTTAGCAACATAAGATAGTCAAAATATGAGCAAGGGAGGTACTGATGAAGAAAATTTTAAATAGTCCAAGATCTTTTAAAATCAAGGCTGGCCCGAAGTTTGGGCCTATACAATTGTCCTAGTGTTTCTTCATTTATGGCTTGGTAGACTAGATAAGGTAGGGTCCTCTGAATTTATAGTCTAAGTGAACTT
Organism: Iris pallida; assembly: GCA_029216955.1. NCBI lineage: Eukaryota > Viridiplantae > Streptophyta > Magnoliopsida > Asparagales > Iridaceae > Iris > Iris pallida. The sequence goes on from JANAVB010001598.1 coordinate 877,209, forward strand.
ACCAATGTGGTTCACAAGAAAAAAGGTTTGTTAGGTGGTGAGGTATTCTACCCAACTTACAAGAGTTAAACTAATAGTATCATGGGACAATGGGTCAAGCAATCAAGATAAAGTACAAATTTAAGCATTTAAGAATTTTAGTAGAACACAATCACATATCGGGTCGAAAGAATTGAGTCGAGGTTGAATCCCTATCCGTGGTCAAAAATATATCGGTATCATGGTAAAGATTATAGTTTGACCATTTTGACCATAAGGTCATATCAAGAAATAGAGTACAAAGAGATGGGTTTTGGTGGGACATGATATGTCTACAGGAAGGTGGGCTTGTCTAGGTCATATATATGAAATTTGTTGGAAGAAAAAGTCTAGTGTTGTGCGCTCAATATCTAAGTCATGGTAAGGGACGCCAAAGATCTAAAATAGAAAGTGGGAGTTCACGAGGTGATAAGTAATGCACAAAAAATAAAGAAGATCAAGTTAAAGCATGAAATAAAATTAATTAAAGAATCCAGTAAAATAATAATTTAGGGGCACAGTTCTAGTGAGAAGATAGTCTTCTAGATGAATACAGTCAAGGAACCATTAAATTATTATTCAAATGCAAATGGGTTAGAAGGTCGCAATTAAAAGATCTAGAATTGAAGGAAGGTCGAGCAAGTCAAGGTGGAAATACAGTCACATAGCTAGGTAGATGACTAACAACACTTGTGTATATACAAATATCATGGTCATAAGTTACATGACAATTAGTGTGGAATACTTCTAACTCATTAGGGCAACCTTTGTGGCCTAACATTAATATTTAACTTAAGTTTCCTCCAAAAGTTTCAAAATTAAACTTTTCCAAAATAAACCACCAAAATTTGTATTCACTCTAAGCCGTTCAAATTCATCAAAAAAATTTAAATCACTCTCATAAATCTCAAAGCAAAATTTTATCACGTTACTACTAACCTTTTCTAAAATTAACGTTTAAATTCAACTATTTAACTCAAGAGTTCATAATTTACGAATCCATAAAAATTTCACAATCAATCAAAAAATTTAACACTTTAAAATTTTTAAATAACTCGTAATAAAACTCTTAGCATATTAAAAGCAATCTCAAAAATTAAGCTCAATGCTCTTATCAATTTTAACTTCTATTCATGCTAAGTTATTCCAACAAAATCACAACTTTTAAATGGTAACTTCCTTTAATCAATCAAAATAACTTTCCATCACATCCTTCGAAATTCTCCCAAAAATTTTAATATTAGCAATCCCTCATTAAACTAAATTTTCAAAAAATCTTATCAGTCAAAATCTTTTTTTTACCAAAAATCTAAATAGATTTGTAATTCCTCAATCATAGGACACCATTTGAAATAAAAATTTCTCAAAAATCATTTTCATAACTTTCAAATATTTTAAACCAAAATTTACCGTCATTACTTCCACTTAAAATTCAAAATTTACTAAACACGAAGATCGCAAGTTGTACAACTCAATTTAAATAATTCCTACGGCCATTTTTAAAAGCTAAGATCATTTTCAATCCAAATCTATAACCGTTCAACGGTGTATAACCATAATCCAATAAATCATAAATATCAAAACTTGAAAATCAAATAAATTTTATATTTGTTCAAAGATGTATAGCTATAACCCCATAATTCATAAATATCAAAACTCAAAAATCCAATCAATTTCTTAAATCTATGGTATAAAGATTCAAGCTATATATATATATTTTTCTCCTTCCTGCAGTATCAATCCTATGGTGTTTACTAATTAGAAATCTCAAGATTAAAACTTTCCGTGGTAATATCTTACTTGCTACAATTTACTAATCATTAAATCATACTTTTATAAAAAAACTTACTAACTCAATTAGAGTCTTAAATGTATTTCAATTGCCAATATAACCATTCTAGCCATGTGTTTGACCTATGAGCATATACTAGTGTAGTCATCTTCCTAGTTGACACTAAGCACGAAAATAAGAATCAACGGTAGAAAGGAATCAAGCACGAGGCAATTCAAGGAAGTCGAACGAGAGTTCGAAATTTGAAGCCAAGGGAAGAGGTCAAGCTGTATGGATGAGATTCCTAGATTCTAATCCTATGTTGCAGGCTCACATCGATACAGTAACATAACCGAAGTGACAAACTCGAACTGCGTGGGCCACCACAAAAATATGTAATGTCCCAGTCCCAAAATACTTAGGACTAGGTACGTATCCATGCCAGCTGCATACATACGAAATATACTCCAATATATGGAAACTCGTATGTATACATAAGCTGTAAAATACAGTAAACCAAGAGTAATCTAATCTTATCCATAAATGAAGAATAAAAGAGATCATATAATCAACTATAATAAGTCTTTGTACAATGCGTTGGGCGGAGACAAATCCACTACCAACAAGTAAGAAAAATATACATGGAAACGGAAATGATTTTGCTGAAGGAGCAAAGAAGACCCAAGACACGTCATCTCCGAATGAATAGAGAAGATCGCGACCTCGACTAGAACACCTGCAATATCACAGAAGCACACACACCTGGAGAGATAACCAGGTCCTCAGAGGGACGTAACAAGATACAGGAAGAACATGCCATATAAACTGAATATAAATGTACCATAAAATAAAGATAAAGTAAAAGTGTCCAAACCATAACACGGCTCAATATCCTATCATCAAAACAGTAGGCTGCCCCTACAACCAAACAAGGATAAGGGGTAACATACTACTCCGCGATGTGACATTTTCTCGTGCCATGATTGGAACATAAAATTTGCTAAGGTCTCCTAACCTTTCTAGTAGGCAATTTAGAAGACATATCGATGTATGGGCAGGTGAAGGCTGACTCCCCCAGTACAAGGTAACAACTCACAACACGCACACGTCAAGTACCAATACTATCAGCGGGCATAACTCGAGGCTAGCGGCCCACGTGACCCATCAGTCCACATAGCTCGAGGCTAGTGACCCTCGCGACTCGACTACCGTAGTACGTAGTTACTACAGCTTTTGGATTTGGGGTAGCCCATACATTTATCTGTCTTCTCCCTTCCAAGGTCACTAACAGAAGGTAGTTCGCTAAGACTAGGTCTATATACATAAAAAGGTAAGAAGAAAAAATAACTGAAAACAAATAAAAATAGCAAGTAATGAATCCAACTGAGAACAGCTAATAAATATGCAGTAAATAAATAAATAAATAAAGATGAATATAATTATAAACAGTAAATAAGGCAAGGTATCATGCCTGAAGGTGGTGCGAGAAGCAAAAATCCAACAATCAGAATCGTCAACACGAAAGTCAAAATCCACAAGAAGCTCCGGATGCTGAAACAAACATCACGAACGAGTTTGGAATAAAAGATATGCCTAGGAAACACCTGTTCAAAAGTCAAATTCTGGAACAGAGGCAATTTCGTAATTTCGGGTCAAAACGATGTCCGTCGTTGGACCCGCTTTGCACCGAAATACGTACCAATATCTACGGTCTCTAAAGTCGTCAAACTACATGTCTACAAATTTGTTTTGATGAGACGAACCCAATAGTATGTCAAATTTTGGATTCTGGTGGGCTGTACACAAAATCGCCGATTGAGTGGGATTGTGGGCTCGCCAAATTAGAGTCCCGATCAACAGTCCCAGAATCGGACCAAACATGGCTCACAGGACCAGAAAAATATTTCGAGTCCAATGGCGCAAGTTTAATTGCGATATGATGAGTGTGCACAAATTTGTGACTTAATTTGCAAAGGGTCGATACGGGGTATCTCGACGGGTACGCACTGATTTTGTCGCACACATGCAACAAAATCGGGTTCCGTCAGTTCCCACACGTCGACAACATCCATACGCGCCTTTCGATGCATATAGTGCGCGACCACGTCGCCCGGTTTGTCGGGGCGCACGCCGTATCGGGTGTTTTTCCACTTTTTTGAAAACAGAATTTATAATTTTTCGTAAAACTTTAACAACGTATAACTTTTTACACACTAGATAAAAAGTGAATCCAGAAGGTGCGTTACAATCTCGGTTATGTTGTTATTCTCTGCCTTTAATTAGTTTCTAAGAAAGTTTAATGGACAGCGAGAAAAGTGGCCGACAAGTTGGTGTTTTGAAACAGTTTTTAATATTCCAGAAAAGTAGTTTTTCTCCAACTTTATCTCGATTTTTCGAGCAAGTTAGATGGCCGTGTCAAAATCCACCTGGGAGATCTCGAAGAGGGTCATGTGGGCTTTCTACACGAATTAACGGATCTAAATTTGGATTTAAATAGAGAGATCCAACGGAGAAGTTGGGTACCTTGGTTTTAAATTATGATGATGTTGTCGTTTGTTGTTGGTGGATGTGTTGCCGTGGCGACCTCGAGGCGGGGCTACTGTGGCGGGGTGTGGAGATGCTCACCGGGAAGGGGGTATGGGATGAGCGGAGGAGTAAGGAAGAAGGAAGGTGGAGGAAGTGATTTTGATTCTAGGTTATATAAATATATATGTATATATAAATTAAAAAGGGAATGGGGGGTTTCAGCCAACACAATGTTGCTGCTGTTGCTTTGTAATGGGATGTGGGGCGCATGCTAGCTGCTTTGTTTGTTCTTCATGTGGTCGGCTCCCACATGGTGGGGCCGACCACTTGTTTATTATTTTTATTATTTTTCTTTCTTTTCCAAATCTTTTCTTCTCTTATCTAAAACTTCAAGATATATATATTTTCAAGATATATATATATATATACATAAAAAAATCTATTTAAATTCCAAATACCATTTAAAAGTCAACTATCCAATTATTTAATATATTTGAGCATATCTACATATATATATAACTTCAATCCTTAATAAATCAACTCAAAATAATAATGATATTTAAATAGGAAAACATGTTTATTAAATCTTCACAAAATAAATTTAATAATAATAAATTAATAAGATCGTCCCAATGAGCGCACTTACACTGCACACCCTTTCCCGGGTCCAAAAATTTGTACAACTTTGTAAAATATTATTTAAATAATAAAAGACCAATAATTGCACAAATAATTAAATAATTTGAAATTGTACATGAAATTCTAAAATAATTTTGAAATTATTTGTACATATCTAAAATATGTCTACAAGGCCACAATTAGTCACACTACAAGCTTACATGGGATTGGGTTCGGTCCGGGCCCTAGTTCGGGCTGTTTGGTCCAACCGAGTCTCTAAAAATCAATATACATAAAATAATTTTTTTAAGTCCAATAAAATAATAAAAATAGTAATAAAATATGGGATTTTACATCCTCCCCAACTTACAAGAATTTCGTCCTCGAAATTTAGGATTAATAGGGTAGATAGGGTTGAGGATTATGAAGAGTAGTTAAAGGCGAGGATATAGCCACATGAGTTGGTCGGTAGCTATCTAAATTCGTGTTGAAATAACCGATTGGGCAACCAAAGATGATACCTTGAGTCTATCTAGCAAGTACAGTGCCTTGTCTTTCCAAAATAAGTAAAAGACAAGAACAACAAAGGTTTCAAAGACGGTGTTATATATTGAGTACGAATTGCGGGGTTCATAGGCGGCGAAAATAATTCAAAAGAGAATTGCCAAGGCTGTCACGGATGAGACTCTAAGGTAAGTTTACTATGTCTTCTTCCACGTAGAATAATATGTGATAACTGAACCAAAGTGCAATAGGTTGATCAGACCATCATGCACCGATTCCGATTAGACAATATGTTAGTGGGTGCACCTAATAAAATATGCATGATCAAGCTTGATAATGAAATAAGCTTGCAAAACTGAAGCTATGTTAGCAACATGAGATAGTCAAAATATGAGCAAGGGAGGTACTGGTGAAGAAAATTTTAAATAGTCCAAAATCTTTTAAAATCAAGGCTCGCCCGAAGTTTGGGCCTATACAGTTGTCCTAGTGTTTCCTCATTTATGGCTTGGTAGACTAGATAAGGTAGGGTCCTCTGAATTTATAGTCTAAGTGAACTTACCAATGTGGTTCACAAGGAAAAAGGTTTGTTAGGTGGTGAGGTATTCTACCCAACTTACAAGAGTTAAACTAAAAGTATCATGGGACAATGGGTCAAGCAATCAAGATAAAGTACAAATTTAAGCATTTAAGGATTTTAGTAGAACACAATCACATATCGGGTCGAAAGAATTGAGTCGAGGTTGAATCCCTATCCGTGGTAAAAAATATATCGGTATCATGGTAAAGATTATATTTTGACCATTTTGACCATAAGGTCATATCAAGAAATAGAGTACAAAGAGATGGGTTTTGGTGGGACATAATATGTCTACAGGAAGGTGGGCTTGTCTAGGTCTTATATATAAAATTTGTTGGAAGAAAAAGTCTAGTGTTGTGCTCCCAATATCTAAGTCATGGTAAAGGACGCCAAAGATCTAAAATAGAAAGTGGGAGCTCATGTGGTGATAATTAATGCACAAAAAATAAAGAAGATCAAGTTAAAGCATGAAATAAAATTAATTAAAGAATCCAGTAAAATAATAATTTAGGGGCACAGTTCTAGTGAGAAGATAGTCTTCTAGATGAATACAGTCAAGGAACCATTAAATTATTATTCAAATGCAAATGGGTTAGAAGGTCGCAATTAAAAGATCTAGAATTGAAGGAAGGTCGAGTAAGTCAAGGTGAAAATACAGTCATATAGCTAGGTAGATGACTAACAACACTTGTGTATATACTACTATCATGGTCATAAGTGACATGACAATTAGTGTGGAATACTTCTAACTCATTAGGGCAACCTTTGTGGCCTACCATTAATATTTAACTCAAGTTTCCTCCAAAAGTTTCAAAATTAAACTTTCAAAAATAAACCACCAAAATTTGTATTCACTCTAAGCCGTTCAAATTCATCATAAAAATTTAAATCACTCTCATAAATCTCAAAGCAAAATTTTATCACGTTACTACTAACCTTTTCCAAAATCAACGTTTAAATTCAACTATTTAACTCAAGAGTTCATAATTTACGAATCCATAAAAATTTTACAATCAATCAAAAAATTTAACACTTTAAAATTTTCAAATAACTCGTAATAAAACTCTTAGCATATTAAAAGCAATCTCAAAAATTAAGCTCAATGCTCTCATCAATTTTAACTTCTATTCATGCTAAGTTATTCCAACAAAATCACAACTTTTAATTGGTAACTTCTTTTAATCAATCAAAATAACTTTCCATCACATGCTTCAAAATTTTCCCAAAATTTTTAATATTAGCAATCCCTCATTAAACTAAATTTTCAAATAATCTTATCAGTCAAAATCTTTTTTTTTTTACCAAAAATCTAAATAGATTTGTAATTCCTCAATCATAGGACACCATTTGAAATAAAAATTTGTCAAAAATCATTTTCATAACTTTGAAATATTTTAAACCAAAATTCACCGTCATTACTTCCACTTAAAATTCAAAATTTACTAAACACGAAGATCGCAAGTTATACAACTCAATTTAAATAATTCCTACGGCCATTTTTAAAAGCTAAGATCATTTTCAAACCAAATTTATAACCGTTCAACGGTGTATAACCATAATCCAATAAATCATAAATATCAAAACTCAAAAATCAAATAAATTTTATATTTGTTCAAAGATGTATAGCTATAACCCCATAATTCATAAATATCAAAACTCAAAAATCCAATCAATTTCTTAAATCTATGGTATAAAGATTCAAGCTATATATATATATTTTTTTCTCCTTCCTGCAGTATCAATCCTATGGTGTTTACTAATTAGAAATCTCAAGATTAAAACTTTCCGTGGCAATATCCTACTTGCTACAATTTACTAATCATTAAATCACACTTTTAGAAAAAAACTTACTAACTCAATTAGAGTCTTAAATGTATTCCAATTGCCAATATAACCATTCTAGCCATGTGTTTGACCTATGAGCATATACTAGTGTAGTCATCTTCCTAGTTGACACTAAGCACGAAAATAAGAATCAACGGTAGAAAGGAATCAAGCACGAGGCAATTCAAGGAATTCGAACGAGAGTTCGAAATTTGAAGCCAAGGGAAGAGGTCAAGCTGTATGGATGAAATTTCTAGATTCTAATCCTATGTTGCAGGCTCACATCGATACAGTAACGTAATCGAAGTGATAAACTCGACCTGTGTGGGCCACCACAAAAATATGTAACGCCCCAGTCCCAAAATACTTAGGACTAGGTACGTATCCATGCCAGCTGCATACATACGAAGTATACTCCAATATATGGAAACTCGTATATATACATAAGCTGTAAAATGCAGTAAACCAAGAGTAATCTAATCTCATCCACAAATGAAGAATAAAAGATATCATATAATCAACTGTAATAAGTCTTTGTACAATGCGTTGGGCGGAGACAAATCCACTACCAACAAGTAAGGAAAATATATATGGAAACGGAAATGATTTTGCGGGAGGAGCAAAGAAGACCCAAGACACGTCATCTCCGAATGAATAGAGAAGATCGCGACCTCGACTAGAACACCTGCAATATCACAAAAGCACACACACCTGGAGAGATAACCAGGTCCTCAGAGGGACGTAACAAGATACAGGAAGAACATGCCATATATACTGAATATAAATGTACTTTAAAATAAAGATAAAGTAAAAGTGTCCAAACCATAACACGGCTTAATATCCCATCATCGAAACAGTAGGCTACCCCTACAACCAAACAAGGACAAGGGGTAACATACTACTCCACGATGTGACATTTTCCCGTGCCATGATTGGAACATGAAATTTGCTAAGGTCTCCTAACCTTTCTAGTAGGCAATTTAGAAGACATATCGATGTATGGGCAGGTGAAGACTGACTCCTCCAGTACAAGGTAACAACTCGCAACACGCACACGTCAAGTACCAATACTATCAGCCTGCATAACTCGAGGCTAGCGGCCCCCGTGACCCATCAGTCCACATAGCTCGAGGCTAGTGACCCTTGCGACTCGACTACCGTAGTACGTAGTTACTACAGCTTTTGGATTTAGGGTAGCCCATACATTTATCTGTCTTCTCCCTCCCAAGGTCACTAACAGAAGGTAGTTCGCTAAGACTAGGCCTATATGCATAAAAAGGCAAGAAGAAAAAATAACTGAAAACAAATAAAAATAACCAGTAATGGATCCAACTGAGAACAGCTAATAAATATGCAGTAAATAAATAAATAAAGGTGCATGTAATTATAAACAGTAAATAAGGCAAGGTATCTTGCCTGAGGGTGGTGCGAGAAGCAAAAATCCAACAATCAGAATCGTCAACACGAAAGTCAAAATCTAAAAGAAGCTCCGGATGCTGAAACAAACATCATGAACGAGTTTGGAATAAAAGATATGCCTAGAAAACGCCTGTCCAAAAGTCAAATTCTTGAACAGGGGCAATTTCATAATTTTGGGTCAAAACGATGTCCGTCGTTGGACCCGCTTTGCACCGAAATGCGTGCCAACATCTACGGTATCTAAAGTCATCAAACTACATGTCTACAAATTTGTTTTGATGAGACAAACCCAATGGTATGTCAAATTTTCGATTCCGGTGGGCTGTGCACAAAATCTCCCGTTGACTGGGATTGTGGGCTCGCTAAATTAGCGTCCCGATCAACGGTCTCAGAATCGGACCAAACTTGGCTCACAGGACCAAAAAAATATTTTGAGTCCAATGGCGCAAGTTTTATCGCGATATCATGAGTGTGCACAAAGTTGTGACTTAATTTGCAAAGGGTCGATACGGGATATCTCGACGGATACGCACTGATTTCGTCGCGCACATGCAACGAAATCGGGTTCCGTCAGTTCCCACACGTCGACAACATCCATACGCACCTTTCGATGTGTATAGTATGCGACCACGTCGCCCGATTTGTCGGGGCGCACGCCGTATCGGGTGTTTTTCTACTTTTTTGAAAACAAAATTTACAATTTTTCGTAAAACTTTAACAACGTGTAACTTTTTACACACTAGATGAAAAGTGAATCCAGAAGGTGCGTTACAATCTCGGTTATGTTGTTATTCTCTGACTTCAATTAGTTTCTAAGAAAGTTTAATGGACAGCGAGAAAAGTGGCCGACAAGTTGGTATTTTGAAACAGTTTTTAATATTCCAGAAAAGTAGTTTTTCTCCAACTTCATCTCGATTTTTCGAGCAAGTTAGATGGCCATGTCAAAATCAACCTGGGGGATCTCGAAGTGGGTCATGTGGGCTTTCTACATGAATTTACGGATCTAAATTTGGATTTAAATCGAGAGAGAGAGATCCAACGGAGAAGTTGGGTACCTTGGTTTTAAATTCTGATGATGTTGTCGTTTGTTGTTGTTGGTTGTGTTGCCGTGGCGACCGCGAGGCGGGGCTGCTGTGGCTAGGCGCAGAGATGCTCGCCGGGAAGGGGGTATGGGATGAGCGGAGGAGTAAGGAGGAAGGAAGGTGGAGGAAGAGATTTGGATTCTAGGTTATATAAATATATATGTATATATAAATTAAAAAGGGAAGGGGAGGGGGGGTTTCAGCCAACACAATGTTGCTTCTGTTTCTTTGAATGGGATGTGGGGCGCATGCTAGCTGCTTTGTTTGTTCTTCATGTGGTCAGCTCCCACATGGTGGGACCGACCCCTTGTTTATTATTTTTATTTTTTTCTTTCTTTTCCAAATCTTTTCTTCTCTTATCTAAAACTTCAAGATATATATATATATATATATATATATATATATATATATATATATATATATATATATATATATATATATATATATATATATATATATATATATATATATCTCCAAAATACACAAAAAAATCTATTTAAAATCCAAATACCATTTAAAAGTCAACTATCCAATTATTTAATATATTTGAGCATATCTACATATATATATAACTTCAATCCTTAATAAATGAACTCAAAATAATAATGATATTTAAATAGGAAAACATGTTTATTAAATCTCCACAAAATAAATTTAATAATAATAAATTAATAAGATCGTCCCAATGAATGTACTTACACTGCACACCCTTTCCCGGGTCCAAAAATTTGTACAACTTTGTAAAATATTATTTAAATAATAAAAGACCAATAATTGCACAAATAATTAAATAATTTGAAATTGTACATAAAATTCTAAAATAATTTAGAAATTATTTGTACATATCTAAAATATGCCTACAAGGCAACAGTTAGTCACACTACAAGCTTACATGGGATTGGGTTCGGTCCTGGCCCTAGTTCGGGCTGTTTGGTCCAACCGATTCTCTAAAAATCAATATACATAAAATAATTTTTTTTAAGTCTAATAGAAATAAAAATAGTAATAAAAATATGGGATTTTACAATCAGTTTTTGTACTTCGCTCCAATCCTATCTAGATAACATTATCAGAGGACTTAGAGGACTTTTGTCCCACTTACTATGGACCAGGGTAGATAACGACTATGCTCAGGAGACTCCCTTGGAGCCGGTGGCCATTGAGGATGCACACCAGTAGTGCCTTAGCTGGATCTGTCTCCATGATATATTCAGTTGGGATTGTTGTTTATTCAGGATTTGTACTTATTGATATTGACTTCCAGACTATGTTTATATTTGACTTATGTTATTAAACTCTATTTCATCATTTTGTATCTCATATCAAATTCTTGTTATAATCTTCCTTAGATATATGTGATTGAGTGTCACTCCCCATTCCCGGAATACGTAAATTTTTGATTTTTCAAGTATATGGTATCTGGCACCTGTATCTTTATTGCATTTATCCTGTATTTGTAACTGGCCATGGCATGGAACAGTATCTCGTCGCGGATTAATGTGCCACCCCTTGTCCTTGTCTGGTTGTAGGCGTGGTTCACTGTTTCGATGATAGGATTTCTGAACCGTGTTGTGGTTAGGATTTTATTTAATTAATTTAATTAGTTGTATCACGTAACAATTAACATGTCATTAGTCACATGGTTAGAGCATGTTTAGGGCTTAGGGTTTTCTTAAGCCAACCCCTATATATATTGCATTTATTTAATATTTATCATGCATTTATTCTGTATTTAAATTCTTCAAATTTGCGCTTATTAATTTTTTTTGTATTTTATTTTCTGCTTTTCTTGGCTCTTGGTTCATTTCGGTTCATGGAAAACCAACTTGGTTCGGTTTGGTTCAACATGGAAAGGAATGGATGACTTGGATTTGGTGGAGAGAATGAATGGTGGAGATCCAATTGACCTTGATATAAAAGTTCTTCTTCCACTCTCTCTCTCTCTTCATTCATTCACATTTACTCCTCCACCAAACCCTAACCCATTTGGAGAGGCAAGTACATCTTGCACACCATGAGGGATTTCATGCATCCCCATTTATTTTTGGTCTATGTTGTTCATCTTCTCTTTCTCTACAAGTTTAGGTCTTGAAGTTCTTGATTTCCATGGATGGTTGGGTGTAGATCTAAGTTTTAAGTTTTGGTTTTCATGGTTTTGGTCTTCATATGAATTTAGGGTTTTGATCTATCAAATATTGTTGATTTCGAAATTAAGTGGTTCCATGTTGTAGAGAATTTGATTCTACTAAAGTTTGGCTTTTGAAAAGTTAGATTTCGATTTATTTTGTGGAAGTTATGGCAAAAAGAATTTTGGTTCGTTCCTATATATTCATCTGCAGCACGCACAGCATGTCGCGGAAGGCGCACCGCATGTCGCAGAAGGCGCATGTCGCAGTAGGCGCATATCATGTCGCGAATGAGCCGCATTAAGGCGCATGTCGCAGTAGGCGCATATCATGTCGCGAATGAGCCGCATTAAGGCGCATGTCGCAGTAGGCGCATATCATGTCGCGAATGAGCCGCATTAAGGCGCATGTCGCAGTAGGCGCATATCATGTCGCGCATGAGCCGCATTAAGGCGCATGTCGCAGTAGGCGCATATCATGTCGCGAATGAGCCGCATTAAGGCGCATGTCGCAGTAGGCGCATATCATGTCGCGAATGAGCCGCATTAAGGCGCATGTCGCAGTAGGTGCATATCATGTCGCGCATGAGCCGTATTAAGGTGCATGTCGCAGTAGGCGCATATCATGTCGCGCATGAGCCGCATTGAGGCGTATGTCGCAGTAGGCGCATATCATGTCGCGCATGAGCCGCATTGAGGCGCATGTCGCAGTAGGCGCATATCATGTCGCGCATGAGCCGCATTGAGGCGCATGTCGCAGTAGGTGCATATCATGTCGCGCATGAGCCGCATTGAGGCGCATGTCGCAGTAGGCGCATATCATGTCGCAGTTGAGCCGCATGAGGCGCATGTCGCAGTAGGCGCATATCTTGTCGCAGAATATGCCTATTTTGGTTGTTTCTGACTATCATATGTTCTATTTTGACTGAATTGTGGCTAGAATTTCTTCCAACTCCTAATATAAATTTATAGATCTTTTCCTTGGCTTCAAGAATATGTTACCAACTATTTTGTACCTGCTTTTATTATTATTGTATATTGTATATATATGACGGGCGTCCTGCTAGGACTCGTCTAATTCATGCTTGGCGCACCTGATTGACTGGATAGACTAGCCTTGCTCGCACATAGTAAGAACTGAGGAATTCCTAATTGCATAATTCCAGGATAACTTGGGACTCACAATAGCAAGCCGTAGGATTTGATTGGCCGTACAAGATAATTTGTTTGTGTACTGTACCTACTCTGTTGTCTAACTGGGATGATCAGAATGTCAGGACATGACGGGCCAACTTCTGTCCTTGTTTGGTTGGGAGGTTGGTTCGAAGTGTCGTGATGTGAATCCTAGTAGCAAGCAGAGATCTATTACTATATTCTCTTATTACTGGTTTTAATTCCCTCATATCGTGCTTCCTTGTGGTACTTGCTATTAGAGGTCTAACCTCTCTGGTTTTGCATGGCCAGATTTAGAGCCGGTTCTCGAGGATCCAGCTTACTTCCGCCTCCAAGATGGTCAACACTAGAGGGATGATCGCATGAGGACTCGAGTGGGTCCCTTACTTCACCACTCGTTTTGTTATTTACTTTATACCGTAGCCGTTTGGCACCGACATGTTAGTCGAATTGTCTTGTACTTACTTTTGCATAATTGTAATTAAGTCAGACTGCAGCTGATAACAATTGTGTACACCTTGCTATATCATCTGGCTATGTTTTATAAAGCCAGATCTCAAGAACATTTTTGACTGAGCATTTGGGACGCCTTACTGCTTATTCTTACATGTTCTCTATTTCTATTTTCTTGTTCGAATAATTGAGACAATAGATGTGAAGTGACCATAGTGAGACTTTCATGTAGTATGCACCCCCTCGTCTGGTTAGACAGTATTGATCGTATTATACGGTATTCATCTACCCGTAATACGTAGCTGGCTGAGTCATTCCCCCGCTCTCCAGTATTCTGGTTCTGGGGCGTGACAAGGTTTTAGTGGTGGCCCATGCAGGTCTGATTTCAGACTTGTGGGGTGCTTGATTTATAGGATGTCTCAATCACACATGTTTCCCCTTGATCTCCTGATTCGTTATTCTCAACCCTTGCTTGACATTCCGGTATCCTTTGACTTCATTGATCCTTCATGTCCGGTTGTTTGATTGTTCTCTTGTCCCTTTTCTTAGGGGCACCTCGTCTGCATCTGTCAGGATTGGACAGCAACAACAAGGGCAACATGGGCAACATGACCAGGTTGGTCAGCAACAAGGGCCAGTCTCACCTCAGGAGACTATCCAAGAAGAGGTGATAGTAGAACCAGAAGTTGGACCGCAGTATCCGGAGGTTCCAACACCACCTGTAGTTCCACCTACCCCTATGGAAGTGGATACACCAGCCCTTCTGGAGATCATGAGAGGAATGATGGCTGCTCAGCAACATCAGATGTTGGCCCAGCAGCACATGCACACTCAGCTACAAGAGCAGAATGTGTTGCTCAACCAAGGATTGCAGACGGCTCTGGAAAGAGGAATGAGGACTGATTCAGGAGCATCGGCCAGGTTTTGCAAGTACAACCCCCGCCGTTTCGAGGGCACGGAGGATGCTATTTCAGCAGATGTATGGCTCAAGGATATTGAGGCTATTCTAATAGCAGCTAAGGTGCCGACAGAAGAACGTGTAGATCAGGTAAAGTTGTTACTTCAGGATCTCGCACGTGATTGGTGGGAATCAGAGGAAGTAGGTATCAGACGTCCCGTTGCTTGGGACGATTTTACTGCAAGGTTCAAGACGAAGTATTATGGAGTTGTGGCACAGTTTGAGCTACAACAGAAATTTATCAACCTCAGACAGGCTGGCAAGACTGTAGATGCGTACGCAGCGAAGTTCTGCAGATTGAGCAGGTTTGCCCCAGAGATGGTAGCAACGGAGCGCCAGAGGGCGATGAGGTTCCAGCAAGGGTTTCATCTTGAGCTCTTGCAGTTGATAGAGGGGCACAACTACCAGACTTTTGATGAAGTATTGACGGCGACTCGAAGGCATGAGATCACCATTCAGAGGCTTGCGGCAAGGACTGGAGGTCAGAAGAGATCTCACGGTCAGATAGAAGGAGGAGAGGCAGCAGCGCCCCGAGCAACAGCACCATCCCCTGGCATTCGTATCCACGATGTGGCGATACGAGCACCAGCACTACCCAGGCAGCAGCAGCAACAACAACCGAGGAAGAACCAGCAACCCCCAGCGGGCTGCACTTACTGTGGTAAGGGAGGGCACACTAGGGATGTGTGTCGTTCAGCTAATGGATTATGCTTGAGGTGTGGCAGTCCAGACCATAGGATTGCCAATTGTCCTATGATACAGAGGCCAGGAGGGTCAGCTCAACGGTTTCCGGCATTGCCAGCTCCAGAGGTAGCACCGTATCAAGGGCCGACACTAGCAGTGAGGCCACTAGCCCAGCACCCATTACCGACGCAAGCTCAGATGTACCGACAAGCACAGCATTAGGTTGGGCAGCAGGGACAGGAAAGGCAGGGACAAAGGTAAGAAGGATTTGGAGTATTAGAGCAAAGATTGGCTGAAGGCGGTCAGGTTTTGAGTAAGTTTGAGTATTAATTATTATTTATTATAATTCTTTGAGTTTTATATTCGAAGAGTGAAGGCAACTTTTCGTCTCACTCATCTGCTCTCGTATTATGTGATACGTGAAATCATCATGTGTCTTGATTACGAGAGTACGTCCTGGACAGAGTCTCGTTCTTGATTTAGTCATTGGTACCAACTTATCTCAAGCATTGACCCTTGTCCACTTTGGGTGTCGGTGTAGGACCTCGAGGACGAATTCCTACCTGACTTGAGAGGCATATTTTATTCGTATGTCTCCGATCATTTCCCTTTAGGGTATGATTATTGTTTGCGCTCTTACTTAATTGCTCTATCTTTCGTAATCTGTTCGTATGCCATGTGTTGTTTGATAATCATGATTGTTATATGACATGAGTGTATTTCATGATCTGAGAGCGCGCTCGACTAGCCTTATTGAAATTCCGAGGACGGAATTTTTCTAAGGAGGATAGAGATGTCACTCCCCATTCCCGGAATACGTAAATTTTTGATTTTTCAAGTATATGGTATCTGGCACCTGTATCTTTATTGCATTTATCCTGTATTTGTAACTGGCCATGGCATGGAACAGTATCTCGTCGCGGATTAATGTGCCACCCCTTGTCCTTGTCTGGTTGTAGGCGTGGTTCACTGTTTCGATGATAGGATTTCTGAACCGTGTTGTGGTTAGGATTTTATTTAATTAATTTAATTAGTTGTATCACGTAACAATTAACATGTCATTAGTCACATGGTTAGAGCATGTTTAGGGCTTAGGGTTTTCTTAAGCCAACCCCTATATATATTGCATTTATTTAATATTTATCATGCATTTATTCTGTATTTAAATTCTTCAAATTTGCGCTTATTAATTTTTTTTGTATTTTATTTTCTGCTTTTCTTGGCTCTTGGTTCATTTCGGTTCATGGGAAACCAACTTGGTTCGGTTTGGTTCAACATGGAAAGGAATGGATGACTTGGATTTGGTGGAGAGAATGAATGGTGGAGATCCACTTGACCTTGATATAAAAGTTCTTCTTCCACTCTCTCTCTCTCTTCATTCATTCACATTTACTCCTCCACCAAACCCTAACCCATTTGGAGAGGCAAGTACATCTTGCACACCATGAGGGATTTCATGCATCCCCATTTATTTTTGGTCTATGTTGTTCATCTTCTCTTTCTCTACAAGTTTAGGTCTTGAAGTTCTTGATTTCCATGGATGGTTGGGTGTAGATCTAAGTTTTAAGTTTTGGTTTTCATGGTTTTGGTCTTCATATGAATTTAGGGTTTTGATCTATCAAACATTGTTGATTTCAAAATTAAGTGGTTCCATGTTGTAGAGAATTTGATTCTACTAAAGTTTGGCTTTTGAAAAGTTAGATTTCGATTTATTTTGTGGAAGTTATGGCAAAAAGAATTTTGGTTCGTTCCTATATATTCATCTGCAGCACGCACAGCATGTCGCGGAAGGCGCACCGCATGTCGCAGAAGGCGCATGTCGCAGTAGGCGCATATCATGTCGCGAATGAGCCGCATTAAGGCGCATGTCGCAGTAGGCGCATATCATGTCGCGAATGAGCCGCATTAAGGCGCATGTCGCAGTAGGCGCATATCATGTCGCGAATGAGCCGCATTAAGGCGCATGTCGCAGTAGGCGCATATCATGTCGCGCATGAGCCGCATTAAGGCGCATGTCGCAGTAGGCGCATATCATGTCGCGAATGAGCCGCATTAAGGCGCATGTCGCAGTAGGCGCATATCATGTCACGAATGAGCCGCATTAAGGCGCATGTCGCAGTAGGCGCATATCATGTCGCGCATGAGCCGCATTAAGGCGCATGTCGCAGTAGGCGCATATCATGTCGCGCATGAGCCGCATTGAGGCGCATGTCGCAGTAGGCGTATATCATGTCGCGCATGAGCCGCATTGAGGCGCATGTCGCAGTAGGCGCATATTATGTCGCGCATGAGCCGCATTGAGGCGCATGTCGCAGT
Source organism: Iris pallida (assembly GCA_029216955.1). Taxonomy (NCBI): domain Eukaryota; kingdom Viridiplantae; phylum Streptophyta; class Magnoliopsida; order Asparagales; family Iridaceae; genus Iris; species Iris pallida. The sequence goes on from JANAVB010001598.1 coordinate 895,257, forward strand.
AGGCGCATATCATATCGCGCATGAGCCGCATGAGGCGCATGTCGCAGTAGGCGCATATCATGTCGCAGAATATGCCTATTTTGGTTGTTTCTGACTATCATATGTTCTATTTTGACTGAATTGTGGCTAGAATTTCTTCCAACTCCTAATATAAATTTGTAGATCTTTTCCTTGGCTTCAAGAATATGTTACCAACTATTTTGTACCTGCTTTTATTATTATTGTATATTGTATATATATGACGGGCGTCCTGCTAGGACTCGTCTAATTCATGCTTGGCGCACCTGATTGACTGGATAGACTAGCCTCGCTCGCACATAGTAAGAACTGAGGAATTCCTAATTGCATAATTTCAGGATAACTTGGGACTCACAATAGCAAGCCGCAGGATTTGATTGGCCGTACAAGATAATTTGTTTGTGTACTGTACCTACTCTGTTGTCTAACTGGGATGATCAGAATGTCAGGACATGACGGGCCAACTTCTGTCCTTGTTTGGTTGGGAGGTTGGTTCGAAGTGTCGTGATGTAATGTGAATCCTAGTAGCAAGCAGAGATCTATTACTATATTCTCTTATTACTGGTTTTAATTCCCTCATATCGTGCTTCCTTGTGGTACTTGCTATTAGAGGTCTAACCTCTCTGGTTTTGCATGGCCAGATTTAGAGCCGGTTCTCGAGGATCCAGCTTACTTCCGCCTCCAAGATGGTCAACACTAGAGGGATGATCGCAGGAGGACTCGAGTGGGTCCCTTACTTCACCACTCGTTTTGTTATTTACTTTATACCGTAGCCGTTTGGCACCGACATGTTAGTCGAATTATCTTGTACTTACTTTTGCATAATTGTAATTAAGTCAGACTGCAGCTGATAACAATTGTGTACACCTTGCTATATCATCTGGCTATGTTTTGTAAAGCCAGATCTCAAGAACATTTTTGACTGAGCATTTGGGACGCCTTTCTGCTTATTCTTACATGTTCTCTATTTCTGTTTTCTTGTTCGAATGATTGAGACAATAGATGTGAAGTGACCATAGTGAGACTTTCATGTAGTATGCACCCCCTCGTCTGGTTAGACAGCATTGATCGTATTATACGGTATTCATCTATCCGTAATACGTAGCTGGCTGAGTCATTCCCCCGCTCTCCAGTATTCTGGTTCTGGGGCGTGACATTGAGTATATTATTCTAGATGATATATTATTCTCCGTTCGGAGTTGAGATTACTATTGACAGGTTATTATTCATATCTATTAGACTATTTAGATAGCACAATTGACCTATACATCGTTCTACCGTCGATACTGTAACATAGGCTGGACATACCCACGTACTCGTGCCCCTCTACCGGGTGTGGGTCAAGACACATTTTTATGGTGGCCCATACAGGTCCAGGTCATAATTAGTGTAATTCTGTAGTGGTGCATAGACTTAAAGTCCTATTACGAGCCTGCTATTATGATATAGCTTGTAGGCTATATTAGGGCATACTCAATCACAATTATGAAACTTCTAATCTTTTGATTACCATTTTAATTCTTCTTTTGCAATTATTCTTCGAATTTAATTGCCCTGCCTTGATAATATCTTATCTTGTGCCATATTGACTTCCTTGTTTGATCTATCTTTAGAATGCCGCCGAAGACTAGGTCACAGCGCTCTAGACCCGTAGGGCCCACAACACCTTTTGAGAGGTTTACAACTTTACGACCTCCTACTCCAGCTGCAGGAGCTCCACCTGTAGGAGTTGCTCCTACTATTTTTTTCATCAATATGGGAATATCAGCTACATACGGGGGCGCTCCTCCACCGGTTCAGAGGACCGTTCCAGTAGAGCCAGAGGTGATTCCTCTGCCACCTCTGCCATCAGCTGATACAGTACAGATATTCATACTATTTTGGCAGATGATGGAGGCGCAGAGGGCACAGGCTGAGGCTTTGTAGAGGCAGGTTGAGGTGATGCATCAAAACATCGAGAGTGCCAACTAGTTAGCACTTGCTGCAATGGATAAGCTGGCTACAACTCAACATCAGGGTTCTTCAGTCCAACAGCAGAAGACGAGGCCGGGTACTATTGTGGATTTCAGAAGGATGTGTCCTCGAGAGTTCAAAGGTACCGAGGGGATCCTCTATACTGACAACTGGCCAGAGGACATAGAGCGGATCTTACGACTGGCACAGATACCGGAGAGCTTGGATACCGAGGCAGCCGCCAGTTAGTTGTTCAATATCGCATTCACTTGGTATTGCACAAACCTAGGCTCACCGTTACGGGACTGTCCTGGGATGCCTTTAGGAAGTTGTTCAAGGAGAAGTTCTTCCCTGATGTGTCTTTGAGTGCCTTAGAGAGCCAGTTTTTCGGGCTGGTTTAAGGGAACTTGTTAGTCGATGAGTATGCTAATGAGTTTTCTGCTTGATCTGATTCGGGAAGAGTATGGTTCATGAGCTAGAAGATCGTGTCAGGACGTTCAGGAGGGGTCTGAACCGCATGGTCAGATCATGCTCGTCTAGGCGTCGTTTGGCAACTTTTGAGGACATTCTTATGGATGCCAAGATAGCGGAGGAGGACTTGGGCCTCAGGCCCAAGATAAAAAGTGATATCATGGGTGCTGGTACTAGTACAGGACCTTCCAAGTGTCCCCATATTCAGTCAAGGCCATTTCAGCAGTACCAGCATCAGTAGCACCATGCACCAGCTCATGCATATCCTCCATAGGTGTAGAGGTAGGTAGTTCAGTATGCGTTCTGTGGGAAGCTATGATACACCATAGAGGTCTGCAGGAAGAGGTTGGGTATATACATTTTTTGTTGGTCGTTCGACCACCAGCTGGAGGATTGTTTGGCCCATTCAACTCAGGAAGGTCCAGATAGAGCACCTCTTGCGAGAGCACCTACAACACCTTCTATTCAGCCAAGGGGACTGTCACTTTTGACGCAGAAGCAGTGTTTTGCCCAGCACCAGCATGAGAGGGGTGCACCTCAGGGCAGAGCATTTGTTTTGATGGTTGAGGAGGCCGAGCCCATTGCAGATGTAGTCACAGGTTTTGCTCTTCTCGATTCCTTTCCTACTTTAGTATTATTCGACTCTGGTGCTACACATAGCTTTGTATATATCGCTTTTGCTTTTGGACACCATATTGTTGCTGAACCATTGGGTAGGACTTGTAAGATCATGACCAGAGGAGACATTATCCTGGTCAGTAATGTTTGCAAGGGACGGAGAGGTTTTTTGGGTGGCCGGGATTGGAGTGCATGCTTGCCCGTAATGCCACTTCCGAGCTACAATATTGTACTCATCGGAATGGATTAGTTGTGTAGGCACCATGCTAGTATAGATTGTAGAGAAGGCAGAGTTTTGTTCAGTCTGCCAAGAGAGCCAGAATTTAAGTTTGTCAGAGGGATAGCTGAGTAGAAGGATGGCTACTTCTGTGGAGCTATGTTGGAAGGTAAAGATTTATCATATTCACTGATAACAGAGTTTTTAGATGTTTTCCTGAGGAGTTATCGAGGATGCCGCCGGATAGGGATGTTAAGTTCTTTATAGACTTGGTGTCGGGTGTGGAGCCGATTTTGCAGCACGTCTATATTTGACGTTGCTTCGTGGTACTTTGGAGGAGAGCTTCGAAGGTTACAAACGAGAATGTAAGAAGAAACTCATGAATAGGAATCTTCCAATTATACTTTGTTTTTTTTGGCTTGTTATGCTGGAGAGTTGATTCTTTACTCCGTTGACGATCTAATGACGAGGGATAACTGTCGGGCCTAGCTTCCTGGCTAAGGAGGAGCAACAAGAATTCTCTTTGGGATACTCAGGAGCTCTTGAGGAAATAGAGGGAACCGGAGAGTTTGAATGGAGGAGAGCCCTCATATTTATAGCCGAGGGGAAGATAATTACATGTGCCTAGAAGCAAATATGTGCGTGGGTCTTCGTCTGCCACATGGCACTCCTAAACAGGAGTCAATTGTAACCACGCACACACTTTACTGGTGTAGGGTATGGCTGATTGCCACGTAGGAGATGGTTGGGCTTTTACTGTTAGAGAAGATCTCAAATTGCTCCAAACCCGTTCTCTATCTTGACTAGGTCTTCGACACGTGGCACACGCCTAGTTCTATTGCAGCCAATAAGTTACCTGCACCTAGGAATCACTGTCCTAGGTAGCATGTTGTTCATATAGGGAGAGAACTATAGGCATGGGGTAGAAGCACACGCGCTTGGGAGAGACTCAGGGTGGCACACACTTAAGTTAGATCATGCAGCACATGCCTGAATTTAATCAAGCATTACGCGCATGTCTATACTATTTTCAAGGAGAATAAACTTTGACTTCTATGTTCATTCTTTGTACGAGAATCAAAGCATCGAGTCGAAGGCTTGAGAGGTGTTAAGCCCTTTAAATGCAGCTTCAGGGAGAGCAACTGAGAGGCGTAGATAGGGTCGCAAGGGATTTGGCGCACTCGTATAAGTCAGGCACGGGTAGGAGGAGGGGCACGTCTTTAGTGAGGCGTGAGTGGCTTAAGTAATCATAACTTTGGTTTCTGTGCCTTGGCCGTCTTTTGCACAGAGATCTAAGTGTTCTGTCCAAGGCTTGAGGGCATAGGTGACATGACGCCTGGGTGAGGCGTATTCATGATGTTGCTTTGAAGAGACGTAGGCCGCTTAATGCCTAGTTGGTGCCCAAGTGTGGCATAGGGTCACCCTTCTTTTTGAAGCATATAATCCATGCTGCTACAGTCAATAGGATCAAAAAAAGTGATTTGGCAGAGTTGAAGAAGCAGATAGATGAGCTGCAGGACAAGGGATTTATCACATTCAGTTCTTTACGTTGGGGCACTCATGTTTGTTTGTACCAAAGAAGGATGGATCGGTACACATGTACATTGATTACAGGGCGCTGAACAACCTTACTATCAAGAACAAATACCCGCTGTCGAGGATTGATGACTTATTTGATCAGTTGAGCGACACGAAGGTATTTTTGAAGATAGACTTGAGGTGGGGATACCATCCGTTGAAGGTATAGAAGGAAAACATTCTGAAGACTACCTTTTGGAATCGATATGGCTAGTATGAGTTCACCGTGATGCCATTTGGGTTGACTAATGCCCCAGTAGTATTTATGAACTTAATGAACAAAGTATTCCATCAATATCTTGACAAGTTAGTGGTGGTATTCATTAATGTATCCTAGTCTACTCGAAGATGCCAGAGGAGCACGAGGAGATGCCAGAGGAGCACGAGGAGCATCTGAGGATTGTGCTAGAGACTCTCAAGAAGGAGATTCAAAGCACAGTTGCAGAGATTCAAAGCTTTTTGGGTCTGACAGGCTACTACGGGACGTTCTTGTAGGACTTTTCCCAGATTGTAGAGCCGATGACCCGACTCACTAGGAAAGACGTGGAGTTTGTTTGGACCAAGGAGTGTCATGCCGCCTTTGATGAGTTGAAGAAGAGGTTGACCACAGCTCCCATCTTGACTTTGCCATCGGGGAAAGGTGGTTTCACTATCTACAATAATGCATATGGAAAAGGCTTCAGTTGTGTTCTTCAGCAGCATGGGAAGGTGATTGCCTATACATCCAGGCAATGGTGTCCTCGTGAAAAGAACTACTCGACCCATGATCTGGAGTTGGCAGCTTTGTCTTTGCTTTGAAGCTGTGGAAGCATTACTTGTATGGAGAGCACGTAGAGATCTTCACAGATCACAAGAACTTGAAGTACTTATTTGTAGAAGCATGAAAAATATCACTTCTAGTCCCACATCGGAAAGGAGAAGAAGAAAGGGCTCACTCCATTCTATAAATAGAGCCCCCTTGCCTACTTCGAAAATGGCACCAACTTCTCTTCCCTTCTTCCAACTTGGACTCTTCCTACTACGCACCTTCGGGTGCTAAGTCGAAGCAGTCTAGGGCAGTGCAGGCTCATCGAGCTCAGTCAACTATCCCAACCTCTGACCATTAGAGCGTCCCGCGAACTGTTAAGCGAGCCTCCGATGGAAAGTTGTACAGAACCGCCCGTGTCCAGCCCCCGACGGCAAACGGACAGGGTGGTTCTCCAACTTAGACTCTTCCTACTACGCACCTTCGGGTGCTAAGTCGAAGATGTCTAGGGCAGTACGGGCTCTTCGAGCACAGTCAGCTGTCCCAACCTCTGACCATCAGTGCGTTCCGCTAACTGTTAAGCGGGCCTCTGATGGAATGTTGTACAGAACCGCCCGTGTCCAGCTCCCGGCGGCAAACGGACAGGGTGGCTCTCCAACTTTGACTCTTCCTACTACGCATCTTCAGGTGCTAAGTCGAAGAAGCCTAGGGCAGTACGGGCTCGTCGAGCTCAGTCAGCTGTCCCAACCTCTGACCATCAGAGCGTCCCGCTAACTGTTAAGCAGCCTCTGATGGAAAGTTGTACAGAACCGCCCGTGTCCAGCCCTTGGCGGCAAACGGATAGGGTGGTTCTCAAGAGTCTCCCAACAAAGATCGAGGGCAAGTGCTTTTACTAGCCCCGCATCAGGGAGCAAACAGGATACCTACGCACTCGTATGCTCGGGATGCCCGGGCCCACAAAGCGAGTGCAAAGGTTGATCGAGATGTCCTTGACTTGTGAGATGTGATCCTTCCCAAGCGCAAGGAAAGATGGGAATTCTCTATGCGGCTCGATATCAACATGGAGTCTCATGCAGCTCAAAACCCAGAAAACTCCATGCGGCCCATGAGGATTTTTTATGCGGCTCAAAAAATCCATAGAAGCTTCATGCGGCTCAAAACCCAGACAGCTTCATGCGGCCCAAAAGCAAAGGAGGAATCTTATGCGGTTCGAAATCAGCCTAAGAAGCTGGCCATAATTACTCTGACATAAAGGAGACAGCTCTGACAAAGATGATGGCTCTGACATAAAGACAAGACGTGACATACTCCTAAAAAGACGAAAAAATCATCATGATATCTGGCATAGTTCACAAATTCCAAAGACAACTCTTTATGCAGATCGCCTATGCGTCCTTCATGCGGCTCAGTCATGAGAGACCACTCTCATGCGGCTCAGTTATGAGACTACTCTCATGCGGCTCGGTCATGTGACCACTCTCATGCGGCTCGGTCATGAGACCTCCCTTACGCGGCTCAGTCATGAGACCACTCTCATGCGGCTCAGTCATGAGACAACTTTCATGCGGCCCGGTCATAGGACACTCTTTATACGACTCGGCTATGGGACAGTCCTTCATGCGGCTTAGCCAGGATGCATCATTCATGCAGCTCGCCACAGAGTAGCAGTTGAGACACGTTGCAGAAATTGACCAAGTCTTAACAGTTCAGATTTAGTGCAACAAACAGATCATGATCAATCTTACCCAATCCCCAGCTGCCCGCTTTTCGAGGCACAGTTACAAGGATGTGGCCCAAAATTAGCCACGTGGCTGTACACCCCCATTACTCATGAATTCCTATAAATAGCAAGGTGCTATTCCCTTGTACACACAGAGACATACAAAGAGATATACACACACCCATACAGAGAGAGAGAGCATTTCTTCGTCGGAGCCAAGGTTGCGTTCGATCGTCCAAGGAGTAAGGCAGAGTTGATAGCACTTTCCCGAGCCTCTACCGTCACCCCAGAATCAAAACTAAACAATTTTACTTAGATTGCTTTTCCTATGTTTTGTTCCTAGGCTCTCTTTTGTAAAAGCGAGTTTATAATTGTGAGTTAAAGTTCAGTCCTCCTATAAAATTGTTCTGTTCTACGACAATCAATGGCAAACACGATGGCGGCTCTGCTGGAGACTAACTTCTCCACTGCTGAGAAGTTGGTGATACAATCGAACGTAGCCATACTCGACTCCACGCAACAGATGCTGGTTGTTCGCTTCGACCAGCAAGCGTTTGAAGAGATGCTCTCCGAGGGGAGCGCTAGCCCCATCTAGAAGCGAGCTGACCCAAAGAAGGCCCGCAAGGAGTGGAGGCCTAAAATTGTTGCCCCTCCCCAAGCTCTGGAAGAAGTGTTCTTTGCTGTCCAAGACAGCGAAGAAGACTCATATGCGACCTCACTTCAGGCCGCAGAGGACCCTGCTGTCCCCAAGTCCGGCAAAGGAAAACGCTACGATGCTGGACTTGAGGAAGCAAATGGAAACTCTATACGGTCCACGAAGAAGCCGCATAAGGGTGCCAGCCGCATACAGAAGGCTCATGCAGCCACCAATCCCAGCCGCATGCAGAAAGCTCATGCGGCCACCAATCCCAACCGTATGCAGAAGGATCATGCGGCCACCAATCCTAGCCGCATGCAGAATGCCTATGCGGCCACCAATCCTAGTCGCAGGCAGATGACCTATACGGCACCCAATCCCAGCCGCCGGCCATCTGCTCTACGTGGCTCGGGTTCAGTCTTCGACCGCCTCTCATGCGGTCCTGACATCAGATGCTCTAATAAGAATGTACCAGATTCTATGCGGCACAGTTTGGACTCTTCCTACTATGTACCCTCGGGTGCTAGAATGAAGAAGTCTAGGACAGCGCCGGCTCGTCGAGCTCAGTCAGTTGTCCCTACCTCTGACCATCAGAGAGTCCCGCTAACTATTATACGGGCCTCTGATGGAAAGTTGTACAGAACCTCCCGTGTCGAGCCCCGATGGCAAACGGACAGGGTAGTTTCCAAGAGTCTCCCAACACTGATCGAGGGCAAGTGCTTTTACAAGCCCCGCATCAGGAAGCAAAAATGATACCAATGCACTCGTGTGCTCAGATTCTCGGGCCCATAAAACGAGTGTAAAGGTTGATCGAGATATACTTGACTTGCGAGATGTGATTCTTCACAAGCGCAAGGAAAGAGAAGAAACCTTGGTGTGCAAAGAGTCCATCTATGGACATCACTGCACTCAAGTCATTGTCAACTACTGCAAAAAGACAACAGTATAAGAGGACCGGCAGTCCGTCTTCCAACGACTACAGCAGCTAGGACCGGTCCTAGAACAAAGCTCGGGAGACGAGTCACTTCCTTTCGCCTCCTGTAACTCTACCCGGAAGGTCCCTATCGGCAAAGGAGGAAAGAAAATAAATACCTCTAGCCCAATGTCCTCAACCAGCACGGCCAAGAAACTCTCATCTAGGGGGTTGTCCACAGCCGTCACAGATGGGGTTTATCAAGGTACCCGCTCAAAGAAGAAAGCCTCATCACTTGGAGATTCGTCATCTGCATCCCTGGTGGTTGTTGGAGCTGGAGGTAGCATTCCTCGGAACATCCACAACAATCCGGTGTTCCAAAAAAAAGAACCAGAGGAAACAATTCCCCCAACAGATACAACGGAGTCTGACATCCCTGAAGACGTCCACAAATCCTAAGACGAGGCAACCTCCTATGCAGGAGGTGGCACCTCCTTCGAGTCCGAACCAGAGAAGAATATTTCCACATACCCCGATGACTTCTTTATGCGAGAGTATGATTCAGAGGGCACGTCTTCTACAGTTCCTTCCACTTCTCATCATGTGAGAACGACATTTATGACTGAGAATGATCAAGACGGTCCTAGTGATCGTCAGCGCCTCGACACTCTCGAGGCCATACTTCATACCTTGGTTAAGTCGGTAGACGAGATCAAGGCGGCCCTACCGGCTCTACAAGCAAAGACACCTGGTCAAACAAGCTTGGGTCCCGCCGCCAATGCGGACTCAAACACGACCGTACCAACCCCGGGTGATAATCCACCTGGAGTATCGGCTACCATTGCTGCAGAACAGGTTAGGGAGGCAAGAAGAGAGGTCCAGGAGCTCCGTACAATGTTTCATGCCCGAAAAAACTCTCAAGACCTCAGGATACGACAGCCGTATCCCGCTGCATGGAGAGATGTCCCCTTCCCTCCACGATACAAGCCATTCAATATCAATCCATATGACGGGAAGACCTCTGCAAGTCTGTATATGACCTACCTCGAGGTCACAATAGACCATCTGCCGTATGACGATGCCATCCTTACCCGATTATTCATCGAGGCATTGGAGGGGGTTGCTTTCGATTGGTACCGCAACCTGCCGGATAACTACGTCCATTCCTTTGCCGGCTTCAAACATATATTCTTGGAAAGGTTGTATGAGGTGGGATAAGATGTGATAATGTTAAACCTTATATACGTTGTTTAAGGAGAAAAAAAACTGACAAGGAATTATATCGAGCAGTTTTGCCAAACCGCGATGACATTGCCTTCTGGTAACCCGGACTCCTCTTTAATTGAGATTTGCCAAAAGAGGATGCTCTCCACAATCAGCCTCTGGATGGGCGAAGATCAATTTAAAGACTAAAAGGCCTTCATCATCAACGCCACTAGCGCAGAAGCAAAATTGAAGAGGGCTCGCCAACTGGGGCTGCATATCTCGGATGGAGAGGATAAGAGCAAATGTCCTAATACCAACAACAACAACAACAATAGCTAGTTCTTCAAGAAAAATTATGACTAAATAATATCTTGCAACTATCTCTCAGATTGTGAGTTATGTATCCTCTGGTACCGCTAAACTTACACTCTGACCCCAAATCTTCCAGATTGTTGAGTTATGCACCCTCATGTACCGCTGAATTTACTCTATGACCGCTCCGAGTGGATTCATATCGCATTTCCTGGGCAACAAGTCATGTATGATCATACCTCTGAACTTTCACCCCAAATACTTTTCCCCACCAGAATCTCCTTCAAATCTATTACCTGCACCAACAGTGCGCAGAAGGGTGATAGGTCCACAAAATTTATCCTAATCTATTACCCGCACCACAAGTACGCAGAAGGGTAATAGGTCCATGAAAGTTATCCTAATCTATTACTCGCACCATCGGTGTACCAAAGAGTAGTAGGTCCACAAAATAGCATTCGAATCTATTTGCTCGCATTTCCATATGCACAAAAGGGCAATAGGTCCACAAAATTCTCCAAACGGGAAAAACAACCATATCCATATTACCTCTGAGTTATTTTCTCGTCCATCACAAACAAATCACCCAATACATAGAACTTCTACGTTGATAACACCTCTGAGTTGTTCTGTGTATCCCCATTTGGCCTACTCCTACTATGACCTCCCTACCTCTGAGTAGGAAGGCTTTGTTTTGACCCATATTTATCACGTCCTCATTACCTCTGAGTAAATATGTTGGTTTTCTCTTTACTTATTATCAGTACTCGTATCGCCATTACACAAAAATGGTAATAAGTCCAAAAAAATTATCCTAATCTATTACTCGCACCACCGGTTTACCAATGAGTAGTAGATCCATAAAATATCATTCAAATCTATTACTCGTACTACCAGTGCACGAAAATGGTAATAGGTCCACAAAATTCTCCAACGGGGAAAACAACCACGTCCATATTACCTCTGAGTTGTTTTCCCGTCCATCACAAACAAACCACCCAATACATAGAACTTCCATGTTGATAGCACCTCTGAGTTGTTCTGTGTATCCTCATTAGGCCCACTCCTACCACGTCCTTATTATCTCTGAGTAAATATGTTGGTTTTCTTCCTGCTTATTATCCGTACTCGCACCGTCAGTACACAAAATGGATAATAGGTCCATAAATATCCACTGTTGACAACAAATGTTGTATTAGGTCCTCTAGTACATGCACCCTTTTTTTCACAATCATATGTTTCTGGAACCCAGTTGTTCCGGGGCATTCATTACCCGTTACGTAGAACTTCTACGTCCATATTATCTCTGAGTTGTTCTTTGTATCCTCAATTGAGTCCACTCCCACCACATCCTCATTACCATCAACCCCATATTTACCATGTTCTCACCACCTCTGAGTAAATATGATGGTTCCCTCTCTCAACTTATTATCCATACCTAAAACCAAGGTACGTCAAGGGTGATAAGTCTACACAAAATCCCCAGCGGAAGTACCCAAACCTATCACGTCCATGCTACCTCTGATATGATTGCCACACCAAAATAACTCTACTTTTTATGCTTCTTATTCAAAGTATTCCAAATTTGTAATTTGAAAACTTTGAAGGGGGTCTTGTAGAAGCATGTAAAATATTACTTTTAGTCCCATATCGGAAAGGAGAAGAAGAAAGAGCTCACTCCATTCTATAAATAGAGCCCCCTTGCCTCCTTTGAAAAGGGCACCAACTTCTCTTCCCTCCTTCCAACTTGGACTCTTCCTACTACGCACCTTCGGGTGCTAAGTCGAAGAAGTCTAGGGCAGTGCGGGCTCATCGAGCTCAGTCAACTGTCCCAACCTCTGACCATCAGAGCATCCCGCTAACTGTTAAGCAGGCCTCTGATGGAAAGTTATACAGAACCGCCCGTGTCCAGCCCTCGGCAGCAAACGGACAGGGTGGTTCACCAACTTGGACTCTTTCTACTACGCACCTTCGGGTGCTAAGTCGAAGAAGTCTAGGGCAGTACAGGCTTGTCGAGCTCAGTCAGCTGTCCCAACCTCTGACCATCAAAGCATCCCGCTAACTGTTAAGCGAGCCTCTGATGTAAAGTTGTACAGAACCGCCCGTGTCCAGCCCCCGGCGGCAAACGGATAGGGTGGTTCTCTAACTTGGACTCTTTCTACTACGCACCTTCGGGTGCTATGTCAAAGAAGTCTAGGGCAGTACGGGCTCATCGAGCTCAGTCAGCTGTCCCAACCTCTGAGCATCAGAGCGTCCCGCTAACTGTTAAGCGGGCCTCTGATGGAAAATTGTACAGAACTTCCCATGTCCAGCCCCCGACGGCAAACGGACAGGGTAGTTCTCAAGAGTCTCCCAACAAAAATCGAGGGCAAGTACTTTTACTAGCCCCACATCAGGAAGAAAATAGGATACCTACACACTCGTGTGCTCGGGATACCCGGGCCCAAAAAGTGAGTGCAAAGGTTGATCGAGATGTCCTTGACTTGCGAGATGTGATCCTTCACAAGCACAAGAAAAGAAAGGAATTCTCTATGTGGCTCGAAATCAACATGGAGTCTCATGCGGCTCAAAACCCAGAAAGCTCCATGCGGCCCATGAAGATTTTTTATGCGGCTCAAAAAATCCAGATAAGCTTCATGCGGCTCAAAACCCAGAAAGCTTCATGTGGCCCAAAAGCAAAGGAAAAACATTATGCGGTTCGAAATTAGCCTAAGCAGCTGGCCAAAATTACTCTAACATAAAGGCGACAGCTCTGACAGAGATGATGACTCTGACATAAAGATAAGACATGACATGCTCCTAAAAAGATGAAAAAATTATCATGATATCTGGCACAGTTCACAAATTCCAAAGACAACTCTTTATGCCGTTCGCCTTTACGACCTTCATGCGGCTCAGTCATGAGACCACTTTCATGCGGCTCAGTCATGAGACTGTCACGACCCGCACCCTAGAGTAAGGGCACGAGAAGTGGGTACGTCCAGCCTACGTCGTAGTGTCGGCGGTAGAACGCTGTCCTAGATCACAACATCTAACAATATAATACTAACAGTTTATACTCCCCGAATGGGGGTGACATAGCAGAAATAAACTCAATCACAACTAAGGAAGAAAAAGCACGATATGATATAGAACTCAAGAAAATACAGATGATCAGAAGAGTCTGAGATAACATCTCAACAAATATCCAGAAATACAAGTCTATCTACTGAATATGAAATAATATATACAACCCAGATCTCAAAGACAGAAATAGTAAAACCTAGACTAGGGAGCCTCAGTCTCGATAGCTACTGGATCCGACTGGAAATATGGGTCACAAGAAACATCTACAGCTGTCCCATAGTAGGTGTCTACGTAGGCCTCATCCTCTGTAATATTTTTAACAGGTCCAATCAGGACAGGAACGAGCACAAAATATCTCACGCAGTTCATATCAAGTTAGGAAATATAAAGCATGCAATAAAGTAAGGTACAGGAAACGCTGAAAGAGAATGTATATGAAAAACAGCAAAGATTTGATAATAGAAAATATCTATATATGATACGTAAGAACTGTAAGCAATGTGTGATTTAGAGTACAATATGGTTATGTAAACGGTCTAGGACAATACAATGGTAACTCCATTGTACGTGAGTGTACAATAGACATATACAATAGTTATACAATATTGTACAATAGGATTTGAGTACATAACCAATTCTACTCCCCCTCTCCAATCAATACACAAGGATCCACTCCAGTTACGTTATCTTGTACAATAGTGTACAATGTTATACAATAGATGTACAATATTATACAATAGATGTACAATGTTATACAATAGTTGTACAATGTTATACAATAGTTGTACAATGGTCTATCCCTGGAACTCATGTGATAATGAGAGTACAATATGCACAATGAATATACAAGGATATGGGTATTCAATAAATATAATATGTAAGTAAAACGTACATCACAATATGTATCTAGTGAATACAAGGGATAACATCTCAAAAGAAGATCCATATAGTACCAATCCGTGATAACAATCGTGTCAGCATCAAGTACAGTAATCTAGAGCAAGAATGTAAATCCAGACAAGTATCAAACGGTCAGAGAATGTACTCGCCTGATAACCTGAACAGCTGATAGGTATAGAGGTCCAAACTGACGCCATAGAGTCCAATTTAGAGCAACACAGGTCAAGATGTATACGAGAGATGATAAATGAAATGTACAATGCATCTGCATGCTGTCTAGGTCAAACTAGACTAAAGTCAACACTTGGTCAACTCTAGTCAACCACACTAGTCAAATTAGGTCAACTAGGTCAAGTCCTAGCCCAAACAAGTCTAACAAGTCTCACTAGGCCTAACCAAGCCTAGGCTAGCACTCACACAATCACAAGACAATATGAACCACAATAATGCATAATATAAAAAGAATGATATATAATGATAGCAGAGACTACTCTCATGCAGCTCGGTCATGAGACCACTTTCATGCGGCTCGGTCATGAGACCTCCCTCATGCGGCTCAGTCATGAGACCACTCTCATACGGCTCGGTCATGGGACAACTTTCATGCGGCCCGGTCATGAGATACTCTTCATGCGACTCGGCTATGGGACAGTCCTTCATGCGGCTCAGCCAGGATGCATCATTCATACGGCTCGCCACAGAGTAGCAGTTGAGACACATGGCAGGAATTGACCAAGTCTTAACAGTTTGGATTTTGTGCAACAAATGGATCATGATCAATCTTAACCAATCCCAGCTGCCCGCTTCTCGAGGCACAGTTACAAGGATATGGCCCAAAATTAGCCACGTGGCTGTACACCCCTATTACTCATGAATTCCTATAAATAGCAAGGTACTATTCCCTTGTACACACACAGAGACATACAGAGAGATATACACGCATCCATACAGAAAGAGAGAGCATTTCTTCGCCAGAGTCAAGATTTCGTTCGATCGTCCAAGGAGTAAGGCAGAGTTGATAGCACTTTCCCGAGCCTCTACCGTCACCCCCAGAATCAAAACTAAACAATTGTAATTAGATTGCTTTTCCTAGGTTTTGTTTCTAGGCTCTCTTTTGTACAAGCGAGTTTGTAATTATGAGTTAAAGTTCAGTCCTCCTATAAAACTGTTCTGTTCTACGACAATCAATGGCAAACAGTGTTCACTCAGAAAAAGTTGAATATGAGACAAAGGCGGTGGCTAGAGCTGATGAAGGACGTCTATATCTCTTTGCAGTATTATTCAGGAAAGGACAACGTAGTTGTCGATGCCTTGAGTAGGTATCCGATAGCTCTATATTTGATGGTAGATCATTACTTATTTGCATATCTGAATAGTTTAGGTATCGAGGTGGTAGTTCCTGGGATGGAGATATAGATTTGAGGTTAGAAGATTCAGTCTAAGCTGATAGACAGGTTAAGTCAGCACAATTTTATGATGTGACTAAGAAGCATCAGAGAGCAGGTTCGGGCAGGGTTATTGGATGATTTCTCTATTGCCAAAAATGGGTTATTAAGGCACGGTACTAGATTGTGCGTGCCTTGTAGAGGGCTTCGGGAGGAGGTTCTTCAGAAAGCACATCGTTCTCGGTACTCTATGCATCCTGGTGCCAATAAGATGTTTAGGGGCCAGAGAAAGCACATATGGTGGTATGGTATGAAGTGGGAGGTGGCATAGTTTGTATCCATATGCTTAGTGTACCAGTAGGTAAAAGCAGAGAGACAGAGGCCCGAAGGTCTGCTTCAGCCATTACCTATTCTAGAGTGGAAGCGGTAACACATTACATGTATTTTGTGTTTGGACTTCCACGATCTCGAGAAGGAAAAGAGGCAATTTGGGTCATCGTTGACAGGTTGACCAAATCGGGCCATTTTTTACCTTTCAAGGTAGGTTTGTCTAAGGAGAAGTTGGTCAAGATGTATATAAGATAGACCATCAGGTTGCACAGGGTTTTTGTGAGAATAGTCTCGGATCGAGATAGTCGCTTTACTTTTCACTTCTGGAGGAGTTTGCAGGCTAGCTTGGGTACTCAGCTCAAGTTCAGTACCGCATATCACCCTCAAATGGATAGGCAGTCGGAGAGGACCATTCAGACTCTCGAGGATATGCTTCATACTTGTGTGTTAGATCTCGGCGGATCTTGGGAGGACCATCTCCACCTGGTAGAGTTTGCTTACAACAACAGCTACCAGGCCAGTATAGAGATGTCACCATCTGAGGCTCTATATAGACGGAGGTATCGCACTCCTTGTCTTGGGATGATGTTAATGAGAGAACTTTGCTTGGCCCAGAGATGATTGTGGATGCATCAGAGAAGGTTAAGCTGATTAGAGATACAATTCGGGTGGCACAAGACAGACAGTGGAATTCGGCCGATAGCCACCGGAGACCATTAGAGTTTGAGGTATAGTTTTAGTTCTTTAGTTTGTGCTTGCTTGTGATTGTTTGCTTTAGGATTTGTGTTGAGTCATGTTTTCTGATAAGTTGACGATCTGGTGTTCCTGAGGATTTCTCCGATACGAGACACGATTCGCTTTGGTGGGGACAGGAAGCTTAGTCCGCAATTTATCAAACATTTTACCATTCTTGAGAGGATCGGTGCAGTGGCCTATCGACTAGACGTGCCGCCTATGTTAGTCGGAGTTCACAAAGTGTTCCATGTGTCACAGTTGAGACGGTACGTATTTTCATGCCCCGATCCTACTAGGGTCGGTCGTCCTCGCTTTAATCCCTGCAGGATCGTTCATACACGCTAAGGCGTGATGTCGTGCAAGCCTAAGTTGTGCTTGCACAAGGCCAGTACCTACACAATACAACTTGACAACACAAAACACAATGCAAGCAGAACAATTAAAATATAGAAAACCAATTCGACACAAAGATTTAAAATAGAAAGAACTTCTTTTATTGAAAACTTGACAGGATTACAAACTACAAATCTTGTGACTCAAAATGCTATAACATGGCTTACATATTTCTTTTTGATACTCTTTTAAAAATAGTCACAGTGCCCATACATCATATTCCTTTATTACATAAACCAAAAGTAAAGACACCTTCAAAAGAAAACTTGTTGAACTGAAAGTAGAAAGCTTCGACACGATCGAACAATGTTCTACTGGATTAGACAAGCTTCCAGCGCCTCTCAGCCCGATCCCGCTAGGGTCGTTCGTCCTCGCTTTGATCCTTGCGGGATCATTCGTCCTCCCTAAGGCATGTTACCGTACATGCCTAAGTTGCACTTGCAAAAGGCCATACCTGCACAATATAACTAGACAACACAAAACATAATGCAAGAAGAACATTTAAAATGTATTAAACCAAATGTAACACAAAGAAATAGAAAGAACTTCTTTTATTGATAACTTGATAGGATTATAAAGTACAAAGCTTGTGACTCAAAATGCCATAGCTTGGCTTACATATTTCTCTTTGATACTCTTTTGAAAATAGTCACCAAGCCCATACATCATATCCTTTTATTACATAGACCAAAATTAAAGACACCTTCAAAAGAAAACTTGTTGACTAAAAGTAGAGAGCTTCGAGGCGATCGAACAATGTTCCAGTAGATTAGACAAGTTTACAGTGCCTCTCAAAATCCACATGTCTCCTTGCTATCTAAAATGATGCCCACAACGTGGGTCTGTATGCAAAATATACTGGTGAGCGACTTTTGGCCCACTTTTGAAAATTAGTGTATTTTCTCATGTGGACGCAATTTTCTTAGGTTTTCTTCCACTTTTGTAATCGGAGTGTCAACGGAGTAAAGGAGCAACTGCCGCTCGATCTCCATCGTTCCATTTCCCAGAATTCTTTTTGTACTCGGGGATCCTCAGTGCAGGATCTCTCAGGCATACTCGATTTGTGGTGCCTTGTGCCAATAAGAAAAGATAGTGTTTCTTCTTCTTTTTTGTGTGTGTCCACAAAAATGGCGACTCTGCTGGGGAGTACCTTTTCCTCTGACGAGAAGGTGGTGACGCAATCTGATACCGACAAAGTGGGGAGCACTCAGAAGATGTTGATCGTGAAGTTTGATCAGCAGGCGTTCGAAGAGATGCTCTCGAGGGACGGCTCTACTCCCTCAAAATCATTGAAGCCAAACAAGTCTCGTAAGACTTAGCTTCCGAAGGCTCGTGGTGTATATCCTGCCGGTGTCATAGAAGATATGCAACCGAATGACTCTGTTATGTGGGCACATAGAGCTCCTTTGTGGGCGCATGGCTCTGCCAAAGAAGCTCCACAAATAAAAAAGGCACATACCGTTCCGGGCTCTACTAGCATAGCGACTTCTTTCTTGTGCAACCAACAACAGAGTGTTCAACGCTCGAGACTTGGCAAAAGAAAATACTACGATGCTAAGACTTAAAGTGTTGGACACTCTGGACAAACTCAGCGAGGCTCACAAATGAAGTAGGCGAAACTGGGAGAAAATAGTACTGCTGCACCAAGCTTGCGCCCAAAGCTATGCGCCCAAGAGGGTGTGTGGGCGCATAACCCTGGCTAGAAGACTTCTGTCTTCGGCAGATTATGCACCCAAGGTCATGCGCCCAAGCTCTACTGACCCATACTATGCGCCCATATCGAGGAAGCTTAGGCATACGGCCAAGACCTTTGGTAAGCATGCGCCCAAAGGCAGACTCAAGGGTCTATGCGCTCATAGCAAAAAGATAGGCCCCAACGCGTATAGCACGGGGCTGTCTTCAAGGTCATCACAGAACTTAGGTATGGGGGTTGCCCCTGCACGTGAACTAAGTCCGGATGTGCCAACTCTCCTTACAAACCCATATGGAATGCTCGACGATACATGTGACATGGGTTTTAAGGTAAAACTTCTGCTGACTTACGTGACATGATAAATCATAAGCGTAAAGCGAGGGAGGATAAGCAATTCATGGCGTACATCCATGCACCAGTATTGTCATCAACTGTTGCTGCTCCAAAGCAACGAGAGTGCCTCAGAGGCAGTCCGTGTTTCGATAACCGCATCGCTCTGACGATAAAAAGTTGCTGTATATTTCATCCAACATGGCTTCATGGGGTCCCCCTTACGGAAGCCCCAATCAAGGAATGTGGACCACGAACCAAACTTTTTTTCTCAGTTCCACGAACAGAAGAAGAAGAAGTCTGCCAACAGATAGCCAGCAAGCTATCACATCTGAAGGAGTCTATATGGGTACTTGGTCAATGACGAGATTCCGTATAGATTATAAGGACTCCCAAGCTGGAGGTAATTATCCTTCAACTAGGAGTAGTATTCCCTCAGAGTCTGAAGCAGATGACCTTCACACCGGGGGTAGCCTTTCAGATGACGATGATCTCTTCGAGTCTGACGGCGACTATCTACGTCCCCTACCTGAAGACGAGGGACTTTTCAACTCAGAGACAGACAGTATCAGCACCAGTTGTACTGTTTCCTCTATTCATCCTTACATGTTATCTACATACATGGCGGATTGAGTGAAACCTGAAAAAGACAGTGATCAGACCAACATTTGTCAAGATCACTGATATGCTTACCAGTATCACGGCGGTCCAAACTGCTGGGGCTATTCCTCCACCTCAACAAAACATCTCCGCAGACGTTAGTTTGGCTCATAGCAACAACCCTCCTTCACTACAGAAGGAGTATCAATCCGTTGTGCCTCCTTCAAATCTTACAAATGCTTGGGGTGGTCCTTCACCAACGACGTCTGAAAACCGTACAACAACCGTTTCTCAACACCTGCTCAATCAACAGGATGCAATTGATTCTCTTGATGCCCGTTCCGACACCATCTCACACAAAGATGAGCTTCAGAAGATGGGGATATCTCAACCTTATCCCCCCGAATGGGAGAATGCTACTTGCCCTCCTAACTACAAGCTACCGACGCTAAATTCATTTGACGGGATGACTTCTCCTTGCCAACACATGACATACTTCAACATACAGACTCTATACTTACCCAGGGACGATCCATTCTTGTCAAAGCTGTTTATTATCATCTTGCAGGGGGTAGCTTTTGAAAGGTTATGCAATCTGCCTGACGATTGTATTAATTCCTTTAAATACTTGGAGAGGTTATTTCTTAACAGGTTTTACGAGAGTGGCATGCATGTTATTATGTCCATCCTCATCGAGACCAAGCAAAGGAGGACTGAGTTTGTCATTGCTTTCATCAAACGCTTCAGGCGACTAGCATTGAAGATGCCCTTCGGTATACCAGACTCAGAACTTATGGATACTTTTTGACATAACTTCCTTCCTACAGTAAAATTCTGTCTGGGTATACATAAGTATGATACATGGCCCGCTTTTATTGGGGCCGCTGATGTTGCTAAAAATGACGTCCCTAATCTGGAATTATTGGGGTTAAAAACACCCAAAACTGAAGACAAAGGCAAGCACCGTCAAACTATCCCTGTCCGTAGGGGTAAAGGGAAAAAAGTCTTGAAGGTCGACACTTCCAAAGGAGCTTCCAATTCTCATGGTGCTCCTGACAAACCTAAAGAGGCTTTTTTCTTTAACGAGGACGATGTTATTACCATTTTTCAAACATTGACGAAGGGTAATAAACTGATATTACCTCTACCATGACGTCCTACGGAGGCGAACCAACTCAACTATCCCAAGCACAGTCTTTATCATCAGTACGTGCACCACTCTACCTTGGATTGCATTGTCCTGAAGAAGAAGATACAATAGCTTATCGACAGCCAAGTGATCAACCTCGAAGTTGAAGACAAGGTCGTATCTTCTAATATGACCTCTCTTCAATTTGGTGACTTTTCTTCCACAGAAGTCCCATACGGCGTAGTCCCAATCCCAAAGGCAAAAATGGAAGTCGTCAACCTGCCGCCAGCTCGCAACTCAGCCTTGGTGCCACTCACGACTGAACGTGGTAAAATCATGTGGGTCCATCCGGACCTTGTGCAAGAAATAACGCAGGGGGTGGTATCTTCCAAAGTAAAGAGGGAGAAGAAATACAAATCATGTCATATGGTGTCTTCTTCCATTTACGAAGTTCTATCTGGCGAGATACAATCTGGGATGGCTTACCTACGGACTTATGACCCTGCGCAAAAAGAAGCAGTACCTTCTTAAGCTCCTGCTGTCCCCACAAGTTCAGAAGCCGGTCCTTCTAAGCCTTCAACTACCGACAAAGCCAAGCAAAAGGAGACGCGATTTGACAAGTCTCTGAAGGTGCCAACTTCCGAAGGCATGGATCGGCCTTACAACTTTGACATACTGGCACAGCTGGCCAATACACCTGCCAGGTTGTCACTGTTCAATCTACTACGACTCTCCAAAGAAACATGAAAGGCCTTAAGTGAGGCATCACTACATGCCGACTCTTATCTCGCTGAAGTCAAAACCCTCGCTGAAGATCCTGTCTCCTGTCCGCACTGCCACAGTACTATCGAAGTGGTGCCCAACATTACCTTTTCATAGGAGGACATGCTACTCAAAAATAATCGTCATGATAGACCTCTGTACTCTACAGGGTATATCAGGACGATTAAGGTGGATCGAATTCACATCGATCCAGGTTCCTCCCTCTGTATTATTCCTAGAAGTTTACTCCAAATTCTAGGAATCCCTCTGCACAAGCTATCTGTAACCAATACAACTATCATGGCTTTCAATGCTGGGAGAAGCCACCCCTGGGCAAGATCCGTCTCAAGTGCCAGATTGGTGATCTCCGAACAGAGGTTTCTTGTTATGTAATCGACGCCAATGTATCCTATAACGTCTTGTTTGGACGTCCGTGAATACATGAGAATATGATCGTTTCTTCTACACTTCACCAGTGCTTCAAGTACGTCAACAGCGATGGCGTCGTAAAGACGGAGTTTGCTGATGTCCATCCTTTTAAGGGCATTGAAGCCTACTACGGGGATTCGATACTTTATCAATCTCAACCCTCCAAGGATGACGGCAACGAAGCTGACGATGAAGCTGTAGTGAGTTCATCCTCCAGTGATGGTCCCCTGATTATCCGAGTCAAAGGACGTACTACTCAAAAAAGTAATCCAAAGCCTCTCACAATCTGGGTTAAAAAGAAGAATCCTGATAAGGTCAAACTATTGACCATCACTCTCCGCAAAACACCTCGGGTGGAACCTGCTGAAGTCCGTCCTCCCAATCCAGAAGAGTTACCCTAGTGGTGAACATGGCCAAGGATGCGACTCATGTTCCAGACAGTGATCCTCTCAATGTGTATATCAATACTCAAAATAATCTACCTTCAGTAGATGATGTTATCCCTGAAGAAGAACTTGCGTATTTTCTAAGTAAAAGTTTATCTTTGAATTACTCCGATGTCTACCAATCTGTAAACCAGTATATAGATATGATATACGCTCTAGAACACGGCATAGGACCACACCTCTGCATTCTGGTCATGATGCCTCATCTGCGGGAAAAAGTCTGGCCAGAAGATATCTACTACTTCATCGTTCCAGCTAGAAAGAAGGGTGAAGAACTAATCATCTTCGGTCGAATAATTGGCGAAAGAAAGTTCATTCTGGACTCCACTTCTCCTAATCACAACACCGAAGCTGACTATGATTCTGGGAAAATATAACTTTACCGATATAGTTGGCAGGCCAAAAATATCATCCAGAACATGGGATATGATATAAAAAGCAACCAGGGGCTAAACTACGGTCAGGGACGATGATTGCCAATACGTTAATTTGCTCCTCCCGACAAACCCGAGAACTATTACCAACAAAACAGTGTTAGTTTGGGTTACATCACTCCTCCAACAACTCCTGAAGGATCAGACGTTGAAGCAGATTGTTGTTCTTATTCTTCTGATTCCTGCCTCTGGGATTCAGACTCTAGCATTGGAGCATGTTCAAAGGAACTTTGTCCGTCAACATGGTGTCAGTCGACCAAACTGCAGACGATGTCCAATCGATCGAGCTTGAACAATAGGCTCAAAAGATGGATACTAGGTGGGAGTTACATTTCAAATAACGTGAACCACCTATTGAAGACGAAGTCGCCCAAGTCAATTTAGGAGATAAATCATCTCTTAATCCAATCTTCATCAGCAAAAGTCTATCTGGCGAAGAACGACAATCTCTTATACAGCTTATAAGAGAATACATTGATGTCTTTGCATGGAGCTATGAAGACATTCTAGGCTTGGACCCCAAAGTTGCTATGCACTGCCTAAATATATCGTCTAAAACTAAACCAGTGAAGCAGCAGCAACGACGATTTCGACCAGATATTATGGAGGCCATCGAGAGTGAAGTCAAGAAGTTTATCGCAAGTGGATTCATTCGTGAAGAACAAAACCCTGACTGGGTCGCTAACATTGTTCCAGTCATAAAAAAGAACGATAAAGTTTGAGTCTGTATCGACTACCGTAATTTGAACTCTGCATGCCTGAAAGATGAGTTTCCTCTACCGATCACCGACGTAATTATCGACAATACTTGCTGCTTTGAGCAGATGTCCTTCATGGATGGGTTATCAGGCTACAACCAGATGAAGATATTACCCAACGATGAGAAACACACATCTTTTCGAACACCGTTGGGGGTATACTGCTATACGGTAATGCCCTTTGGATTGAAAAATGTAGGGGCAACATACCAACGAGCTATGGACATAATTTTTTGTGATCATTTGCGCAAAATAGTACAATGATACGTAGACGATATTGCAGTTAAAAAGTCATCTCAAAGGCAACCACCTCCAAGACTTGAGAATGGTGTTCGAACTAATGCGTGCACACCAACTCAAGTTGAATCCAACCAAGTCTTTTCTAGGAGTCTCCAGCGGCAAGTTCGTTGGTTTTGTTATCACTTCAAAGGGTATACATCTTGACCCAGAGAAAGTGAAAGCTATCATCGATATGCATCCCCCAAGAAATCTCAAAGAGCTACACAAACTTCAAGGAAGGCTAGCCTATATCAGACGATTTATTTCGAACCTTTCTGGAAGGGGTCAACCGTTTACTCAGCTCTTGAAGAAAGACGTATCTTTTGTCTGTACTGAACAATGTCAACACGCATTTGATGACATCAAGAAGTATCTCACAAGCCCACCAATATTGGTGGCTCCATTATTGGGGAAGCCCTTCTTACTATATGTCCGCGCTATAGACCATTCCCTTGGTACCCTATTAGCTCATAAGAATGAAGGCGGCCATGAACAGGCAATCTACTACCTCAGCCGCACGATGGTGGATGCCGAGCACAGATACACACCTGTAGAAATGGAATGTCTTGTACTGGTATTTACTATCCAGAAGACCCGTCACTATGTGTCGTGGCAGACTATCCACATCATATCTAAAGTCAATCCTCTCAGAATACTCATGACTAAACCGGGTTCTCTTAATTCCCGTTTAGCTACATGGGTAATGTTGTTGACTACATACAATATGTTGTTCATCCCTCAGAAGGCATTAAAAGGCCAAACATTAGCTGATTTCCTAGCAGCTCATCCAGTGCCAGAATCTTCCAAACACTATGATGAAATCCCCGATGAAGTAGTGGTCTGATACCGCAACTGAGGAAATTCCTATTTGGCGAATGTTCTTTTACGGTGCATCAAGAACAGGACCAAAAAGAAATATCGGGGACGGAGTAGGCATCATGCTTGTGTCACCCGACCATCTGATTATACACCGTACATATTCTCTCGTAGAACCCTGCACCAACAAAGTGGCCAAATATAATGCCCTATTGATTGGCCTTCAACTGGCAAAACAACTGGAAGTTGACTACCTAGAAGCTTATAGTGATTCCAAGCTAATAGTTAGTCAGGTCCGAGGGGATTATAAAGTTCGTCACGAAGATCTCATCCCATATCACAAAGCGACAATCGAATTGGATTCTATTTTCGCTGGATTCTTCATCGAGCACGTGCCTCGACAATAGAATATAGAAATAGATGTCTTAGTTGGTCTTGCTGCTTCTTTGACCGTTCCTACCAATACTCAGCAGTCGATCACAGTGTCTGGTCGAGAGCTATTCTGTGTGAAAGATGCCTTACATATTCATCACAGTTACACAATGAAAACAAATATCGACGTTAAAGACTGGAGATTTCCTTTCATAGACTACACCATCTATGGAATCCTCCCTGAGGACCAAAAGGAAGCAGTATCTGTCCAAAGGCGATCCCTCAGATTTTACTATGATACAGCTACCAAAATACTGTACCGACGCTCTTACGATG
This sequence comes from Iris pallida, assembly GCA_029216955.1. Taxonomy (NCBI): domain Eukaryota; kingdom Viridiplantae; phylum Streptophyta; class Magnoliopsida; order Asparagales; family Iridaceae; genus Iris; species Iris pallida. The sequence goes on from JANAVB010001598.1 coordinate 920,838, forward strand.
GGCTACTGTTACGATGTTTATCAGACACAGAAGCCAAACATGCACTCCGTGAGGCCCACAATGGAGTTTGTGGTGCACATCGACCAGGCCCCAAATTACATGATCGCCTCAGACGAATGGGTTATTATTGGCCTACGATGATAGTAGACGCTATTGAATATGCAAAAAAGTATAGGGCTTGTCAGTTCCATGCCGACTTTATTTATCAACCTTCAGAGTTTCTACACCCGACGGTAGCATCTTGGCCTTTTGAAGCCTAGGGTATGGACGTCATAGGCCCAATCAGCCCGCCATCTTCCATTGGACATCGGTTCATCCTAGCTATAACCGATTACTTCTCTAAATTGGTAGAAGCTATACCGCTCATCGAAGTGAAGATATCGAACGTGATCAGTTTTATCAAACATCACGTTATCAATCGCTTCGGCCTACCTCGTAGGATTATCCATGATAATGGTCCATAATTCATGAGCCATGCATTCTATCGGTTCTACGATAAGAATCGAATCCAGAATGTGGCCTATACTGCCTACAATCCAGCGACAAATGGGTTAGCAGAAGCCTTCAATAAAACCATCATTAAACTTCACAAGAAGTTCATGTCTTCAAACAAGCACGATTGGAATGAGAAGCTCGACGAATGTCTCTGGTGTTGGCCCATTGGTTATGATCAAACATGATTTCAATAATTGATCAAACTTTGTCTCAATATACGGAACAACTCAGATGTTTACTCAAGACATTTTAGATACTTGGACACTGATCAAGATTGGATATCTACTCAGTTCAAGACCGAAGCTTTGTTTGCCACTCGAGACTGTATTTTTTTATGCATTATTATTTTTATTTTTATTGGGTCTAGGAATACATTGTACACCAAGACGTACTAGCAAATAGGCTATCCAATATTGTTTTCAAAATTGACCGATCGTTTTCAAAATTGACCTATGTTTTGAAAAACATCTCTTATTTACAAAAGCTTCTGAAGGATTTCAAAAAGTCCAAAAATATTTTTAAAAATAAACATGACCAACCCTGACAAAACTCGGCCAGAGTTCGGCCAAGGTGAACGTTAGTTTTTGAACTTGGTCTCCTTTCAGTTGCGGTTTGTTACATAGAATTCTGTCAAAATTCTGCCCGAATTCTGCCAGAATTCTATTTTTAGAAAAAACTATAAATAGAGAGGAATTCTGATCATTTCAAATCACTCATTCACTTTCATCTCTTCTGTTCTAAAGCTTACGTTTCTTCCAAAGAGTTTTCTAAAAGCTTTCATTTTTAAATCCCAAGCCAGTTACAATTCTCTAGTCAATTTGCCGGTACGATACGGTTTAGAAGATTTCAGAGAAATTGTAATCAGAGGCTTGATTGAAGAAAGACTCTTCAAAACTAAAGTTGGTCGAGTTCTTCGTATCAAAGCTCGCGTCTGTAGAAGTTGCAGGGACATCGTATGAAAAATTGCAAGATTTTCCAATAGTGGATTCAATTGGAAGCTAGAGTTCTTCCGACTGGACTATTCCTCACAAGAGGAAAACCAGTATAAATCTCTGTATTTGCGTTTGCCTTCTGAACACTTACCCTTACAGTTATTACTTTGTGATTATCATTATTTCTGTGATCTAACTGTTAACAAGTTTTTTAATTAGCAATATTCCGCTGCCTACTCTATTCATCCCCCTAGAGTATTCTGCTTTACGATTTTGTTCCTACAATTGGTATCAAAGCGGGTTCTACAGGTAAAGCAAGGTAAAAACTGTAGTTATTTTTAATTGTTATATAGATCACAGAATTACACATGGCAACTGTGAAATTCACAAATGAAGGCCAAGCCACAAACATACCTCCACTGTTTGATGGCATAAACTACACTTATTGGAAAACACGGATGAGTTTCTTCTTAAAATCTCTTGATTTTGACTTATGGTCTATAGTTATTGATGGCTACAAAAAGCCTCATCGTATTACTATTGAGGGAGTTTTAGTTGAAAAATCCTATGATAAATATACTAAGGATGAAAAGAAAAAGGCCAGCCTTGACGTACGTGCTATTAACGTTTTATTTTGTACTTTAGACAAAACTGAATTTAACAGGGTGTCGACTTGCACAACATCAAATGAAGTGTAGAAACTTCTCAAAGTAACACACGAAGGAACAACACAAGTCAAGGAGTCAAAGATCAGTAGACTTACTCAAAAGTACGAGGCGTTCTAGATGAAGCCAAATGAATCCGTCACTCAGATGTTTATGAGATTCCTGGATATTCTAAATCCTTTGTCTTCATTAGGTACGGAATACAGTAACCATGAGAAGATTCGCAAACTTCTACGAGCTCTCACAAAGAACTGGATTCCAAAGGCTACAGCAATCATTGAAGGAAACGTCCTCTCAATAATGTCTCTGGAAACACTCATGGGTAAGCTACTCACACACGAGTTGGAACTTTAAGACTTTGAAGATGCTACATCAAAGGAGAAGTCGGAGAAGTCGATCGCTTTGAAAGCTCAATATAGAAGAACTGTCGAAGATGATTTTGACGACAGTGACTCTGACTCTGAAGATCAAGCTCTTCTGGTAAGAAAATTCAAGAAGTTCATGAGATTCAACAGAAGAACAAAAGACAGCAACAACAACAACAACGAGGAAGATCCTATTTGCTACGGATGTAAGAAGAAAGGACATATGAAGAAAGATTGTCCAATAGTATCATCATCAACAAGAAAAAGTAGCAAATATGACAAAGACTACCTGAAGAGATCTACATCAAGGAAGTATGCCAATACAAGCATATGGCATGAAAGCGAAGCCAGCGATTCAGAAGACGAACAATCGGATGATGCTGCAAATGTATGCTTGATGGCTTGCGATCAGGTAATCACTAATCCTCTATTTGATCCTTATGATGATTTCACCTTTGTGCAATTAGGAGAGGCTTTCAGTGACCTATTAAATGACTACAAGAAATTGTATAGTAAATAAGAAACCTCTAAGAAGGTACTCAAAGAGTACAAAGGTGAGATAGGAAGACTTACCGACCAACTAGCTGATGTTAGAAATAATAATTCTTCTATTGAGTCTAGTGAGCTTTCTTCTATTAAGCTGTTGTTACACGAGACTACCAAGTTATCCGAAGAAAAAGGCTAAACTATCATCCGGCTAAACAAAAACCTATCTAAGGAGAGGTAGAATCTCCAGTGTGCACAAGTCAGAATGGAAATACTTACATCTGACTATACTAGATTATATGACACCTCCAAAAAGTTAGAAATTAGTTTAAAAAAATGGCCTGAAGTTGCTGCTTCCTATTCTAACACCTGCCAATTACCGAATTATCAAAATACACCCAAACCAAACACTGTCAGACCAAACCATACCAAACCTATGCCCAAGAAGACTAATAGGCATGCATTTTTCTATACTAGAAAACCAAAACCTATCAATCATGCACTTCACATAACTTTCAACACTCAACATGCAAAATGTTATTATTGTGGCCTCATTGGTCATATATCCTCTGCATATAGAATCAAAAAGTTAGTAGATCTAAATATTTATGCATGGATACCAAAGACTAACATGTCAGGACCCTACAAGAAATGGGCACCAAAAGTTTCATCTGCAAACTATTTTATAGGTGGAATGCCCTTCACATGATAGAAGCAAATGGATCCTCGACAGCGGTTGCTCACGGCACATGACCGGTAATGCATCATTATTCGCAACACTGTCGAATAAAAATAAAGATGGATACGTCTCCTTCGGAAATAATTTAAGAGGGTACATAATCGGTATCGGTGACATTGGTAAGGCTCCATATCCTGTGATTAAAGATGTCTGTCTAGTTATCGAGTTAAAACATAATCTGCTCAGCATAAGCCATTTAGCTGATCACGGTTATAACATTAACTTTGTCAAAGACAAATGTACTATAGTTGATAGCTAAACTGGTAGTACTATATTTGAAGGTATGAAGGAAGAAAACATATATGTTTTCTATCTGTTAGAAGATTCTAACAAAGCAGGTAGATGCTTGATGGCCAAGAGCATTGAGAGTCAACTATGGCATATGAGACTCGGTCATGCAAATATGGACACAATTTCAAAACTATCCATAAAGAACTTGGTATGCGGCTTACCGAACATATCTTTCAAGAAGGATATGGTAGGTAGCGAATATGAAAAGAACAAAGCTATGTTGCTATAGACTTATTTGGACCAAGTAGAATTGCTACGTAGCTATACCCGAACAAAGCTACGTAGCTGTACCCGATCTGTCTTTAAATTCAAGAATGCTGTAAGTACCACTAGACCTCTACAATTGTCGCATATGGACTTATTTGGACCAAATAGAATTGCTAGTCTAGGTGGTAAGTTATATGCATTTCTCATTGTAGATGATTTTTCTAGATACACATGGGTATATTTTCTTGCACGCAAGAACGATGCTTTGTCAGAATTTGTCACTTTTTGCAAGAAAGTACAGAATGAAAAAGGTTTCATGATTACTCGCATTCGTAGTGATCATGGAAGCGAATTTGAGAATGTAGAGTTCAAGCAATTCTGTGACACACACGGCTATTTACATGAGTTTTTCTGCCCTAGAACTCCACAACAAAATAGAGTTGTGGAACGTAAGAACAGGACTCTATCTGAAATGTCTAGAGTAATGTTGAACCAGTTTAGTCTACCTAGATACTTTTGGGCTGAAGCTGTCAATACCGCGTGCTATATTCTCAATAGGATTCTAATTCGACCTATATCGAAGAAGACTCCCTATGAGTTATGGTTCGATGGAACACCCACTGTTTCTTATTTTAAAATATTTGGTTGTAAATGCTTTATTCTTGATACTAAAGTCAACCTGAGTAAATTTGATGAAAAGGCCGATGAAGGTATCTTTTTAGGTTATGCGGCAAAGAGCAAAGGGTACAGAGTCTTCAACAAGCTAACCATGATCATCGAAGAATCAATTAATGTCAAGTTTGATGAACTAAATCAAAATTTAGACGATAACGATAATGAAGACATGATTACACCAAGTACACCTACTGCAAAACCTTCCCATAAAGATACAGAACCTTCACACCAAGCACCAGCTGAGTCTTCAAGCAAAGAAGCCGGAACCAGCAATCCTGAGGATATGCCAAAAGAGATGAGATTCTTGGCAGATCATCCAAAGGACTTGGTAATTGGTGAGATTACCAAGGGTGTAAGTACTCGTTACTCTAATAAAGATATGGCTTCTTGTGTTGCTTTTGTTTCACAGGTTGAACCCAAAAGCATTGAAGAAGCATGTAGTGATAATTTTTGGTTAGATGCTATGCAAGAGGAATTAAACCAATTCGAACGGAATCAAGTTTGGGAACTTATTCCCAAGCCCATTGATCATCCGGCCATTGGCACCCGTTGGGTATTCCGAAATAAACTGAATGAGAATGGTTTAGTGACTCGTAATAAGGCTCGACTCGTAGCTCAAGGATACAATCATGAAGAAGGTATCGACTACGATGAGACTTATGCCCCAGTTGTGAGATTAGAATCCATTCGTATGTTATGTGCATTTGCATGTTTTCATAATTTCAAGTTATTTCAAATGGATGTTAAAAGTACATTTTTGAATGGTTTTATAAAAGAAGAAGTTTATGTAGCTCAACCTCCAGGTTTTACTGATTTCAAAAATTCTGATTATGTTTTCAAGTTGAAGAAAGCCTTATACGGTTTGAAACAAGCCCCTCGTGCTTGGTACGATCGTCTAAGCTCTTTTCTACTTGACAACGGTTTTTCAAAGGGAAAGGTTGACACTATACTATTTATAAAATCTTTGAATAACAGTCTTCTTTTGATTCAAATCTATGTAGATGATATTATTTTTTGATCACTGATGACTAGAATTTTCAAAGTATATGCACAATGAGTTTGAGATGAGCATGATGGGAGAGCTGAAATTCTTTTTCGGACTGCAAATCAAATAAACCAACAATGGGACGTTCATAAATCAAGCAAAGTACACAAAAGATCTATTAAAGAAGTTCGACCTGGAAGCAGTCAAATCACTTAGCACTCCAATGGCGACTTTAACCAAGCTTGATATTGATGAACAAGGCAAACCCGTCGACATACATAAGTATCGAGGTATGATCGATAGCTTACTGTACTTAACTGCTAGTCGACCAGACATTATGTTTAGTGTTTGCTTGTGTACACGTTTTTAAGTCAATCCTAAGGAATCACATCTGTGCGCAGTTAAGCGTATCTTCCGTACCTTAAAGGCACTTCTTCTGTCGGCTTATGGTATCCTAAAACTACGTCATTTGACCTAACTGGTTATTCTGATGCTTATTTTGTCGGATGCAAAGTAGATAAAAAAAGTATCAGCGGCATATGTCATTTCCTAGAAAAAGCTCTAGCCTCTTGGTTTAGCAAAAAACAAAATTTTGTCGTATTATCAACAACTGAGGCTGAGTATATCGTCGTCGGATGTTATTGTGCACAAATTTTGTGGCTGAAAAAAACTTTAGAAGACTTTGGATTGCATTACACACACATACCCATTTTCTGTGATAACACTAGTTCTATTAATTTGACTAAGAATCCACTATGTCACTCTCGTGCTAAGCATATCGAGATTCGATATCATTTTCTTAGAGATCATCAACAAAATGGAGATATAGACCTTGTATACATTGTAAGCCCCTGAATTTTGGGCTCTTTTTTTTTATTTTATAAATAAATTATTTTGAACAGATATTATTATTTGATTATTATTTGATTTAATGCTCTTTACCGTGACTTGGAATTCTAGAGCATCAGGGATGCCAGTCTCTGGAAACTTCCTTCTTGGAGTTTGTAGTAGGCGAGATTATCTTCATTTTGATATATCCTGTCCCACTCGAACTTGTTTCCTTGTACTCTTTTTGCTTCGTGCAAGTTCGGGTCAATTTAGACCATTTTAATTATTAATTGAATTCCCACTCCTTTCCTTGATCATCATATGCGCGTTACCGTGACTTTTAATTTAGGAGCACCAGACTAGTCATTCTCTCGAAACCAACTTATCATGCCTGATCTACTCGAGACGCTCTTCATCCATGACCTTCGTGTCCCACTCAGACACACCCTCTTGTGCTCCATTTCCTCCGTACAACTTTTGGTTCAATTTAGGCCAATTAAATATCTGCCGTAAAACCTGATTTAATTTCCCATTTAATTTTCGGGCCCGACATCGACCCAACCTAGTCGACCCCAAATATGGACAGGAACCCCATGAAGCCTACTACCCGCCTGCCACTTGTGTCCTATTTATTTGAGTCCCAACATGTTATTTATTTATCCATAATTATAAATCCCTATTTTAATTCGAATATTGCTTCCTGTCCGATTTTGGCCAGACCCGGCTCGACCGAACCCGAACCCAAGCTCCATATTGTTCTTTCATGACTGCCCAAATACCACACATAATTTTCCTATTTTTGTTCCTATTTTGAAAATATCTTTATTTCTCTCTCTTTTATATATGTGTATATATATATACATATATAATATGTTATAATATCTCCCTCTCTCTTTCTCTCACCATACAAACACACAAGCCCCTCCCCCTAAGTGCAGCCGACCTACACACCCCCTCTCTCTCATTCTCTCTCTCTAAATATCTTCTAATATCTCTCTCTCTCTCCCTCTTTATATAATACATATACACACACATATATATATTTTATATAATCCCTCTCTCTCTCTCCTTTCCCATCACCCACTCCTATACATCACTTCTCTCCCTCTCTCTTCATCTGGCCGAGAACAGCCCCCCTTCTAATTTCTTCATCATTATTCACACCATCACCATCATCTTCTTCCTTACTTCTCCTCCTTCACATTTTTTCTTCTTCTTCTTCTTCATTTTAACACAAAAGCCACCATCACCATTATCATTATCATCACCACTACCACCCGAACACAAACACCATCTCCACCCTACCGTCGCCGGCAAGTCCTCGCCGTGCCCACGGCCGGTCCGCCGTCGAGCACCCTGGCTGCGCCGCCGGGCCAGGCCGGCGATCCCTCCTCTCGCGCATCCAGCTGCAATAGCAGCAGCGCCACCACAACAGCTGCAGCGCAGCAGTGCAGCGACGGCACGCTGGCAGCCGTGCGCCGCCCCGGCCACCGCCGTCGCCGGCGAGCCCCCTGGCCTCGTGCGCACATTCCGACGAACACCCCCTGGCAGCCACCCTCGTCCCCGGTGCGCACGACAGTCGATTCGTGCATTTTTCAAGAGATTCCGTCGACGCGCGCGCGAACGAGATCCAGAATTGGCGCCTCGTCGCAGCAACTTCGTGCCAATTTTTTGGAGAATCCGACCGTTGGATCGGCGATTTCTTCGCTCCGTCTCAATCTCGGTATATACCCCTTCATCCCTCTCAAATTTCACCCGTTAATTTTGTCGTTTGATACATCAAAACCGGCCACCAAGTTTACGTTTTAATTTGTACTGTTTTTGGACAGTTTCGTGACGCCAAATTCGCGGGTTCGTATCTTCGCCGTCGCAGCTTCGTTTTGTGCACCGTCAGTTCCGGTGCACAGCTGGTATAACCCTCTTCCTGCTCCATTTAGATTTTATTTCAGTTTGAGCTTGTTAGGTTGGTCGAATTCGACACCAAAGTTGGCCGTTCGAATTCTTAGTGTTACACTTGTAAAATTTCATTTTTGAACCCGGGACTCCGGATTCAATTTCTGACACCACCAGTAGACTCGTGGCGTCGTTCTGGTATGTTTTCATATAAAGTTTGCTTGATTTGGAGAACGTGGGCCCTGGTACGCATTTTGGTGCAAAGTGGGTCCCACTTTCTGAGTCAACGGGACTTTTTGACGCCGGCTCATCGGAATCCAATTCCGGATATACCGTTGAGTTCGTATCTTCATTCTGGACTCGTTGACATATAATTTGCTGAGTTTTGAGGACATTGGATCCGACACGCTTTTTCGTGCAAATCAATTTCCAATGTCCGGGTCAACGGACCAATTTGAGATCGGGTCAACGGAATCCAATTCTGGATATACCGTTGGGTTCGTATCGTCATTCTGGATTCGTGGACATATAATTTGTTAGGTTTTGTGCACTTTTATTTCGGCATATTTTTCGGTGCAAAGTGTGTCCAACGGCAGACATTATTTTGGCCCGAAATTACCTTTTTGCCCCTGTATCCAAATTGGACTTTTGGACAGGCTATCCTAGCTGATTTGACCATTCTGGACACGTTGGTGATATTAGTTTCATCATCCGACAACATCTGTAGATTTCTTCCCTTTTTGTGTCACCCTATTATTATAATATTTTCTCCTTTTGGTTGTTTTAGAGACCCGTCGATTTCAGTGATTTCTAAATCACTGAAATTCATAAGTTGACCTTGTAGATGTTTATAGAGACTAGCTTGACCATGGTTGACTACTTTGACTAGACATCAAAGTAGAGTCAACAGTTGACCTAGGTTTGATCAGACTTGACCAACGTTAACTTTTTGACCAAAGTCAACTGTAGGTCAACTATTGACCTATTTAACCTAGATTAGACTTAGAGTTGACCGGAGTTGACCAGTTGACCAAAATCAACTGTAAGTCAACCTTGACCCAGTTTGTCTTAGTTTGACCTAGATGTTAGTATGTCATTTGACCCTGATCAGCTCTTGTATTATTTCATCTTTAGGTCTGTGGCTTTACTCTGAACCCTGATTCATATTGACAACAGGACCCCAAGCGAGTACATTCTCTGATAACTTATTCCCAATTTATGATAACTGTTATGATTCATGTACTTAGTGTTGATATGCTTATTCCTGACACATGGTTCTCACGGATTGGTATTCTTGGATCCCGACGAGAGATGTTTCTCCTTCTTAGGTTGGGATGTATTGTGCAAGCACCCTTGTAGCTCTTGCTCGATATGTGGTCACTAATTCTAGAGAAGGTTCGCGACCTTCTCATTAGAATCCCGTGCAGTGACGTGTCCTGTTTGGATCCATTCTACCAGTTGGGGTAGGGAGAGTAGTAGCGTATGCCTGTGATCATATCCCCTTGTATTCTTGAACAGTGTGAGTCATATACCGCACTTATGACTTGCCAGGCCAATTCTTGACAGTTACCCAAGCCGATCACAAGTTGAAACTGCTACTCACACACATTGGATATATGGCTTACCTTGATTTGTGTACATACCCTGATTTAGTTCTACTTTCTTGTTCTAGCTCTAGCTCTACAGCTTACCATGCCATGATACATATATGTACCCTCCATGATTTCATTGTATATGCTCTATTTACAGTCTTATAGCTTTTATTCTATCTTGAGATCTGTTATGAGATATATGTACTCGTTCCGTCCTGATCGGATATGTTGACAAATTTTAGGAGTAGTTGTGCCCTCATTATTGGACTTCATGATGTTGCTAGCTGAGGTGGATCTCACTATTCTCCTATGTGAGTTGTCTGGTGGTTATCCTTAGTTAGTCTTGTTGTTCCTTCTTTATCTTTCATGTCTTATGATTATTGTAGATTCTAGTTGTTATAGTGATATTGTTATTAATTCTTGTCTTATCGTCCTTAGTTTTCGTGATGTGACATGAGTATATTTCTAGTTATGGATTCTTAGATGTTGTAGTTAGTATAGTATACTTGACAGCGTTCTACCGCCGATACCGCGGCATAGGCTGGGCGTGGCCCACGTATTCGTACCCGTATATCCGGGTGCGGGTCGTGACACGTTTTTAGTGGTGGCCCATGCAGGTCAGTCTTTATAATTAATGCGAAGTCGTGGTAGTACTTGAGCTTTTCTGTACTACTGTGAGCCTGCCCTAGGATTAAGGTTGAGTAATAGAATATTTTAGGATTTTGGTACTCAGTCACATATTAGGAACTCTTGGTAGATTCCAGGGATGACCCCTGGGAATCTTATTTCGAACATTTTGAAAATTTTCCAATTTGTTCTTGTCTGTTCTGATTTCTGAAATATCTGTCCTTATCAAACTTTATTCCTTCTTGGGATGAGTTTGTGGACCCCAGAGGGAAGGTATAAGTTGGACTTGTATATCATCTAGGTTTGGGGGAGAATATGATTTACCAACCTCGTATTAAGGTCGAGGTTTGTTTTAGATTATATTCCACCATTTTCTATCTTGACCTAGGTAGCACACTCGGGACTTTCCCTGAGATTTTTCTCTGAACCCTATCTCGGAAGTTGTTTCCGTTGTTTCTATTAACTTACCCTTGACTTGTTGTTGAATGTTAAATCTTAAATATTCGTTGTTGACCTTTGATTTTGTTTTGGATAATTCTTTTAAGAATTGAGTTAAGATATCCTGATAAACATATTTTGGACGAGGACGATGAGAACGGTAAGTGTCTACTTTATTTATGGAGTTTAGAATTTATCGCAGTCATATTAGCTAGCGGGACAAGGACATGGAGCCTGATTTTGGATATACTATCCTAGTTATGGAATTTAGATTCTTGCAGCCATACCGGTTGGCATGGTAAGGAATCTAGATGACATGATTATATGGTGTATACCTTGGTTATGGACTATATCGTTTATTGTAGCTATGTTTACTGGCGTGGCGTAAATTCTGGCAACATGATTTTGGATAGACATATATGGTTATCAGGTCATATCTTAAGTTGATTCACTCCTTTTACCAATTGAGCAAGATAATTCCTACCATTATTTCTTGTTTATCATTATTTTTTCTCCCATCGCATGATGATTTTCTCATCTTGCCGTCATTTCCTTTACCTTGTTTAGCTATGTCTTGATTACACAAATCACCTACATCATATCTACATCTGACATCTACACTTGGAAACTCTGAAAATTTTGAAAATTTTATATCTAAATTGTTTCTTAAATTTTGATACTGTTAAGATTTTAATTCCCTTCTGTCCATGACCAATCAATTTTGGTCGTCTTGTTTATCGTGCCAAAGAGTCTTGGTTGCTGACTAGACTCTAGATAACTTCGAATTCCTTGTGACTTGGGTTCCTTTCTAAATTGTGCTTTTAGGACCTTGATTTCGAATTCATGATTTTATCGTCTTTCATAGCTGAACTTGGATCTTGATCGTGCTTATGTGACCTATAATCTAATTTCTATCCAATCTATCTCTCAATCGTGCTATTCTCAAAATTTTCTCTCCATTTGTTTCTCTTAGCCCTGTTTTAGATCATGACTATCCAACTTTGATTTTCATGATCTTGATAATCTTAACCCTCAAATCGTGCCAAGTGAACTTAGACTATTTTCGATTTTAATCGCGTTCGAACTTGGATCATATTTCATGATTTTATCAATCATCCTCCTTAATCTTCGATCGAGCCTATCAGACATTGACTTTGATTTTTTGTTTGTGTCTGAAATTTTATCTCAACTATGCCAAACCTTGTTTTGGTCATGGTTAGCTTTTCATCTTGATCAAACATGTGCGACTTTCCGGTTGATTTCCATCAACCTAAGTCCTACGGGTCACCCCGTACTTGAACTTCATTCATATCGTCGATTCCTCTAATCGTCTCTAAAATTTTGCCCCAATGACTTGGCTTATTTCTGAAATCATGCACATATAATTTTGTTCATATCATGATTCTATCGTGCCAAACCCCTCATCGTGCCTGAACAATTGTAAATCGATTTTCTTGATCGTGCAAACTCGTCATTCTTGAATCGTGCCTAAAATATTGCCTAAATCTTCTATCATGTTTTAACCCCACTACCAACCTTTAATTTCGAGGACGAAATTTTTATAAGGTGGATAGGATTGTAAGCCCCTGAATTTTGGGGTCATTTTTTTATTTTATAAATCAATTATTTTGAACAAATATTATTATTTGATTATTATTTGATTTAATGCTCTTTACCGTGACTTGGAATTCTAGAGCATCAGGGATGCCAGTCTCTGGAAACTTCCTTCTTGGAGTTTGTAGTAGGCGAGATTATCTTCATTATGATATATCCTGTCCCACTCGAACTTGTTTTCTTGTACTCTTTTTTGCTTCGCACAAGTTCGGGTCAATTTAGACCATTTTAATTATTAATTGAATTCCCACTCTTTTCCTTGATCATCATATGCGCGTTACCGTGACTTTTAATTTAGAAGCACCAGACTAGTCATTCTCTCGAAACCAACTTGTCATGCCTGATCTACTCGAGACGCTCTTCACCCATGACCTTCGTGTCCCACTCAGACACACCCTCTTGTGCTCCATTTCCTTCGCACAACTTTCGGTTCAATTTAGGCCAATTAAATATCTGCCGTAAAACCTGATTTAATTTCCTATTTAATTTTCGGGCCCGACATCGACCCAACCTAGTCGACCCCAAATATGGACAGGACTCCCATGAAGCCTACTACCCGCCTGCCACTTGTGTCCCATTTATTTGAGTCCCCACATGTTATTTATTTATCCATAATTATAAATCCCTATTTTAATTCGAATATTGCCTCCTGTCCGATTTTGGCCCGACCCGGCTCGACCGAACCCGAACCCAAGCTCCATATTGTTCTTTCATGACTGCCCAAATACCCCACATAATTTTCCTATTTTTTTTCTATTTTGAAAATATCTTTATTTCTCTCTCTTTTATATATGTGTATATATATATATACATATATAATATGTTATAATATCTCCCTCTTTCTTTCTCTCACCATACAAACACATAAGCCCCTCCCCCTAAGTGCAGCCGACCTACACACCCCCTCTCTCTCATTCTCTCTCTCTCTCTAAATATCTTCTAATATCTCTCTCTCTCCCTCTTTATAATATATATACACACACATATATATATTATATAATCCCTCTCTCTCTCTCTCCTTTTCCATCACCCACTCCCATACATCACTTCTCTCCCTCTCTCTTCACCTGGCCGAGAACAGCCCCCCTTCTAATTTCTTCATCATTATTCACACCATCACCATCATCTTCTTCCTCACTTCTCCTTCTTCACATTTTTTCTTCTTCTTCTTCTTCTTCTTCTTCTTCTTCTTCTTCATTTTAACACAAAAGCCACCATCACCATTATCATTATCATCACCACTACCACCCGAACACCATCTCCACCCCACCGTCGCCGGCAAGTCCTCGTCGTGCCCACGGCCGGTCTGCCGTCGAGCACCCTGGTTGCGCTGCCGGGCCAGGCCGGCGATCCCTCCTCTCGCGCGGCCAGCTGCAACAGCAGCAGCGCCACCACAACAGCTGCAGCGCAGCAGTGCAGCAACGGCACGCTGGCAGCCGTGCGCCGCCCCGGCCACCGCCGCCGCCGGCGAGCCTCCTGGCCGCGCGCGCACATTCCGACGAACACCCCCTGGCATCCACCCTCGTCCCCGGTGCGCACGACAGTCGATTCGTGCATTTTTCAAGAGATCCCGTCGACGCGCCCGCAAACGAGATCCAGAATTGGTGCCTCGTCGCAGCAACTTCGCGTCAATTTTTTGGAGAATTCGACCGTTGGATCGGTGATTTCTTCGCTCCGTCTCAATCTCGGTATATACCCCTTCATCCCTCTCAAATTTCACCCGTTAATTTCATCGTTTGATACATCAAAACCGGCCACCAAGTTGACGTTTTAATTTGTACTATTTTTGGACAGTTTCGTGACGCCAACTTCGCGGGTTCGTATCTTCGCCGTCGCAGCTTCGTTTTGCGCACCGTTAGTTCTGGTGCACAGCTGGTATAACCCTCTTCCTGTCCCCTTTAGATTTCATTTCAGTTTGAGCTTGTTAGGTCGGTCGAATTCGACACCAAAGTTGGCCGTTCGAATTCTTAGTGTTGCACTTGTAAAATTCCATTTTTGAACCCGGGACTCCGGATTCAATTTCTGACACCACCAGTAGACTCGTGGCATCGTTCTGGTATGTTTTCATATAAAGTTTGTCTGATTTGGAGAACGTGGGCCCTGGCACGCATTTTGGTGCAAAGTGGGTCCCACTTTCTGAGTCAACGGGACTTTTTGACGCTGGCTCATCGGAATCCAATTCCGGATATACCGTTGAGTTCGTATCGTCATTCTGGACTCGTTGACATATAATTTGCTGAGTTTTGAGGACATTGGCTCTGACACGCTTTTCCGTGCAAATCGATTTCCAATGTCCGGGTCAACGGACCAATTTGAGATCGGGTCAACGGAATCCAATTCGGGATATACCGTTGGGTTCGTATCATCATTCTGGATTCGTGGACATATAATTTGTTAGGTTTTGTGCACTTTTATTTTGGCACGTTTTTTGGTGCAAAGTGCGTCCAACGACGGACATTATTTTGGCCCAAAATTACCTTTTTGCTCCTGTATCCAAATTGGACTTTTGGACAGGCTATCCTAGCTGATTTGACCATTCTGGACACGTTGGTGATGTTAGTTTCATCATCCGACAACATCTGTAGATTTCTTTCCTTTTTGTGTCACCCTATTATTATAATATTTTCTCCTTTTGGTTGTTTTAGAGACCCGTCGATTTCAGTGATTTCTAAATCACTGAAATTCATAAGTTGACCTTGTAGATGTTTATAGAGACTAGCTTGACCATGGTTGACTACTTTGACTAGACATCGAAGTAGAGTCAACAGTTGACCTAGGTTTGATCAGACTTGACCAACGTTGACTTTTTGACCAAAGTCAACTGTAGGTCAACTATTGACCTATTTAACCTAGATTAGACTTAGAGTTGACCGGAGTTGACCAGTTGACCAAAATCAACTGTACGTCAACCTTGACCCAGTTTGTCTTAGTTTGACTTAGTTTGACCTAGATGTTAGTATGTCATTTGATCCTGATCAGCTCTTGTATTATTTTACCTTTAGGTCTGTGGCTTTACTCTGAACCCTGATTCATATTGACAGCAGGACTCCAGGCGAGTACATTCTCTGATAACTTATTCCCAATTTATGATAACTGTTATGATTCATGTACTTAGTGTTGATATGCTTATTCCTAACACATGGTTCTCACGGATTGGTATTCTTGGATCCCGATGAGAGATGTTTCTCCTTCTTAGGTTGGGATGTATTGTGCAAGCACCCTTGTAGCTCTTGCTCGATATGTGGTCACTGATTCTAGAGAAGGTTCGCGACCTTCTCATTAGAATCCCGTGCAGTGACGTGTCCTGTTTGGATCCATTCTACCAGTTGGGGTAGGGGGAGTAGTAGCGTATGCCTGTGATCATATCCCCTTGTATTCTTGAACAGTGTGAGTCATATACCGCACTTATGACTTGCCAGGCCAATTCTTGACATTTACCCAAGCCGATCACAAATTGAAACTGCTACTCACACACATTGGATATATGGCTTACCTTGATTTGTGTACATACCCTGATTTAGTTCTACTTTCTTGTTCTAGCTCTAGCTCTACAGCTTACCATGCCATGATACATATATGTACACTCCATGATTTTATTGTATATGCTCTATTTACAGTCTTGTAGCTTTTATTCTATCTTGAGATCTGTTATGAGATATATGTACTCGTTCCGTCCTGACCGAATATGTTGATAAATTTTAGGAGTAGTTGTGCCCTCATTATTGGACTTCATGATGTTGCTAGCTGAGGTGGATCTCACTATTCTCCTATGTGAGTTGCCTGGTGGTTATCCTTAGTTAGTCTTGTTGTTCCTTCTTTATTTTTCATGTCTTATGATTATTGTAGATTCTAGTTGTTATAGTGATATTGTTATTAATTCTTGTCTTATCGTCCTTAGTTTTCGTGATGTGACATGAGTACATTTCTAGTTATGGATTCTTAGATGTTGTAGTTAGTATAGTATACTTGACAGCGTTCTACCGCCGATACCGCGGCGTAGGCTGGGCGTGGCCCACGTATTCGTACCCGTATATCCGGGTGCGGGTCGTGACATACATAGACACACAGAATCAATTGGCTGTCATATTCACAAAACCTCTAGCGGAAGATCGTTTCAATTATTTACATCAAGAATTAGGAATTTTAGATGTCAATAATATTAATTAGTTTTGTTTTATTAATTAATTTATTTAATACTCAATAACTGTTTTCCAGAGAAGCCTACAAAGTGTCTATCAGTCACCACGACTACGGTCGAAGCGAAGCGGTACTTAATTATTCCTCGGTGAACTCCCGTTAGCTGGAAAAGTACTCCTACAGATAATCTGAAACAGATGCTGAGTAAAGAAAATTAATTTATAAAATAATATTAATTATATTATTTGAAATTTAAAATTACTAAACTTTGAATTAAATATTTGAAATGAGTTGATGAAAAGGATATGGTCCACAATTTTTTTAAAAAAACAGGAGAACCCTAGGCGAATTCGGCCCGAGTTCGGTCCGAATTCGGCCAAAGTTCTGTTGATGCTGTATGTTTTTAAGTCAGAACCCGACGCATTCTCCTATTCATCTCTTCCAAACCACTTCATCACAGCAGCTGAAGAACCCCCAAACCCTAGCTATTCTCCACTCCCTTTCTTCCATTCTACGTAGAGATTTCCATCCAAAATTTTGATTCGTACGGAGAATCGCGTCCTTTACAACATCATTGATTTACATTGCATCATCTATTCCACTATTCTTCCGAAATCTACTTCAAAAGATGATGTCACTGTACTAGAACTCTCTGCCCTCTATCACATTCTTAAGGGGATTCCTTTTCTGCCCCTAACACTATCATCCAGATGATAGGTAGATGTCGCGGAAGAGAACGCAACCTCTCTTATGCGATGCTTATCCCACGCATCTTTCAGCATTTTGACATAGACTTATCCACTTGCGCTCTGGACCTTGAGCCCAAGTTTCTCAAGCTTTTTCGTCGTAGCATTGCCACTGCACCTCCACCTCCTGCACCTGTTTTTACTGTACATGTTCCTCCTAAGACTTACCTTATGACTTTTACGGGTATTCATCAGCACCTCTCGGATCTGCAAACTTTCTTTGTTGACACTTCCAGGGAACATGAGTTTTGTGACGTGACTCGGTTCCAGGCTATTGCCAACTCATTTGTCGGTCTCAGATTTGCTCAGACGGGTCATTCTGCTAGCTCTCTTCCTAGAGACCCTTCTGTATCTGGTTACCGCATTAATGAGGCAGTCCACTCTCTGTTTCAGCCAGGGAACGCTTACGATTGGTATTATACTTCTGGTGCTACTCCACATACCTCTGGAGCTGGCACATCTGGAGCTGGTCCATCCAGATATGGTGGACATGCTGGCACTGCAAATGATGATGATGACGATAAGAATGATATATGATTTGTCATAGCTTTGAGACTAATGATTTTGTCTTTGTTTACTTAGAAATTCTTCGACATTCCAAGCTAGTATCAGTACTCTTATTTGGTTATGATTTGTGACGTTTTTTATCTTATGGCCATGTTATATGCTTCAGTTTAGCATTTTTCATAGCATTATCTCTTATTTTTTTCTTCCATTTACACTGCCTATAAAATATTCTCTGCGTATCATATTTTCTTTCCTGTCTATGATAAATGTTTTTATATATCCATATTTTTTTGTGTTTCTTCACTGATTGTTACTTATGCATATGTTGTGTGTGATCTTTCTCTTTTGTAATTATTTTGCTAAGTGACAATAAGGAAGAAATAAGATCTAACATATAATTTTTTTTGGTACATTATATCGGTACAATTTTGATTTATTAAAGACCAAAGAGTTATATCGGTCAAGGTTTGTCAATTATTAAAATAGGGGAGATTGTTGGCCCATTGGTCATGGTCAATCCTGATTTTAATAATTGATCAAACTCTGTCTCGATATACGGAACAACTAAGATATTTACTCAAGATGTTTTGGACAATTGGACACTGATCAAGATTGGATATCTCAGTTCTAGACCGAAGCTTTGTTTGCCACTTGACACTGTATTTCTTTATGCAATGTAATTTTTATTTTTATTGAGTCTAGGAATACATTGTACACCGAGTCGTACTGGTAAATAGGTTATCCAAAATTGTTTTCAAAATTGACCTATCATTTTCAAAATTGACCTTATATGTTTTGAAAAACATCTCTTATTTACAAAAGCTTCTGAAGGATTTCAAAAAGCCCAAAAATATTTTTTAAAATAAACCTGACCAACCCTGACAGAACTCTGCCGGAGTTCGGCCAAGGTGAACATTATATGAACGTTGGTTTTTGAACTTGGTTTCCCTTCAATTGCGGTTTGTTACATAGAATTCTGTCCAAATTTTGCCCGAATTCTGGCAGAGCTCTGTCTTTGAAAAAACTATAAATAGAGAGGAATTTTGATCATTTCAAATCACTCATTCACTTTCATCTCTTCTCTTCTAAAGCTTATGTTTCTTCTAAAGAGTTTTCTAAAAGTTTTCATTTTCAAATCCCAAGCCAATTACAATTCTCTAGTCAATTTGTCGGTACGGTACGGTCTAGAAGATTTCAGAGAAATTGTAATCAGAGGCTTGATTGAAGAAAGACTCTTCAAAAGTGAAGTTGGTAGAGTTCTTCGTATCAAAGCTCGTATATATAGAAGTTGCAAGGACTTCGTATGAAAACTTGCAGAATTTTTCAGTAGTGGATTCAACTGGAAGCTAGAGTTATTCCGACTGGACTAGTCCTCACAAGAGGGAAACCAGTATAAATCTTTGTGTTTGCGTTTGCCTTCTAAACTCTTATCCTTACAGCTATTACTTTATGATTATCATTATTTCTGTGATCTAACTGCTAACAAGTTTTTTAATTAGCAATATTTCGCTGCCTACTCTATTCACCCCCCCTCTAGAGTATTCTGCTTTACGATTTCGTTCATACATCTGGGCCTATCATACAACGGTCCGGACTCCAACAAGCAGTATGCCATTCTCTCTAGTTTATGGGAGCGAAGAAGTTTTTCCTCTAGAAATCCAGACTCCCTCTCTTTGAGTAGCCTTAGCCAGTGAGTTGACTGTCGAAGAAAGTTACCGTCTTCGACTATAGGAGCTCAAAGCGCTAGACAAAAAATGCTTATTAGCTCAGCAGCGTATTGAGCTATACCAAGCACGCCTTTCCAGAGCCTTCAATAAAAAGGTAAAAGAAAGGATCTTCCAAGTTGGTGATCTAGTCTTACCAGTGAGAAGACCAATGGTTATGACACACAAGACAAAAAAAAAATTCTAGCCTAAATGGGAAGGTCCTTTTGCTATAGAATCAATGTATTCTATCGGTGCATATCGACTAACCAAGCCTGATGGTGACTTGCTCATGATGCCAATCAACGACAAGTTCCTGAAGAAATATTATGTGTAACAGCGTTCACATATATCCTATTTTAATCATGTAAATATACAGTGCAATGTTTATGTGATTCAAAAAATCATCTAACTATTATCTGTATTTCAAGAGTCTTGAATACGCCATGGGTAATAGGTCCTCTGAAAAGATTCCCCAGTAGAGTCATTTCTATTTTTGACTCTGCCCAAACTCGGTCTGACGAAAATAAGTCACGTTTCTATTACCTCAGAATCATTTTTCGATAATTATTTCCCCAATGGGATGATTAAAAAAACGTTTTGCCACATCCATATAACCTCTGAGCAAAGCATTCATCAAGGATAATCACATTCATATTACCTCTAAATTATCGACTCCTACCTAATGTTATATATCCTTTCACGTCCATATTACCTCTGGTCAGATATAGAACATTCTCTGCTATTACGTCCATATTACCTCTATTAGCAGTTTCTTTCAACTTATTATCTATATTCAGGAACCCTGAATATAAAACGGATAATAAGTCTATATCAAATTCCCCAGCAGAATACCTACCAGAAATATCCTTACTATGTCCACATTACCTCTAGTTCTGATATTTCACAAACTTCATTCATAAATTTTGAATGCCAAAAGATTTTTTATTAAAACGTCTATCAGAATACAAAAAAAATACAAGAGTCTTCATAGCTAAAAGAAATAGCTACAAACAAAAAATCTAAGGGATACACAATCGATTGATACTATCCCTTAGAGCCGCAATTTCAGCTTCTTACTTCGCGGTAGCACGGCGGCGCGCCTCTTCTTGACGACCAGCCTCATCCTGGAAGGGGATCAGATTCATGTGCTCTCCCTCCAACATCACCAGTTGTTCTTTTAAGTGGTCGAAAGTTATGGCGGTCATGGCAACCTGAGCCAAATAGTCCGCTTGTTCAGACGTCGCTCTCCTCAAGCTGGCCTACAGTTAAGCAATCTCACTTTAGATCCATGCAATGTGATTATATTTCTCAGTAATCTGCACAGTCAGCTTATTCTTCGAAGCAGCACGTGCCTCACTCGTAGTGTTGAACTTCCTGTACTTATCAGCCAACTAACTGATCTCTTGAGAGAGGAAATCCTTCCTTGCTTGGAAAGTAGCCTCCTCCTCCACGAGAGTCGTGATCAAAGCCTCATCTTCTGCACGAAACAACGACGTCAAACTTCGTTGTTTGCATCCCAAAATCTGGCCACCTGACCCTCCAGATCATTCAGAACCCTCCTCAGAGCATTAGCGCGCTCTTCATAGCTGGCGATGTTTCGAGGGCCACTACTTGGCATTCAGCAATAGCCTTCATAGGGCCAAAGGCGGCGTTCCGATTCAGAACTCCAGGAAGCTTTACTTTCAGGACAGAATAGAAAGCTTTGACGACTTTCTAGGCCATCTCGTCATCATTAGTGGAGGTCGTCGGGGAGGATGCCTAATGAGGTTCTTCCGCTCCAGGAAGATATGCCTGACAAGAAGCCGAACCTAACAAAAAAAAATATGTATCAGTAACCAAAAAAAGGGAATACGAAAGAGTTGTAATTTTGTACCTTCAGCATGCTGAGCGCCAACTTGGGCTAAGTCATCGATCTTGGCTTCAGGGAAACAAGAGCAGGCCCAGGTTGTTCAAGAAGAGCAATATCAAGGCCTTAAGCAGCATCAGGCTGGGTATCTTCCTCGGTCCAAGCAGGACCGGGAGCAGATTCAGCAACAGCCCCCTCAGTAGGCTGTTCAACCTCTCCTTCTGCAGCCGATGCTGGCTCACTAATAGATCCCTCCGTACCAGCAAATTCAGAGAAGCCAGGGACAACCTCTGTTTCTCCCCCAATGCCTTGGGCTATCTTTACGAGTGGTTCCTTCTCCTAGTCTACAAGGGAATATATAATCGTGGTCAGCCTCATGAGGAGCACACAAACTTAAAGTCAAAAAATCTCATCCGAAGAGAGAAAGAAAAATAATGTACCCGCGAGAGGATGAGCCGATTGGACTTGATTCTCGTCCAAATCTTTTATTATAGCCCTGAATTCAGACATCGCCCCCAAGGAGATATCGAAAGAAGGACTGGCGTTCTGGTCGCCACCATAATCTGAACATTTGTCACGACCAGCACCCTAGAGTAAGGGCACAAGATGTGGGTACGTCCAGCCTACGTCGCAGTGTCGACGGTAGAACGTTGTCCTAGGTTACTATCTAACCAATAACTCATGCAATATATAATGTACTCATCATGATCAACTCCGAACGGAGGACAAGTATAAGATATTGTAACTCAACCACAGTCTAAGCACGATAAGATAATCACAGGAGAATTAACTAAGAATAGAAAGACAACTACTAAAATAATAACAACTCTCAACAATCTCAAATACTACACAAGTCTCAAATCATCTACAACAAGTTCAACATGAAAAACATATGCTAGTCTACTAAACTAAATCCCGATCACTCCTGAGTGTCGGGGCCGAAGGTAGCCATCCCGTCTCCGGGTCCATAATATGTAGGGCATGTTTCCTCAGGGCAATCATCTGTAAAAATTTTAACAGGTCCAGTCAGGACAGGAACGAGCACAATCTCATCTAGAAAACCCAAGTAAATGACAGAGAACTATAAAGCAGTTATAGACAGTTGTATTAATGAACATGGCAGTTTATATTCAGGTGATGGTATAGAGAGACAGATAAGTACAAGGAAAGTAAGTAACTAAACAAGAGAAGAATCATGGCAATAAGATTGTAAAATATAATCTAGCTGAACTAGAGTAGCATGATATAAGTCCAGACAGTAATGTAGACAAGTATAACTCCAATGTAAGTCCAGTACAAGACGAATCTAATACAAGATGAATCCAGCACGAGACGACTCCAGTCATAGTGATCAATGATTCCAGGGTGAGTCCAGCCTATACTCTAACAGTATGTTTTAAAATATCGGGATCGACATGTGAACGGCTGTAGGTAATACGGCACACCGCATACTCGGCCAAGTGTGGGATGGCTATCATTCCAGTATAAGTCCAAGGGAGTGGTTCCAGTATTTGGGTATGTTCACATGCCTATTCCAATATTTCCCTGTCCAGCAAGTACAAGTGAATCCATAACCGACACGAAAATAAGTATAAGTCCAGCCAGTACAAGAATGATTCCAGTAAATGATTCCAGGGTGATTCCAATAGGTGATTCCAGAAATAGAGGCCAGACATGAATAAGTGAGTGTCGCATGAAATAGATCCAGTAATATCAAATCGTGTTTCTAATATAGAATCAAATAGAACTAGCTATAACTGAAATACAGTAAACGACAAGTAAATGGAAGAACTATCAGAGAATGTACTCGCCTGCTACTCTGAAAAGAGTAGTGTAATATCAGATGTCTGCACCGGAGTCACAATGTCCTAAATAGAGTAATATGGGTTATGACATGTTCAGTACAAGGAAAATAAAGCTACAATGCAACTACATGATTTATAGGTCAAACTAGGTCAAAGTCAACTCTAAGTCAAACCTGGTCAACTGTCTAGGTCAAACTAGGTCAATCCTAGTCCAGTCAAGTCTCACTAGTCCTAACCAAGCCTAGACTAGCATACAACCAAGTAACATCACAAGCCACATGGCATCACACATTATACATATCATCTATACATATATTCATGCATTCATTTAGCTCTATATATCCATGCTTGCATAGATAGGATACTCACATAATATATTGCATTTATTTCATAACCTCATGCTTGCATTGTATTGACACACTCATAACATTACATTATATTGGGGCATCCTTATGTACATATATTGCATACAAGTATTAATGTTTAGGTACAAAGGCATTTACATGTATGTATATATATATATATATATATATATATATATATATATATATATATATTTTTTAAAAAAAAAATATATATATATATATAAATATATATATATATATATATATATATATATATATATATATATATTAGTACATAGAGGCATATCTATATACTTATATATATAGATACATAGGGGATACTTATATACATACAAAACAGTAGGAATGAAGTAAGTTCCATGAGCTAATGAGTATCACAGGATGTGAGGTCATAGAACCTACATGCATACAAGGCCTATTACATATCAACTTGCATACAAGTCGGTCAATGGAAGTTTATATATGCAGTGATGTGTGTGAAAGTGTGTGCATACAAAACAGGAAAGGTGATTTGTGTGTGTAATATGAAAACTAACATGTGTGTGTATAACTAATCATGAAGGGTGTGTGTTCATGACACTGGTGTCAATAGTTAGGGTGTCAAGGAGTGTATAAGTGAGTGTCCAAGTAGGGTGAAGAGTGTAACCATGTGCGAGTGTGTGAGAGTGTATAGGTGACATGAAAACAAGCTATGTGTGTGTGTGTATTAGGAACCTGTGTGTTTGTGTAGAGTGTTCTGGAATTTGCAATGACAGGTAGTGTTGAATACATATGTGTTTGTGTCAATGGGAATTAAAGTGTGTGGGCAATGTCATATGATGGTGAGGTAGTGTAGTGATAGGAATATAGGAATGAATGGAAAAACAGTGATCACAATCTCAGATTTGGAAACTCAATATGACAGTTCACCCTTCTATCCAAACTAATTCAAATTTCGTACATCCCAAAGACCCAAATTCGAATTCCCATAACTGATAACATCAACCAATGAATCATTCATTTGCTAATACACTGTAATGGAATCAACGTGGAAATTTAAGCATCATGTTCAGTTCTAATTCTCAGATTTAAAACTAAAAATTTAAATTCGGTTTCAACAGGAATGCATCAGTGAATGCATATATTTTAGTTCAAATCAACATCTAAAATCCATCAATTGATAACAAAACCTAATCTAAATTGCCAATCCTAACTAGCAGTAGTTGATACACATGTAGGTGAATTAAATATGACATTAAACATCATGAATCAGTTAAAAACAGGAAATCGATTCAGGATATTACAAAATTAGCATATGCGTATCAGTGACATGGGAAACTGGAAATCGAACATCAAAAGTATGATAAAATGCAAGTTAATTGGTTGATAATTAATCCTCCACATGTGCACGTGTCCCAGGAGTGTTTTCGTGTCACCCTAGAGCCGGACACGGCGTGTCCACGTCAAGAAACGCACACAGACACTCGTACAGGCACACAGCGTCATGCACGCGTGTGTGTCACTCTAGCACACGACATAGGGCGACCCGTGTCTCGTGCTCATGCATGTGGGTTCGCCTAGGATAGGGCTAGGTCCTAGGGTGCCTGAAACATGTCCATGTCACGTGTCGTGTCAGGTTTTAAGCCGTGTTAGTGTCTAAAATCGCGCGTGTACAGCGCACGCGCGGCCAGTACGACCAGTACGAGGAGGAGAACTCCTCGCACACTGCACCAAATGGCCTCAAATTTTGAGAGGATGATGTCAGTCAGTGCCCTGACATCCTCCCAAAATTTAGCGTGTCCCCGTGTCCGACACAAGGAGAAATACAGCCCATGATGCAGGACAGTGCACGTGTCCAGTACGCGTGTGTCCAACACAAAAATCGACACAAAAATGACACCAAAATACCTAACACCCTTCACAAAAATTAATGTACATATTTAGATCACAAATTCATGTAATTAGATTTACAAAAATCGAAAATCAATTCCTAAGTGACATTTCATCGAATACCTATACGTACACTATGAGACGTGTCCCATACGGACACCAAATGGACACGAAATTGGCTCAAACTTCAGGGACAGCTAGGGGACTCCTAGATCTAGCCCTAATGCAAAGAAAACAAAATTAAATCACAATTTGAGGGTGGTTACCTATGTGTGTCAATCCTCCAAGAAAGCCCCAATGGAAAGATTCCAAATACCAACTCCAAAGCTCCAAATGAACCCAAAACTGAGATTAACCTCCAGAATAATAAACATACATAAATTAGTTCCAAATGCAAAAGACTAGATTAAAAAGGAATTAAATGAATTTAGGGGAATTTTTGGGAAGGGGAAAATACCTTTTTTTTCAAAACTAGGCCAAGCTCTAAAAGAGGCAAGAACTCCTCAACATGACATTAAATAGGGAGGGGCTCTCCTATGGATGGTCATAAGTTGCAAAATTAGGGTTAGAGTTTCCTAAATTGGCCCGTGGGCTTAAGTCACGATCAATTAAATCATTAAGTCATAAGTCATTTCATAAAACCATATGTCATGACTTAATTTTCACTAAACTTAATCCTCTCATTCTAAGACTAACTACTAATGACCAAAATGGGTTAACTGAAGTTAGACTAGGGTTACCATAGCTAGGGTTAGGTTCTAGGCTAGTCTACTAGTCTCAGCAAGTTAAAGTCAAACTAAAATTCACCAATTCATTAAATTAATTAAAAAAATTCAAATAAGCTAAAATGACCAAATTACCCCTAGGCTAAAAAAGATAATAAATCATCCTAATGACATGGTTAGGCTCTAGGTCATGCAGTCACTAGGGTTTTACTAGCAGCACATCAAAATCACAAGTCATGACTTAAAACAGTTTTTAAATAGTTTAAAAATGATTACAAATTACCAAAAATCATAATGTGAAATAAATATCAATGAATAATAATATAATTACAAAATTTTAAAATTACCCTCATCTGGAAAACTGGGTGTTACAATCCTACCCCCTTAGAAAAATTTCGTCCTCGAAATTAAAATGATCGTACCCTTTCTAGGTCAAACCCAAACAATCATGGTCAAGAGATAATCATGCAAACATAATCTTACTGGTCGTGATTCCACAGTCACGAACAGGGTAGCTACGCTATCTATCAATCACAAGCAATATCCTGGCAGGTACTAATGGAAATCATACAGGAAAGTGGGGAGGAAGAATGAGAAGGACAAACCTGCTAACCCATTACCTGCAACATCGGTCTCCTCGACCGCCAGCGCAGAAGCCTTGCCCCCTGGGGTATATCCCTCTGATGGTGCGGGACACGGTGCTACGCTACAGGTAGCCTAGCTCCCTCTATCTAATCTATGATGCTCAAGTAATATCCACACTGATATTCCACTCAATTATACTAGGGCACCATCTATATGGTATCTATTCTGCAATCTAATAATCATACCCGTCTATTCAGAATCATGTTACCAGAATCTTCGTTACACCAGTAAGTATGGCTGTGATAATCCATAGAGTCCACAACTAATGTACATACCTCTAGAATTATGGTATTTAAAATTTTTGCATTGCCGCTAGCTTAGCTGCGAAAACTTTCAATTCCCACACCCGAGAAATACATCCAAAATCAGACTCTATCTTATCGCCAACCAGCTGATATGGCTGTAGAAGACTCTAGATTCCATGACTGAGGCAACCTAGCCCATAATGTTATCTTGGTAGAAAATTAAGTCAATAACGAATACTAAGAATCAAATTCAACGATGAATCAAGAAAGATAGACAAATACTGTCAGAATCGAATTTTGAGATAGTTTATAATAAAATTCTCAAGGGTCATCCCAGGAATCGTCTCAAGTAGTCCTAACTGTGATTGAGTACCTCTCCGTTGAAGCCTATCGCTCATTCCTATCGCAAGCTCGCAGTAGTACAACTAAGTTGCCGTACCACCACGATATCGTACTAATGCGACTCTCGACCTGCATGGGCCACCACTAAAAATGTGTTACGACCCACACCCTAGATTAAGGGTACGAGACGTGGGTACATCCAGCCTACACCACAGTGTCGGCGGTAGAACGTTGTCCTAGGTTACTATCTAACCAAAAACTCTCGTAATATATAATGTACTCATCATGATCAACTCCGAACGGAGGACAAGTATAAGATATTGTAACTCAATCACAATCTAAGCACGATAAGATAATCACAGAAGAATTAACTAAGAATAGAAAGACAACTACTAAAATAATAACAACTCTCAACAATCTCAAATACTACACAAGTCTCAAATCATCTACAACAAGTTCAACATGGAAAACATATACTAGTCTACTAAACTAAATCCCGATCACTCCTGAGTGTCGGGGTCGAAGGTAGCCATCCCGTCTCCGGGTCCATAATATGTAGGGCTTGTGTCCTCAGGGCAATCATCTGTAAAAATTTTAACAGGTCCAGTCAAGACAGGAACGAGCACAATCTCATCTAGAAAACCCAAGTAAATGACAGAGAATTATAAAGCAGTTTTAGACAGTTGTATTGATGAACATGGCAGTTTATATTCAGGTGATCGTATAGAGAGATAGATAAGTACAAAGAAAGTAAGTAACTAAACAAGAGAAGAATCATGGCAATAAGACTATAAAATATAATGTAGCTGAACTAGAGTATTATGATATAAGTCTAGACAGTAATGTAGACAAGTGTAACTCCAATGTAAGTCCAGTACAAGACGAATCTAATACAAGATGAATCCAGCACGAGACGATTCCAGTCATAGTGATCAATGATTCCAGAGTGAGTCCAGCCTATACTCTAACAGGGTGTTTTAAAATATCGGGATCGACATGTGAACGGCTGTAGGTAATATGGCACACCGCACACTCGGCCAAGTGTGGGATGGCTATCATTCTAGTATAATTCCAAGAGAGTGGTTCCATTATTTGGGTATGTTCACATGCCTATTCCAATATTTCCTTGCCCAGCAAGTACAAGTGAATCCATAATCCGACACGAAAATAAGTATAAGTCCAGCCAGTACACGAATGATTCCAGTAAATAATTCCAAGGTAATTCCGGAAATAGAGACCAGACATGAATAAGTGAGTGTCACATAAAATGGATCCAGTAATATCAAATCGTGTTTGTAATATAGAATCAAATAGAACTAGCTACAACTGAAGTACAGTAAACGACAAGTAAATGAAAGAACTATCAGAGAATGTACTCGCCTGCTACTCTGAAAAGAGTAGTATAATATCATATGTCTACACCGGATTCACAATGTCCTAAATAGAGTAATATGGGTTATGACATGTTCAGTACCAGTAAAATAAAGCTACAATACAACTACATAATTTCTAGGTTAAACTAGGTCAAAGTCAACTCTAAGTCAAACCTGGTCAACTGTCTAGGTCAAACTAGGTCAATCCTAGTCCAGTCAAGTCTCACTAGGCCTAACCAAGCCTAGACTAGCATACAACCACGGAACATCACAAGCCACAAGGCATCACACATTATACATATCATCTATACTTATATTCATGCATTCATTTAGCTCTATATATCCATGCTTGCATAGATAGGATACTCACATCATATATTGTATTTATTTCATAACCTCATGCTTGCATTATATTGACACACTCATAACATTAAATTATATTGGGGCATCCCTATGTACATATATTGCATACAAGTATTCATGTTTAGGTACAAAGGCATTTACATGTACATATATATATATATATATATATATATATATATATCCCATGGTCTTCCTTCCCCTTTCCCCCGAGCGACAGCTCCCTTTTCTCCGGCCGGCCTAGGCCGGCCGCCCCTTTCCTTCCCCACCCCCCTGCCTCTCCGAGCGTGCGCCCCAACCGCCCCTCTCCGGTCGACGCCCCCGATGTCGACCCTCTGCCCCCCCGAGGTGCTGGACCTGCTCCACCAGATTTTCCCCGCCGCCCTTCATCAGCGTTCCCCTCCTCTTCCCCATCCTAGCTCCCCCTCCCCGCCCGATGTCCCTCCCCCTGCACCGCCAGGAGCTCCTCCTGTTCCGGTGTCGCGGAGCGGCCCCCCAACCCTCCCGTAGAGTTTTCTGGTTGATCCTCCGCCTTCCTCCGCCCCGGAGCTCGGCTCCGCCGGCTTCGGCGCAGGCGGCCTCCTGTCGCAGCCTCCCCCCGTTCCCGCTTTCTCTTGGTTTTTAAATCCAACTCTCCCCCTCGGGAGGCGTGAACCCCAGCAGATCAGGCCTCAGGCCCCCTGCCTCTGGACACCTCGGGTTCCCTCCTCGGGCGCGCTCCCCGAGGAGCCTCCTCTCACTTGCGCGGAGCCCTCTCCTCCAGTTGCGCATGCTGAGCTTTCATCCTCTGTCACGCAGCTCCAGGCGCTCGTGCACTCCCTGTTGGATCAGCAGATGTAGTTTGCGCAGACCTTAGGTGGCCATCTCACTTTGGCGCAGCCCCCTTCCCTTACCCCTTCTGGCATAATCCAATCCCCCCTTCTCCCGTCTGTATGTGCGCAATCCACTCCTCCCTTCCTTCGCGCTCCAGCGCCTTCCCGTCCCGCTTGGTGCCTCCCCTCCACCCCCTGTCTCCCTACTCTCCCCTCTAGGTGCTCCCCCTCCATTCCCTCCTCCTTTGCGCACCACTCCACCGTTTCCCGCTACGCCGTCCTTCTGCCACCTCCCGCTGTCTCCCTCGCCACCCAGGATCCCTCCCTCTTCTCCGGCATTCCCACCCTCCCTAGCTCGCCTCCGGTGCCCTTCGCAACCCCCGTCTCCTTGACAGCCTTAGCCTCCGCTTCCCCTACTCCGGTGGTACCCTCCGCCCCGGGCCCCTCGTCGTCCCTCCACGATCCCGTCCTCTCCGACATCCGTCCTCCTCCTGTGGCTTCCCTGGCCTCCGCCCCTGGGGTGGTTGTTCCCCCCCCCGTCGCCTCTTCAGGAGGGCACCCCCCTGCTCTTTCCCTCTCCCCCTTACCCATTTCCGGGCCTTTTATCCCTCTGCCCGGCCCGCCGATCCCCCGCTCCGTCCCTCCGGGTCCCGCTCCCTCCGGACCGCCCCCTCCTTCCTATGCCTCCATGCTTCGTCCGGACCTCATCCCCTCGAAGGGCATTATCTTCCCAGACGTCCAGCTGTCGGATATTGATTATTCTCGCGAGACCTCTACCCCCGTCATCCCATTCTCCGTCATGGAACTGACTTCGCTGTCAGCGGCCTTTCCACACACTTGTTTTCCATAAATAAATTTACTTTATTTATTTTGTATCTAAGAAAATTACAACTGTAGGAATCTAATCTAGAAGACGATTACTTTATCCCTTGGACGATGCGATGAAGAAAACTCGAACTTTGAAGAACTTGGACAGCAACTGGGCAATCTCTCTGTTCTCTCGGAAATTAACTGTAGTTTCTGATGAAGATGAAGAAACTCTCTTTTATAGAGTTCAGGATAACTGTCCTTAAGCATACGCTCAGGTAGTTACTTGACGTGTGCATAACTGCAGGGACGCGTGACAAATTCTGATGGAGACACATTAGCATGCGGTTGAAAGTAGTGGAGCATATTCAGGAGAGATTGATGGCTTGAATGCCACATTGCATAACTTCTGAAGAAGTGGATAACTGAGTGCAGGACACGTGAGAACGTGTGTTAACTGCACGTTGAAAATCATTCTGGACACAACTGCTGTGATACGCTGCCTTAGAAGAAGAGTCATACGCTAGCTTTTGAAGGCACATGTCTTGCATACGCTGACTTGGACAGCGTAGAACCATATAAAGCTGATACGCTCACATTATTGACAGGGAGTCGTATGGAAACTATACGCTCACTTGACAAGGAGTCGTATGGAATCCATACGCTCACTTGGTTGGGAAGGAGTCGTATGGAATCCATACGCTCACTTAGTTGGAAGGAGTCGTATGAGATCCATATGCTCACTTAGTTGGAAGGAGTCGTATGAGATCCATACGCTCACTTAGTTGGAAGGAGTCGTATGAGATCCATACGCTCACTTAATTGGGAAGGAGTCGTATGATTGAATAAGTAAACACGTGGCATGTTCGAATAAGTAGACACGTGGCCATCATCAATCTTCTTTGATACGCCATATCTTCCAATAACTGACAAAATCTTCTCGAGCGTCGTGACTGCGGATATGATGGCTGACAGACTGTCAAAATTGACAGTAATGATGGCTTTTACATTTATGAGAGATGTTGAGCTGTCCTCGTAAAAGACAAAACCGACTCTTCGAAAACCTATACGACGGCTAGTCTCCATTGGGCAGCTGTCTTTACACGAAAGACGAAGTGTCAGATTCCTTCTTTATTTAATACATGCTGTGCTGTCATCTCAGAAAATAATAAAATATTCACTAAGCGTACGGCCTTTAGATGAGCGTATGGCCTTGACTGAGCGTATGGCCTTGAGCGTATGGCTTGGACTGAGCGTATGGCTTTGAGCGTATGACTTGGATTGAGTCTTATGTCAGCGTGTCATAATTTTTACACCCTACAAGACCCCCTTCAAAGTTTTCGAACTTTATGAATTTCAAAAGTTCGAAATTACTTTGAACTTTAAAGTGAGAATAAGTCCTGACACGCTGGCATGAGTTTGTTATCTTCCTCAATATCAGTACAAATCTTTAGGGATTTTGTTTAAAGAATATCCGCCGTTTGAACTTCTTCCTTTCTTCTATAAATAGGTCTTCCAAAACCTATTTTATTTCTTTACCACAGCTTTTGCTTTCGAGAGAGAAAAGTGTTTTCAGAAACTCAAAATCCTTCTTCTCCTTCTTCGTCTTCGACTCAACCTCCATTAATGGCGTCCAAAGCTGATGCCTCTGCGAAAGGAAAGGGGAAAGCCCCTGAGGAGTTGTCTCATCCTGCCATCGACACTGCCACCACCAAGAAGACGGCCAGTCAGCGTATTTCACGCAGTGAATGGCCATTGAAACCTCTTTATGGTGAGGACAAAGATGATGAACAAATAACTATTCCCATTTTAGGGCTCTGGTTAGAACAAAACTCAGAAAAGTATCCCTCTTTAGGGTCAATACGTCAGCAAATACGCTTCCCTTTTTAGGGTTTAGCCGTATTCCATGTTTTTCGTTTTTACGAAAAATATGTTTGGAGCGTATATCTGTAAGATACGCGTATTTTTGATAGAGATATCAAAATACGCTATCTTAAAAGAATAAGCTATGGCAATTTGTCTCATTGAGATACGCTAACTCCTGTGTTTAGCGTAATTTTCGATGATCATCTTGTCTTGATTTCAATTTTGTGGATGATATTTTTGTAGAAAACATGTTCAGAGGTAAATAATACATGACATATTTCAATAGAATAGAATATACAAATAAACTTTGCAACTCTATCATGATATTAAACCAAAGATAATTTTAGTTTAATACTGATTAGAGAAAATAGAATTCAGATATAAAGATATCTTTAGATTCTATTTTCCATGATCTTTGGATTCGGAAATCAAAAGACGAGATATCATTTTCATAGAATAGAAAATATGATACATACTGAGATAAAAATTCAGAGGTAATATGGACATGATTTTCTATACAAGATCTTTATTAAAACCACTGGGGATCTAATAAAACAAAATATCAAATTCTCTGGGAAGATGATACATGGTGGAATATCAGTTTCCTCTGGGGATAACGATATCGAAATAACTTTTGTAGAGAAGAATTTTATATTTGCTGGGGAATGATAAAAATATTATACATAATATTTCTTTAAGAATTTGCCATTGATAGGCATCATCATAACTTTCCCATCCATAGAAGCAAGTTGATATGCTCCGTTAAAGAAGACTTTGTTTACTACGAATGGGCCTTCCCATTTTGCGTCAAATTTGCCTTTGCTCATATGTGTCATGGTTATATGACGTCTGACAGTAAGGACCAGTTCTCCCTTCTGATATGCTCTGACTTTGACTTTCCGGTTAAAAGCTTTTGAGATTCGGGCCTGATAAAGCTCGATATTTTGTTGAGCATAAAATTATTTTTCATCTAGAGCTTCCAATTCTTGAAGTCGAAGACGATCATTGTTTTCTGTTGTAAGTTCATTGGAGATTGCAATTCTCAGAGAAGGAATCTGGATCTCGAGGGGAAGAACAGCTTCACACCCATATACTAAAGAGAAAGGCGTACATCCGGTCGCATTGCGAATTGTAGTGCGGTAAGCCCATAAACATTCACCAAGCTTCTCGCTCCAGTTGCATTTGTTGGAAGAAACGAACTTTTTCAATAGTTTGATGATTGTTTTATTGAAAGCTTCTGCCAATCCATTAGCTGCTAGATTATATGCTGTAGAAGCTAAATTATTGATTCGATGATCGTCGCAGAATTGGGTAAATTTCTGACTGACGAACTGCGGTCCGTTATCATGGATAATACGCCGAGGAACACCAAATCGATAGATAACATGATGCTTGACGAAGTTGATAACACTAGAAGTTTTAACTTCAGATAACGGGATTGCTTCAGCCCATTTGGAAAAGTAATCAGTTATTGCTAGAATAAACCGATGTCCTTTTGATGATGGTGGGTTGATGGGACCAATGACGTCCATGCCCCAAGCTTCAAACGGCCATGATGCCGCTGTTAGGTGTAAGAACTCTGACGGTTGATGGATAAAGTCTGCATGAATTTGACAGGCTTTACATTTCCGAGCATATTGAATAGCGTCAGTCACCATCGTGGGCCAATAATAACCCATACGTCGGATACGATCTTGAAGTTTAGGACCCGGTTGATGAGCTCCACAAACACCATCATGTGCTTCACGAATTATCTGTTGTGCTTCTTCACCAGCAATGCATCGGAGGAGAAGACCGTCGTAAGACCGACGATATAATGTTTTCGTCGTATGATTATAATAGAATCTGAGAGATCGACGCCGGATAGACGCTGCTTCACTCGGATTATCAGGAAGTATATCATACAAAACAAAATCTAGAAACGGGCGTCTCCAGTCTTCAGTTATGGCTTCTGTTTCATTAGAAAAGACATATTCCATAGTAGAATCAGAGGAAGACGAGGACATTTTGTCAAACTTTAATCCAGCATCAAGGTTGAGAGAATTTTTGTCTGGTTTATAAGGAAAAGCCAAGGCCAAATTATTCTCAACACAGAATAGTTCTCGGTTATAAACCACTATCACTTGCTGACGTCTGATTGGTATAGCTAATACAGCAGCAAGATTAGCTAAAGCATCAGCTTCTGCATTATAGGCTCGTCGAACATGTTCAATAAAGAAACCTTCAAAAGATGAGGCTATAGAGAGTGCTGCTCGATGATAAGGTATCAAATCCTGATGACGAACTTCATACGTTCCTCTGATCTGATTGATGATAAGCTTGGAGTCTCCATAAACTTCCAAATATTAAATATCTAGATGTTTAGTAAGTTGAAGGCCGATGAGTAATGTATTGTATTCGGCTACATTGTTTGAACATGATTGATCTAGAGAATAAGCCCTCTGAATAGTTAGTCCTTCTGGGGATACAAGAACAATCCCAACTCCGGCGACAATATCGTCGTTAGGACCTATTCTAGATGTTCCATCAAAGAATAGACGCCAGGTAGGAATTTCTTCAGAAATCAGATTTGAATCCAAGACTTCATCTGGAATCTCATCATATAATTTAGAATCTTCTGGAATCGCATGACCAGCCAGAAAATCAGCAAGAGCCTGTCCTTTAACTGACTTCTGAGGAATATAATGCATATCGTATTGAGCTAACAAGATTCCCCAATTAGCTAGTCTGGAGTTGAGAATACCAGGTTTCTTCATCATAATTCTGATGGGATTCACTCTGGAAATAACGTGAATCGTTTGACCGATAATATAATGTCGCATTTTCTGAACAGCAAACATTAATGCTAAGCATTCTTTCTCGATTGGAGAATAACACGGTTCAGCACATGTTATTGTGCGACTGAGATAATAAATAGCCTGTTCATGGCCATCTTTATTTTTCTGGGCAAGTAATGCACCAAGAGAATGATCCATGGCTCGAACATATAGAAGGAATGGTATTCCCGAGACGGGAGGTACCAAAACTGGAGGGTTCATGAGATACTGTTTAATATCGTCGAATGCTTTTTGACATTCTTCGTTCCAGACGAAAGATACACCTTTCTTCAGAAGTTTGTTGAATGGTTTGCAGCGTCCTGATAAGTTGGAAATAAATCTCCTGATATAAGCAATTCTTCCTTGAAATCCTCGTAGCTCTTTTAAGGTGCGTGGAGGACGCATCTCTTGAATGGCTTTGATCTTCTCGGAATCCACGTGTATACCTTTAGCGGTAATGACGAAGCCGAGAAATTTACCACTAGAGACGCCCAGAAAGGACTTAGTAGGGTTTATTTTAAGTTGATGCTGACGTATTAAATCAAAGATAGTCTTCAAATCTTGGATATGATCCTCCTTTCGTCGACTTTTGACCATAATATCATCAACATAGCATTCGACTATTTTTCGAAGATGTTCACGGAATATAGTGCTCATTGCTCGCTGATATGTTGCTCCTGCATTCTTGAGACCAAACGGCATCACTGTATAACAGTATGTACCGATCGGCGTTCTGAAGAAAGTGTGTTTTTCATCATCTGGAAACATTTTGATCTGGTTGTATCCCGAATACCCATCCATGAATGACATTCGTTCGAAACCACATGTATTGTCGATCATGACATCTGTAATTGGAAGAGAAAACTCGTCTTTAGGACAAGCCGCATTGAGATCACGAAAGTCTATACAGACCCGGATCTTGCCAGTCTTTTTAAGGACAGAAACAATGTTAGCCACCTATTCAGGATGTTGTTCCTCTCGAATAAATCCAGAAGCCATAAGCTTGTTGACTTCAGCTTCAATTGCATCCATGATGTCTGGATGAAATCGTCGCTATTGTTGTTTGACCGGTTTAGCATTTGCCATGATATTGAGTTTGTGCATTGCAATCTTTGGATCTAGTCCTGGCATATCCTCATAACTCCAGGCAAAAACATCGATATAATCACGAATAAGTTTAATCATGTCTTGTTTATCTGTTTCTGAAAGACTTTCACTGATGAATATTGGTTTAGGAGACCCTTCTTCACCAACATCAATTTGGATCAGTTTATCTTCAGTAGGAGGTTCCCTCTGCTCGAACCTGAATTCCCATTGATTATCTAATCTTTGAGCCCATTGTTCCGATTCGGGTGATATTTCAAAATCATCCTCATCTTCATCATTTTCTTGCGGGCCACCAACGGAGGCCATATTGATGGATAGAATAGAGCGATGGAGATCGCCAATACTCGTGTCAGAATCCCAAGAAAGGGAATCAGAAGACTCAGATCGTTCATCTTCATCGGATTTTGAATCTTCATGGACTATGTTGATAAAGGAAGTAGGAGCAATGTAACCTAAACCACATTTTGTCCTTCCGTATTTTAATGGAGGAATTCGAACAGGCATTCTTCTTCCTTTTCCATTATTGAGATTGGTTCTAAAGTCATAACCCATATTCTTGATGATATTTTTAGATTGCTGACTGTAGCGACGCAGTTGTAACCTTCCAGTATCGTCGTTTGTGTCATCTTCTTCCAAGTTAGGAGGATTCTGGGGTCCTTTATAAAAGAAGATTGGATTTTCTCCCTTCTTTCTAGCAGGGACCACGAAGTATGATTTTTGTATGGATTCCAATGATACGTCTGTATGAAGAGTTTGAACAACCCCTATAGTTAGTGACTCTAAGCTATCTAGCAATTGTAAATAACTTTGTACACGATTACAGACATCAATATACTGCAAAGGAAATGCTTCATTAATATTAGATACTGTATTTACAACAGAAGGCTGAGCCTTATCAAACTTAGTCAAGTTAATGACAAAAGGGGGAGAGGAAGAGCGATCAGAAATTTTGTTTCGATTAAGATCGATAACAAAAGGCTCAGAAGAGGTGAGTTCCCTTGAAGAAGATCGTGGATAAGTAGTACGTCCACTGACTGGAATGACTAGAGTATCTGGTCTAGCCTGAGAAGGTGGAGGAGGAGTGGTACGTCCACTGACAGAAATTATCAGTGAGCCTTGTGGAGCTTGGAAAGACAACACAGTAGTACGTCCACTGACAGGAATTATCAGTGAGCCTTGTGGAGCCTGGACAGGTGATGAAGTAGTACGTCCACTGACAGGAATTATCAGTGAGCCTTCTTCAGATGATTTAACAGACTGCGGAGGAGTGATACGCCCTTTTACAGGAATAACAAAAGTGCCAACTTTTGCTATCTCATCATCATTATCCATAGCTTGCAAGACTTTTGAGCATTCATCTTTGTACATGCGAGCGTCATTGAAGTAAGCTTCAACTCCGTTGAATGGATAGAGATCTGCAACCTCCTTTTGAACTTCTCCATTATCATCAACATATTTGAAGCACTGATGAAGAGTCAAAGGAACGACATTATGTTCATGCAAGAATGGTCTCCCCAATAGAGCATTGTATGAGCAACCATGATTATCGATGATGTAAAAAGTAACTTTAGTACGAAGATCGCCTATTTGAAATTTGAGGCAAATCTTGCCCAAAGGCTCACTTTTTCCTTGGTTGAATCCCAAGATGGTAGTGATAGTGCTGGAAAGACTATGCACAGGTATCTTCAGTGCATCTAGCATAGCTTTTGGCATAATACTGAGAGCGGATCCTGGATCAATCAGTAGACGATCAACCTTCATAGAATCGATATATCCTGTATGATATAAAGGACGGTTATGTCGATTATCCTCTAGCAGCATATCGTCCTGCGTAAATATAATATTTGGAATAAATTCCAATACATTATGGCAATGAGAAACAGATTCTGTTTCCAACTTCTTGAGAAGAGTTAGGCAGGTTTCTGCTTGCAGCAGTGCTTCACTTAGAGTTTCTCGAGTCTCTTTAGAGAGGCGTAAGAGCTCGAAGATTGATAATTTAGCTGGGGTATTGGCTAGTTGAGCCAATATATCAAAATTATAAGGCTTTTCAAGTCCTGTAGGAGATGAATTCTTCAATGGTTTGTCGAAGCGGACTTGTTGTTTGCCTTTGTCAGCTGCTGTTGGTTTAGAAGGAACTGTCTCAACAGGAACATTTAAAGGTTCTTCAGTAGAGACTGGTGTTGGAGCTGTAACCGGAGGGACGTCAGAAGTTTCTTCAGGAATTTCAGCATAATCTTTCAGATATATTTTTTCTGACCGAGTTGCAGCATGAACTTCAACTTCAGATTCTGGTTTAGGGTCTATGGAAACCATATTGCAATTCTTTATCTTGCTCTTGGTTCTTTTATGTTTGATGAGAGCTTCATTCCAGAAACCAAGGCCAACACGAGATTGATTATGCCTTATAGTGATGGCTAAAGGTGCTCGGAGTCCCTTGCCTGAGTTCAAACTAGGAGCAGTGGCTAGATCATAACCCATCTTCGCCATCAATTCACGAGATTGTGAGCTGTATAGATGAAAAGCAGGCTTGTACCTATCTTCAAATTGAGATACAGATTTTATCTCCGTAGGGAGTGAATTTCCTACCGAGATGAAAGTAGAAGTTAGATAAAAATCGGGTGTGAAACTAGAAGTCACATTGCATGACTTAGTCTTTCCGAGCTTCTTTTTAGATGAGGGAGTCTTCCGAGGAGAAGAGGAAGACGTTTCAAACTCCGTCATTAAATCCGGGTGAATCCACATGATTTCTCCCTTCTTAGTTGTGACAGGAACAAGTCCTTCATTCTGTGCTGGTGGGATGTTTACAACTTCGAGAGTTGCTTTAGGGATAGGAACAATCCCACTTTCTACCATTAAGGAAGGAAAGTCACCGAACTGCATTGAAATTACATTTGCTGTGACTGTTTTGTCTTTGGGTGTCAGTGTCACAGCTCCTGATTTAATCATCTCTTGAATCTTCCCTTTTAATACATAGCAAGACCGGATTGTATGACCCAGCATTCTATGATATGGATAATATTTTGGATGATCAGTCTTATTGGCTTCATCAGGCTTTTAATTTTTGGCAATTGAATCTTGTTACCTTTGAGCAAGCATTCAAAGATACCCTGAACATCGTCATCGTCGAAAGAATATTCTTCTTTCGGTCGAGGAGGTCTCTGTTGTTGATTTGTTGGAGCTGGAGTAGCTTGGGTAGTCTTTACCTCTTGACTACTGCTTTGGAGATTGACTTCAAGAGCTTCTTTCCCTTTGTGATTGTTGGGTCGAGTACTATTGCTAGCACTCTGATTTGATTCCTTGGGAGCCATTTGTACCCCCAGACCCTTGAAGGTCTCAGCACTGACTTCAGCAGCCTTGGCACTAACAATGAAAGAAGGCCAATCTTGGAACTGAGTGGAACCTGTCCACATGCTGATAATTGGTAAGAGATTCGACTTGCAAGTGTCGATAGTAACAGCATCGGGAGTTCCGAGAGGCATTTTGAGGGCTTCTCTTCTGAATATTTCAAAGAAGTCCTCGGTGGTTTCATTATTTTTCTGTTTAATTCTTATGAGGGCTGACATGGTCATGTCATTGAGTCCTTCATAGAACCGTTCAAGAAACATTTGCTTGAAACCGGCAAATGAGGTAATGCACCCATCAGGGAGACTTCTATACCATTCATAAGCCGTTCCTTTGAGACATCCAACGAACACCCGAGTAAGGAGGGCGTCACTTGGTTGCAGTTGATCAGTCATTACTTCAAAGTGATTAATGAACTGACTTGGGGAGGTTGTCCCATCAAAGAAAGAGATGGTCGGAGGCTTGTATTTAGGAGGATATGATACCTGCTTCCATTCTATCGGGTAAGGTTGCTTGATACCTAACCTTTGTAAACCATCCTTCTGTTTAAATGCCTCAAATTGAGTTCGGAGATTCTGTAACTCTTCAGTAACAATTCCAGAAGATTGGGGAGTTGTAGCTTGTTGAGTGTAATTGGGAGGAGGGACTGCAGCATATATACCACCCCCAGCTCCAGACTGACATGGAGTGGGTTGTACAGGAACATTAGATTGTACCCCCGGAATAGTAGAGGGTTCCGGGTTTGGAACAACAGGAGTATTTAATATAACTGGAGGAGCTGTATGTTAGACTTGCTGAGTTTGATGCTGAGCTTGCATAAGAGTGTGCATAGCATTCAATGTATCTGCCATAGCTCGCAACTGTTGTTCTAAAGAAGAAATCCTTTGTTCATGAGCTTCGGTGCTAGTTGAAGGTTCATGATTGCCCTCTGCCATGTAAGTGGTAATCATTCGAGGAATAGATGATGAAACAATCTGTT
Source organism: Iris pallida (assembly GCA_029216955.1). Classification (NCBI taxonomy): domain Eukaryota; kingdom Viridiplantae; phylum Streptophyta; class Magnoliopsida; order Asparagales; family Iridaceae; genus Iris; species Iris pallida. The sequence goes on from JANAVB010001598.1 coordinate 962,070, forward strand.
CTGAATCATCACTGTGTGAGTCGGTATCTTTCCCGGGGCTATTTACGGGAGTCAATACTGAAAAATTGGATTCTCCAAGGAAATCCTCTGTGATCTCCGGATTACCACTTGGATGAGAAGAAGAAGAGGCCCTGGCCAAGGCTCCGATCCTGGATCGGGTGCCGAGATAAACACCATCTTCAGAGTCTGATATAGCATCAGACCGTATGCTACTCCCAATATTTCTGGAGGTCATGTTGACAGAAGCATAAAGAGGTTCATCTTCATCCAACATTGGTTCATACTGAATCCGTTCGAAAACAGATTGTCTTTTTGGTGAACAACAACATTGAATTACAACTCGAGGTTGGAAGTTGCAACCATGCTTTTTATGGCAAATATGAGCAATATCATAGCCTGATGGAGTGTCAATTCTCCGTTTATTTTGCAAATACTCCCGGAGATCTGTAGGAACAGATTGGGAAGTACTTGAAGATAGTTTCTGTGTAGAAACTTGTCTTTTGTTCTTCTGTCTTCTCGGTTCTTGAGTGTATAAAGACTGATTAATTTGAGCCACATAGTTCTTGGCATATTCTGCATCAGGGTCTAATATACTTGTCTCAGTGGAACCGAGACGATTCTGATTAAGCTTGTTACGAAGATCCGTAGGAGATTTGACTTTAATATCAGTCTTGGATACTTGTAATTTGCCTTTCTCAGATCGAGAAATTTGGAGAGAAGGAAGATGGGTATTATTCCGACTGGGAGTCGGTAATAATCCATCTTTGGAGGAATTAGCCAAAAGGTATTTTCCTTTGTTTGATCTAGTATGAGTACTAGTCAAATTAACTCCAGAGGTAAAGACCTTAGGAGTAGAGGAGTTGACTAAAGAGTTTTTCTCCTTGGTTGGCACAAGATGTGCAAGTTGAGGGTTTTGTATGTTCTGTGAAGAGAACCCCCAACCTGATTTTGAGAAACAGTCAAAGGATTGTATCTGTTAGCATACGCTGACTTTAGTTTGGACTTCTGGTCATACGCTGCCTTTTTATTAGCATACGCTGGCTTTGGCTTAGCGTACGCTGCCTGATGTTGGCTTTTGTACGCTGCCTTTGCCGTACGTTGCCCTTTGAATGCCATACGCTCAAAGTCATCAATGGCTAAAGAGCCGACTGCTGTCGTAAGAGTAGAGGGAGAAGGGACTTTGACATGTCCAGAGATAGTTTTCCTTGTACATGCTAACTTGGTTAAAGAACCAACTTTGTCCGCGTGACTAGGAGAAGCCACTGTTGCCAGTGTTCAGAGAAGCCAAAGTGTGCTTAGTCGAAGTTGAAGACGTGTTCTTGTCAGCGTAAAAGTGACAGAAATGTCTCGGTCTGTTGAAGAAGACTTAGGGACATAGACAGATCGTCCCTTCTTCTTGGCAGCAGGAAGAGCGGAGGAAGCAGTACGGCCCTCCTTCGCCTTGAGCATTTCTTCATTAGCAGATTGGTCGAATTGTACGACCATCGTCTTCTTCGTCAAGCCGATCGACGAAGTATCGCATTGAGTTGTTGCTATCTCGTTGGAGGAGACAGCTTTCCCCAACAGAGTCGCCAATTTGTTTTCCATAAATAAATTCACTTTATTTATTTTGTATCTGAGAAAATTACAACTGTAGGAATCTAATCTAGAAGACGATTACTTTATCCCTTGGACGATGCGATGAAGAAAACTCGAACTTTGAAGAACTTGGACAGCAACTGGGCAATCTCTCTGTTCTCTCTGAAATTGACTGTAGTGTCTGATGAAGATGAAGAAACTCTCTTTTATAGAGTTCAGGATAACTGTCCTTAAGCATACGCTCAGGTAGTTACTTGACGTGTGCATAACTGCAGGGACGTATGGCAAATTCTGATGGAGACACATTAGCATGCGGTTGAAAGTAGTGGAGCATATTCAGGAGAGATTGATGGCTTGAATGCCACGTTGCATAACTTCTGAAGAAGTGGATAACTGAGTGCAGGACACGTGAGAACGTGTGTTAACTGCACGTTGAAAATTATTCTGGACACAACTGCTGTGATACGCTGCCTTAGAAGAAGAGTCATACGCTAGCTTTTGAAGGCACATGTCTTGCATACGCTGACTTGGACAACGTAGAACCATATAAAGCTGATACGCTCACATTATTGACAGGGAGTCGTATGGAAACTATACGCTCACTTGACAAGGAGTCGTATGGAATCCATACGCTCACTTGGTTGGGAAGGAGTCGTATGGAATCCATACGCTCACTTAGTTGGAAGGAGTCGTATGAGATCCATACGCTCACTTAGTTGGAAGGAGTCGTATGAGATCCATACGCTCACTTAATTGGGAAGGAGTCGTATGATTGAATAAGTAAACACGTGGCATGTTCGAATAAGTAGACACGTGGCCATCATCAATCTTCTTTGATACGCCATATCTTCCAATAACTGACAAAATCTTCTCGAGCGTCGTGACTGCGGCTATGATGGCTGACAGACTGTCAAACTGACAGTAATGATGGCTTTTACATTTATGAGAGATGCTGAGCTGTCCTCGTAAAAGACAAAACCGACTCTTCGAAAACCTATACGACGGCTAGTCTCCATTGGACAGCTGTCTTTGCACGAAAGACGAAGTGTCAGATTCCTCCTTTATTTAATACATGCTGTGCTGTCATCTCAGAAAATAATAAAATATTCACTGAGCGTACGGCCTTTAGATGAGCGTATGGCCTTGACTGAGCGTATGGCCTTGAGCGTATGGCTTGGACTGAGCGTATGGCTTTGAGCGTATGACTTGGATTGAGTCTTATGTCAGCGTGTCATAATTTTCACACCCTACAACACTTTTATCCTTAAATTTTCCTCTGGGTGTCCCAAACTTCCCAGGGTGCAGGAAGCGATCGCCAAATGGAATCTCTCGTCCGACTACTGAGTGGTCCCCCCTCGACCCCAGACACATTCTCCTACACCTATCCTCAGATCACGATCACAGAACTGTGTGGTCCAAGGAAACTTGCAAGATCGATACCCACCAGATGAAGATTATCAAGTGGTCTCCTGATTTCAACACCAAAGAAGACTCAGCTACGGTGGCAGCTTGGGTTACCTTCCCCAACCTTTCTCTCATCTGCTTTGTCCCTGCGGTGCTAAAGCGCATCGCCAACTCTTTTGGGACGTATGTGGCTTCGGCACCCGAGACCAGCAACCTCACCAAAGCCCACTACGCCAAAATCTTTGTTGAACTAGATCTCTCATTAGAACTGCCCAACTTCATCACAATCGAGCTAGGCGACCACACCTACACCCAACAAATCCTCTACGACAACCACATATTGTTCTGTAACCACTGCCACCTTAGAGGACACCTTCCCAAGCACTGTCACCGCCTGCATCAGGAGCTTAAAAAGAAGCCTTCTAGGAAAGACAGCGACCTTTCGGAAGAGAACCTCCCGTAGTCGCCCATTCTTCCTCTTCCGAATTCTCACATTCGATTCGATTCCAGCAACGGAGAGCCAGCCTCCAATGAACCACCGAGCAGGGCCCTGATCCCTTTCATTCCCCATCACATAGAGATCTCCAACCAATTCGCCATTCTCGACTCAGAGGACCCGGAGTCCGGTAACCATCAAGAAGGATCCGGCACCCCCGAACCACCGCCCTCCTCCCCCATCTGCTCTCGAGTGGAGGACACGACCGAATCAGGCATAGCAAATAACCGACAACTCACCATCAGCCAGGGGGCCGACCCCCTAGCCCATTCCCCCTTCCACGGAACTCATCAATCCTCCAACGCAACCCAAGTCGAAGACGCCCTAGCAATCCTCGGACCCGACCAAGTGAGGAGAGGTCTCCAAGTCTTCGCCGCATGAGCCCCCCTCCAGCAACTGTTGATTGAGAGTGCGCACGACACCCTAGCCATCCCCTCGGAGGGTACGGCAGTCGACTCAGCTGGCAATCTGATAGGCCCCCTCTCCGGTCCGCACGAGCGCCACAACCACAATTCTACCTCTATATTGAATGCAGACCCAGCCAACTCCCAACAGAGCAAATCAGGCACCGACAAAACCGTCACCATCCTAACCAGATCAGCCGCAAGGCGGAACAAAAAACACCCCATAATCTTTTAAATGCTTAACATCATATCCTGGAACGTTCGAGGTTTGGAAAATAAACTGACATTAAGGAGAATTTCCAGTCTTCGGAAAATTCATAAGATCGACATCTTCATCATCATTGAACCCAAAATCCCCTCCAAACGTCTGAAATCAACTTAGTTGGCTCTGGGCCTCCCAACGGCTATTGTTGGCAGGCACGACATCTGGATTCTCGGATCGAAGGACGTTAAACTCGATATCATTCAGGACACCCATCAAGCCCTCTCCTGCTGGATCTCTCACCCCACCTTTCCGGAGCGGGCTATCCTTTCAGCGGTCCACTGTAGCTGTGTCATCGCTGAACGGAAACACCTCTGGAACGACCTTCTCGGCACCTATCTCCACAACACCAACACACCCTGGCTTTGTATAGGGGACTTCAACGCAATCACCTGTAGAGAAGAGAAGATTAGAGGCCGTCCCCCACCACTATCAGCCATGCAAGACTTTAACAACTTCATCTTCAACGCACACCTCACTCCCCTCCAGTTCAAAGGCAGCGAATTCACATGGTGTAACATACAGGACGGAGACCGTCGTCAATACTCCCGTCTGGACAGAGCCCTCACCAATGCGTGCTGGCACGGTATGAGGATCAGCTCCACCCTGTCCCACCTTAACTCTACAGAATCTGACCACGCCCCAATCCTGGTGGAAATTAAAAAAAATCCCACCCATCCAAAAAGAACTTCCAATTCCTCGACTTTTGGACCGATCACCCGTATTTCTTGAGCATCGTGGCAGAAGTGTGGAACAGTCAGGACTCCCCTAATCCTCTTACTCGGGTCAGCAACAAGCTCAAAGCCACCAGAAAAGCTCTTTCCAATTGGAGCAAACACGCTTTCAGGGGATATTTTCCAAGCTATCCGCGTCGCAGAGGATGATGTCACCCGAGCAGAAGCTTTATTCCTTTCCAACCGATCTCCTGAGGCTAGGAGAGCCTTGAATCTTACCAAGGCCATGCTCAAATTTAGGCTCAAAGTCGAGACCGAGTTCTGGAAGTAGAAAGCCAGAATGAAATGGGACAGTGACGGGGACAAAAACTCCAAATACTTCCACGCCTGCGTCAACGGCAAAAGAAACAAACTTTCGATACACCATATCGCGGACGAGCAAGGCATCATCAGATCTGACCAAAAAGGGATCCAAGAGGCGGCCACCGAATTCTATACCAAATTATTTGCCAAGGAGTCGGTCCACAAAGACACTTTCTTCCTTGACAAAATCCCCACTATCATTAACGCCTCCAATAATGCGCTGCTCGATCGCCCTCTGTCCGAACAAGAAGTGATAGACGCGGTGTGGGCCTTGAACGCGCATAGCGCTCCCGGCCCAGATGGCTTTTCTGGCACCTTCTTTTGCACTTGTTGGGATATTATCAAGCAGAACATCACCGAAGCGGCTGTTGCCTTCCATGAAGGAGCCCTTACCCAAAAGCCATCTCCAGCGCCAATCTCATCCTCATCCCGAAAAAAGATAACCCTAATTCCTTTCATGATTTCCGACCCATCAGTCTTTGCACATTCGCCAACAAAATTATCTCCAAGATCATCGCTACTAGAATGACAGAAACTCTCCCCAAAATCATCTCGGAGGAGCAAAGTGGATTTGTTCGCGGTAGGAATATCCAAGACAACATCATACTGGCCCAAGAACTTATCACATGCAAGAAATTTCCAGCAAGAGGGGGCAACATCGCCTTCAAAATCGACATGGAAAAAGCATACGACAGACTTCATTGGCAATTTATGATATGGGTCTTCAGAGCTTTCGGATTCTCCGAGAATTGGACCAATATTGTGTGGAGATCCATCAGCAACTCATGGTTCTCCACAGTTATCAACGGCCAATCTGAGGGTTTTTTCAAATCTAGCCGAGGTGTTAGACAGGGAGACCCTCTATCGTCCACGGTCTTCATCATTGTAGCCGATGCCCTGAGCAGAAACCTCAAGAACATGGTCAACACCCCTAACTTCCAGTATTACCATACTGCCAGCGGATGCCCCAACATCACCCACCTGGCCTTTGTCGACGATCTACTCATCTTCTCATCCGGGGACATAGGATCGATGGAGGTGGTTCACAACACCCTGGAGCGGTACTCCAGATGCTCAGGCCAGAAGATCAACCTTTCCAAGAGCGTCATCTATGCCCACCACAATATCAAAATCGAGAACGCGACCAGACTTACCAACCTAACTTCCATTACGGTGGTACATCCTCCTTTCAACTATCTCGGCTGCCCTCTAGTGTACGGGAAATCCAACGCCAGCATCTTCGAAAACTTGATCTCCAAAATCAGGAACAAAATCGAAGGATGGCATAACGCCACCCTATCCCCAGGTGGTAAAATTATCCTCATCAAACATGTGCTCAACTCCATCCCCATCCACACCCGAGCGGCCTGCTCTCCAACCAGGAAGGTTATCGTGTCGATCGAGAAGATCTTTTGTAACTTTTTCTGGGGGCACAACAAGGCGCAAGACAAACACCACTGGGCCAGCTGGGATTCTATGGCCACCCCGATCGAGCAGGGGTACAACAAGGGGCAAGACAAACACCACTATCTCGGCTGCCCTCTAGTGTACGGGAAATCCAATGCCAGCAACTTTTGTATCTATTGTAACTTTTTCTGGGGGTACAACAAGGGGCAAGACAAACATCTATTTAACTAAATCGCAAAAATACTTAATAGTAGCTATATATACAAAATTTAGTTCAATAATTAAAATTAAGTTTGAAAATAATGTTTTCTAGTAAAACTATTTTTAGAATACCCTAAAAAATATTTTAGTACATGGTTTAGGCGAAGCAAAATTTTATATTTATATCCTACCACACGTTTTAGAAATATCGATAATAAAATAGTGATAATAACCAATAAAAAACAATTATACAATTATTTATATATACCATATATATGTATTTACTCTTTTATACTCATAAAATAATAATAACAATTGGGTAATAATAATAACAAACTTTATTAACAATAGAAATATTAACATATATTTAGCTAACCTGAAAATATAAATACTTAATAATATAGTAAATAATTAAATATAATAATCATACTGATATAATAATAAATACAATAATAATAATAATAACAATAATAATATTAATAATATTAATAATATTAATGACCAGTTAGTAAATCAAAGAGGCCTCTGTTACTTTGGAAAGAGGGGAATAGAGAGAGGAGGGAGAGAAGCTGAGGGAGCGAGCGAGAGGAAAAGGGAGGAGTGGCGGTGGGAGTGAGCGGCTGCGGGTCTCAGTGCTGGCCTCGGAGGAAGGCGGGGGTCGGCCGGTGGCGGGAGCATCTGGTGGCACGGCGGAGTGTGAAAGAGGAGGCGGCGGTGAAGGAGGAAGAGGGAGCTGGACGCGCGGTGTTTCGTGGTGGAGGGGTTCGGATCTGTACGGGAAGAGGCTGCGGAGGGCCGGCCTAACAGTGGACGCTGGAGGGAGTGGTGTTAGGCGCCTGAGCGGTAGGTGGCGGTGTGGATCTGCTGAGCACAGGACGGCGCTCGACATTGGGTGAGTCATCGACGTCGCCACGAATCGGCTCCCACTGAGGCGGCCACACGGTGGCACAGACACGGCCAAGATTTGTACTGGTCGTGGCTCACGGTGGCATAGCGGGTCCTGGTCGGGTATGGGCTGGGGATGGTGGAGGCGACGCTGATGGCAGGGAGTAGTGGTGGCTCTGTTTGAGGGAGGCAACGGAGATGGAGGCGAGGCTGGTTGCGGCGGCTAGGAGCGGCGATCGCCGGGTCTGGGCAGACGCCGGCGGCGAGAGGATGGCTAAGGCGGAGGAACAGGATCGGAGCTGCATGCGGCGGCGGATGGTGTGCGCCGCATGGCCACAGAATCAGTCATGATGGAGAGAATCTCGGGGTTCGCGGTGGAGGAGCTAGCCGGCGGGAACGCGGCGGAGTCGACGGAGGTAAGCGGTGGTTAGGGTTTTATTTCTTTCCTCTTTCTCTTGAATTGGGGGTGGTGATGTCTGGAAACTCGCCGGGCCAGGGCGGCGGTACTGGGGTGACGGTGGGCGTGGGTTTGCTGATGGTGTTATGGGTTTTGGTAGATCGGTTGATCGGAGATGGAACTCGAACGGAGAAGGAGGCGAGGAGGAGCAACGGGCGGTTGTGGTGGTGAACATGGCGGGGTTCATGGTGCTGTAGGTTTCTGACGACGGGGAGAGGGACGGAGAGGTGCTGCAGAGGAGGATGGTCGAGGTGGTGACAGGGGATGCGGTGGACACCTGGCCGAAGGCTGGTGGCAGCCAGGGTAGTTAGGATTTAGAGTTGATATATTTTTTGTACTGCGTTGATGTGTCAGACACAGTAGGATGGGTTCACGTATTTGGTGGTCGTGTCCGAATATCGAGACACGAGAAATTGGTGTAACTGTAATAGAAAGTAGAAGAGAAATATAGTGGAAGAGAATGGCGACACCGACACGGTGCATATTTGGGTTGTGGAGAGAAAGATTATGGAGGAATAATGAATTGGAGGAGTACTTGCCTATTTATTGGATGTGGGAATTTCCAATTGGATAAAGATTAGGAGTAGTTTAAACCCAATTTAGATAATTCAATCTATTAATTTAAATTAATTCAACAAATCCAATCCAAATCAAAATCCAATTTAAATCTAATTAAATTCTATCTTTTATTTTAAAATCAATTAAGATAAATCAAATTCCAAATATAGATATTAATTTACTATTTAAAACATATCCATAAATCAAGTCAAGATTTAAATTGCTACAATAATTTCAAAATATGTTTTCTAAAAATACTATAATAATAATTTCAAAAATACATTATTATTTAGAAATAAACTTTAATAAAATATTTATGAAATATATATATAAGTACAAATAATGCGTACATGATTATACTTTTCCTAGTATACAATAAAATATTATTTATGATTAATAACTGCTAAAAACAAAAGGCTTTTTATAGTAAGAATAATAATTATATAATATTTTAAAAGTGTATAATAAAAATAAAAATATTTTTTCTAAAATATGTACGCTCGCACATATTCGCACTCGACGAGCAAGAAAAATAAAATTTTGTGCGCGACGTACAATACGACTACGTGACTTACAATACAAAATTTTAAATCGGTACCAAATTTAATTTAAAAAAATAGTAGAAATTTAGAGGTTTTACAGTGCCATAGTTGACTCTCATCGTTCTTGACGAGTAAACATCTACCTGCTTTGTTAGCATCTTCCAACAAATAGAAAACATATATGTTGTCTTCTCTAATACCTTCAAAGATAGTACTACCAGTTGTTTGCAAAAACAAAAGTTTAAATACAAACTAAAAAAACAAAAGTACAATTAATTTCTAGGAAAGTACAACTATAGGAATCTGATCAGAAAACGATCACTTTATCCCTTAGACTATGCGATGTCAGAGGAGAAAAGCTCTTGAACGTGCTGTAGCAACTTCTCAGGCGATTATGATCATTAGTGATGCCTTGAAGAGTGATTTTGAACTCTATTTATTGAGTTTTGTGATAACTGTCATGTAGTTGCGATGATTGGCACAGGTTGATTCTGTACTGGTTGGCGCACGGTGACCCAGTCACGCGAATGGTTAGCTTAACTGCATATGATGCGTGGCATTCTATGAGAGAAGTACGCTTGGTCATGGGCAGTGTTGCGTGTATGTTCTTCGATATTAGTGGCATGTACATCATGTCATCTAACTGCTTCTAGATGATAATTGACTAATAGGCGCCAGTACATGAATGGCACAAACCACTGATTGGTGCAAACTGTTGATTAGCGCCAACTGTCGAAAGCACTGAGTGTGAAGATCTTGATCACTTTGCATCATTGATGAATGGCGCGAAGAAACAAACAATTGTCTTTATGATGAGTCTGACATAATCTCCTCAAGCACTGTGTGCTCGGGATTTGAAGAGATTTTCATCGAGTGACATGTTGTTGCATCAGAATCTTTCCATAGTGTAGCATCAGAATCATCCTATGCCATTTACATGTCTATATTGTACTCTGACTCACTAGCCACTGTTAGTCTTTACTTATAGTAGATATTTCTATTACAGTTCTCTCTCTTTGTTTACATACTGCATTTCTTTCAGTACCTGTATCTTACTTTACTGCATGATTATATTTTCTAACCTGCTATGATCTGTTGAGATGTATTGTGCTCGCTCCTATCCTGACTGGTCCTGTTGAAAATATTATAGAGGACGAGGAGGAGGCCTGCTTAGATACCTTCTATGGGACAGCTCTAGAGGACACTTGTGATCCGGACTGCCAGCCGGATCCCTTAGATGTAGAGGCTGATGCACCCTAGATAGGCTTATATTATTTTTTTGTCTTTGAGTTGAGTTGTATATTCTTTACTTTGAGTTGTATTTGGAGTTTATATTATTCTGGATATTTACTGAGATGTTATCTTAGACTCTTTTGATCATCTGTATTCTCTTTGAGTTCCATATCATATCATGTTTCTTCTTCCTTAGTTGTGATTGAGTTTATTTCTGCTATGTCACCCCCATTCGGGGAGTATAAACTGCTTAGAATTATATTGTTAGATGTTGTGACCTAGGACAGCGTTCTACCGCCGTTACTGCGGTGTAGGCTGGGCGTTGTTACGTTCTCGTACCCTCACAGTGGGTGCGGGTCGTGACACATTTTTAGTGGTGGCCCATGCAGGTCGAGATTCGCATTAGTACGATTTCGTAGTAGCGCAACGACATAGCTGTACTACTAAAAGCCTGCTATAGGATATAGAAATTAAGATGTTAGGATGAGAGGATACTCAATCACTGTTAGGATTCCTTGAGAGATTCCTGGGATGACCCTTGAGAATCTTATTTTGAACTCTGATTTGAACTCCCTTTCCCTTATTTTGATTCACCTTTTTCCTCGATTTGAATTTGATTTTGGTGGATTCATTATAGAACTTTGAATCCTGGTATTAGTTGATGATTTTGATAAAATTTTGTAGTTGTTGATTTTATTTTTGTATTTAATATTTTCAAATTCAAGGCACTCAATCACACTTAGGATCCTTTGAGAGATTCCTGGGACGACCCCTGAGAAACTCCTTTTTGATCTTCAATTGGAATTTCTTTTTCCTCTTGTTTGGATTCACCCTCATTATTGCTATTGAATTTGAGCTTGATGGGTTCATTTCGTTTGAACAGACGAGAAAGAACAGATCTTCATTATTCCTTCTTGCCATTATTTCCTTGCATTCTTATTTTTTTCTTATCTTAAACTCTGTCTAATTACACCAATCACCCATATCTTATCATCCTTACCAGATGTACCTCAAAACCCTTGAATCTTCATATCTTCTGCCTGGGAAAGACTGAAGAAGTGATGTGAATCATGTAGCTCAGAGGAGACATAACTGATTATTATATGATGATCTAGAGGAAATCAAAATGTGGAGTATTCAATATTGAAACCTTGAGATAGAAATATGGTAAAAGTCTCGAATAGAATCAAGAGTTGTATACTACCAATCTGGAAACAATCACACTTAGGGAGATTTTGGGGTTTCGAGATAGTTTATAGGTGTATTCAAACTGATGAGGATATTCAAGGTCAACCTAGATTTGAGAACCTCGAAACTCTGGTTATTGATTCTTGGAAAGTTTTACCCTAAGGCTATGTAGAAGGTTAGTAATGAAAAAAGAGAAATTAATTGCATTCAATAAGGATATTGAACAAGATATTGCAAGGAAATGACTAGGGATAGAGGTAACATAAAGTTATAGAAATTTAGAGATTGTTGTGGAAATTTTTTTTAGGAGAATAATATTCAAAAGTGTATGTCGAAGAAAATACGGAAGTTGATTTTATGATGGAGGATAAGTTTTGTAAGGCCTAAAGGTATTTAAATTAAATAACACGAGGAGAACCATTTGAACAAGTTCAAAGAATTCGTAAACGGGATTTAGAGGTTTTCGGCCAAATTTAAGACAAGGTGAAAGAATTTGAAAGTTTAAATAAATGGTTAATGTTGATTCCTAAATGTGAAGGCTATGCTTCATGGGTAATGTTTGAAAATTTGAAACTGCCTACAGTAGTCATAGAAAAGGCTTAGGTAAAGGTTAACTTTTTATATGGAGCCTGGTGAGGTAAGGATACGATTGGCAAGTTATGACCAGATGAACTTAAGGGTATCATAAAAAAATGATTAAACTTGATCTTTCTTATCTTGTGCATTTATTTACCACCTCTTGAACCCCCCCCCCCCCACTTTCTATTTGAGATCCTTTGACGTTCCTTATCGTGACCTTGACATTCGGAATGTAATACTAGCTGTTACCCTCCAACAAATCTTATATGCAAGACCTAGACAAACTCACCTTTGTGTAGGCATATCATGTCCCACTAAATCCGTCTCCTTGTACTCTATTTTTTGATATAATTTTCTGGTCAAATGGTTAAACTATAACCTCTACCATGATACTGAATTATTCCTGATTTTAATTAGAGATCCAGCCTTGACTCAATTCCTTCGACCCGACATGTGATGATGTTCTGCTTGATTCCTTAAATGCTTAACCTTGTACCTTATCTTGATTGCTTGACCCATTTAGTTAAGAATCTGGACTATGTGTCTTCGTTCATCACTACCACCCTTACTTATATCTTATGCTGCTAATTATCCTTAGTTTTACAAGCTTATCCTTTTCGAGCTTGATCATGACATATTTTATTGGGTGCATACCCACTAACATATTGTATAATCAGAACCGGCGTATGATGGTCTGATCAACCTATTGCGTTTTGGTTTGCTTTTCATATTAATCTACGTGGATGGAGACATAGTTAAACTTGCCCTAGAAATCTTATCCACGACAGCCTGGACAATTCTCCTTGGAATTATTTTTATCTCCTATGAACCTCGTATTCGTATCCAGTTGAATTAAATTTAATCATGACCTGAATCTTCATCATTGGATGCTCGTGCTCATACTTGATTTTATTGATTCCCCATCTTGCCCAAATCTCAATTTATCCCGAAATTGATCAACTTAGATCTTGTCAAGACAAAAATCTATTTGTGATTTATTGTGCCTAAATTTTCAATTTTTACCATTTATGGAATAGTAACCTTTTAATAATTTCTCAGTTGTTTGTTAATGACTAATTTCTTATATAGGATGGTAGACAACCCTTACAACCTTGATGGTTGTTGTTCCCTTACCTTCCCAATTAGGACACCCTAGATTGCTTGTGTGTTGATACCATAGTACTGTTTTGACCTAGAATCACCAGTGCACCTAGGTGAGACTTCCAACTGCAACAGTATGCCCTGACCCTGTATGCTATTCCTTCAAATTGCATGGTTTTGATAAAATTCTTAGGACCTTGATTGTCGGGAAATAGGGATGTTACCTCCATTAGTATCAACTGTGGATATATATATATATATATATATATATATATATATATATATATATATATATATAGGTTAGTCCTTGATGTAGGGAATGTGTGTTTATAAACCTGTAGCTTATGAGATTTATAGTATCAGCCCTGATAGGATTGGAAAGTTAAGAGCTAGCCTATTATAGAGTTTCTCTTTTTGCTAAATTCTGGTTGCCAACACTTAGGTAGCTAGCATAGGTAAAATCCTAAGAAGTTGACTAGCGGATGACCAAGTACTTGGATGTAGAGAAATTAACTAGTTGTTGACTTAGTTGACTGGAGATAGGATTAGAAGCAGGTTGTTGTTGAGTTGATGATCATGTTTGATTATTACTAACTTGAGACCTTGCTTGTGATTAGGTTGGAGACATGGTTTTTCTGTGGATATCTCCGACTCCTGGCACTATACGTTTTGGTGGAAGTGGGAAGCTTAGCCCGCGCTTCATCGGACCTTCGTGATTAGCGGGAGGGTCGGTGATGTGGCTTATAGGCTAGACTTGCCACCTGTACTGGTGGGCATCCACAACGTATTCCATGTATCACAGTTGAGACTGTACGTGGCTGACCCTAGCCATGTGCTGGATCATTCGGAGATTGAGGTTAGACCTACTCTCAGTTATCCAGAGCAGCCTGTGGAGATTCTGGATCGCCGAGAGAATGTGCTGAGAAACTAGATGATACCCTTGGTTCGCGTCGCATGGGGGCATCATTCTCCAGGAGAGTCTACCTAGGAGCGGAAGGATGAGATGCGCGAGCGAAACCCATATCTGTTGTACCGTGGGGTATGATTACCTATCCTTCTCATCAGTGTAGTTTCGCCTTTAATTTCGAGGACGAAATTTTTCTAAGATGGGTAGAATTATAACACCCAGTTTTCCAGATGAGGGTAATTTTGAAATTTTGTAATTATAATTATAATTTATTGATATTTATTTCATATTATGATTTTTGGTGATTTTTAATTATTTTTAAACTATTTAAAAATATGACTTGTGATTTGGTGTTTTGCTAATGTAACACTTGAGATAAGTGACCTAGAGCCTAGCCATGTGATTAGGGTATTTCATTTATCATTTCTAGTATAGGGGTATTTTTGTCATTTTTAAGGTTATTTGAATTTATTATAATTTATTTGAATTTATGGGAATTTTTAGGATTTATTTTGGAATTGTTTGAATGATGGTTAACTAGGTTGACTTTGACTAGCATTGACCTTGGTAGGCTAACCTAGAAGCTAACCCTAGTTGTGTTGGACTTGGTTAGGTCATGTAACCCTAGTTAGACTAGAGTTAACCTATGGTTTAGTCATTAAACTAAAGTTGGAATAGAAGGCTTTTAGTCATAAGCCATGACTTATGGTTTTGAACCATTGATTAATGATTAAGCCCATAAAAGCCCAACCCACTAGCTAACCCTAACCCTAATCCATTAGTGGCCGACCAACACTTAGCCTAGGGATTCCCATCCTATAAATAGTCTCCTCCATTTAGGGCTAGCCTCTTTTAGGAAAGAACAAGTTTAAGGAAGAGGTATTTTCCCAACTTCATAAATTCATAGAAATTCCATTTTATCTCCTTTTTCTCTCAAATCAATTGTATTAGTTCCTAAATCACCTATACTTGCTGTTTGTGGTGTTCAATCTCAGTTTGTGGACAATTTTGGGCTATTTGCTAGCAAGGAGAACCCCCCTATTGAGGCTTTTCTTACTTTTGGACACCAATAGGTAAAGCTTTATAAACACCATTAAAATTCCAGTTTCTTTGCATATTTAGAGACCCCTAGGTCTACCCTAACTGTAGGTATGCCTAGACCTAGGTTTTGTGTCCATTTCGTGTCCTAAATGGACACGTATCAGACCTTTCTTATAGGTGTTTGATGAAATGCCCCAAACGACATTTCGATTTATTTTTTTGAAAGTGTTTGCATAGGAAATTAAGTTTTGGTGTCGCTTAGGGGTTCCTAAGTGTCTGAGCTTGTGTCGTGTCGTTTTGATGTTGTATTGGACACTTGGACACGCCGTACGCGTGTGGGCTGTACTATCCTGCCTCTCGGGGTAGATTCCTCACTGGACACGGCGACTCAGGTCATGCCACTTGGCGTGGGCCAAGGGGCAATGAATGACACAAGGTCCTCAAAGTTGGAGACGCCTTCGTGTCGTGTCGAACACGTTCTCCTGCCCGTACTGAGATTGCACTGACTGTATCAGTCGAGTATTCGGGCTCTGATACGCGACTGTAGCTTAGACACGGAGACACTTGGACACCGTGCAGGCACCTAGACACCTAGACTAACCTTAGACGAACCTAGGGACACGACCAGGAGACACTTGGACACCTGTGTCGTGTCCTAGACCTAGGTGCACACACGCACGAGACAGTGCACTGCTGTGCAGTGTCCAGTGTATTAGTTTTGGGTTTAATTGCATTTAGACACGTCTGTGTCCTCGTGGTGTGCCACTTTGACACTAAATGACATGTGCACCTCCTATATGATAATTACCAACCTTTAATTTCGTATTTTAGTTTGTTTTTAGGGGTCAATTTTCATTTACCCAATTTCTGAATACTAAATTGTATTTCCCAGTTTTTACAGTTTTCAAATTTGAACTTTGGCAGCAATTTAAGCCCGCTTAACTGATGTTAATTATTGTTTTATACTCTAATGTTGTTCTCCTATGTTTATTCTACTTATGTGTGAATTTTGGGTTGTTTTGGTGGTTAAACGATTTCAAAATAGGAATTTGAAGCTCCAAAAAAAACTGAACTGTATATTTTGAATTGATTTTTGAGTTGAATCCCTTGGTCAGAAATCTGAGGATCTGGGAATGTTTGTACTTGGTCTTGGTATTATCTGAGAGTGTGTTTGGGGCTTTCTATCACTGTTCTCATAACAGTTAACCCTTCCCTGTCCATAGTTCTTTTCTTTCACAATTCATCATTGACACTCACCCACATACACTATTTACATCCCTATCACTATTCTCTGTACACACACTAGTACACACATATTTCAGTCACACATACACATGTGACACTCTCTTGACACTCACAGGAAACACATACACCCTCACATTGCCTCTACAAACACACACACATTGCCCCCCCTCTCTATATACATATGCATAATATATATTATATGTGTATATCTATTTATGTAGTATATATATATATATATATATATATATATATATATATATAATGTATATATATGTGTGGTGATTCCTAATGTATTGTACTATGACCTATGTATACGTGTATTATATATGTATGTGTATTGTATAGGCCAATTAGGTATGTAAATGCATATTAGTTCTATATAATCATATAGTGATATGTATATATATATATATATATATATATATATATATATATATATTTTTTTTTTTTTTTATATATATATATATATATATATATATATATATATATATATATATAAGATTGATACATGCCTATATATATTAGCTCTCTATAGCATAGGTTGACTTTGTATGTATAATGTATATACACAAATTGTATCAAGGATTGTATGTTGATTTCTTATATAGCTTGGTTAGACTTGTATGGACTAGTTAGACCTAGTTTAGACTTGTTAGACCTAGTTTGACCATAGTTGACCTAGTTTGGCTTCTAGGGTTGACCAGAGTTGACCAAGAGTTGACTTTGGCCTTGATTGACCTAGATTCATTTAGAATATATTGAATTGCATCTTGCTATCATTTTAGACTTGTTGTGACTTGTGCTGTTCTGATTAGGAGCCAGACACCTCTCCTCGGACAGTACATTTCATCCGGACACTCAGATACCAGGCGAGTACATTCTCTGATCATTTCATATCTTGCTTAGAATTATTTTCCTGCTTTAAATTACTTTACTTGATACTGTCACGTTGGTCACACGGATTAGTACTATATGGATCCCTTCTTGAGATGTTATCCCTTCAGGAAGCATCGGGTACTACATGTTCTGTGCGTTTCACTTACATGGCGTATTACTATGCTTCATGGTTCATTGACCACTTGTGACATGTACTCTCATGATCACAGAGTTTTCCTTGAATCCTCCTATTTATTAGGCTTCCTAGAATCCCCCTTTATGGGTCGTGACAGCCTCATTACATTATAGGGATAAGAAGAAGAATAAGACAGACTCTGCCTTATTACATTAGGAATATGATGCCTATTCCTAAGCTTTTGTGTTCCCTGCATCTACAAAGCAGTGCTAAGTTCATTAGAATAAGTGAGTGGGTTCTGGCTCTTAGAAGCCTTCACTGTCCGCAAATTAGTGATTGGCGACGACTGTACAGGAGTCTTCTGGCGTGCCATCTAATTTATTTTTGTTCGGCGCGTATTGAGATAGGTGTGCATGTCAGCATCTAGCCTTTTTGGTTGTTGGTCTGCGACACTTGCAATATTCTATGTTCTGTCCTTGATATGTGCAAAGTAGGGAAATTATGGCACTGGCCTGATTGGCGCAAATTAGGCAAGTTGCCTTAGTACTCTGCATACATCGGCACAACACATTTGGCGCAGCGCCTATGGGCAGAAGGAAGTGAACTCCGAATAGAACCTACTTTCTGGGAAGTAAAGTTCTTGTTCAGAGATGCAGCTTTGGCACTGATTGGCGCAGAGGTACAATCAAGTAGGTTTTTTGCCAAGTCTAGGACTAGAAAAGAGTGAGGAATGGCCATAGGGCACTTTTCTTTGTCTTAAGTAGCAGCAGCAGCAATTGGCATGGCATTGGACTTTGGAGTCCAAATGGCGTGTGCCTTGTTTTGGACAAAAGCAGTAGTGGCACGCTTAGCAGAAGTGCGCTTGGCACTACCAACGCCAATCAGATGTACATAAGCAATTTGGTCAAATTCGACGACCAAGGTCTCTTGCGTCGTGCCGATCGACGCATCATCGCATTGAGTTGTCACCTTCTCATCGGAGGAGAAAGTCGTCCCCAACATAGTTGCCATTTTGTTTGCAAAAAATAAAAGTTTAAATACAAACTAAGAAAAGAAAAAAAGTATAATTGATTTCTGGGGAAGTACAACTATAGGAATCTGATCAGAAGACGATCACTTTATTCTTTGGATTATGCGATGTCGGAGGAGAAAAGCTCTTGAATGTGCTACAACAACTTCTCAGGCGATTATGATCATTAGTAATGCCTTGAAGAGTGATTTTGAACTCTATTTATCGAATTTTGTGATAACTGTCAAGTAGTTGCAATGACTGGCATACAGGCTGATTTAGTACTGGTTGGCATGCGGTGACTCGTTGGCACGCGGTGACCCACTCGTACGAACGGTTAGCTTAACTGTATATGACGTGCGGCATTTTGTGAGAGAAGTGCGCTTGGTCATGGGCAGTGTTGCATGTATGTTCTTCAAAATTTGTGGCATGTGCGCCATATCATCTAACTGCTTCTGGATGATAATTAACTGATTGACGCCACCACATGAATAGCACGAATCACTGATTGGCACCGACTGTTGATTAGCGCCAACTGTGGAAATCACTGAGTGTGAAGAGCTTGATCACTTTGCACCATTGATGAATAGCACGGAGAAACAAACGGTCGTCATTATGACGAGTTTGATAAAATCTCTCGGGATTCCAAAAGATTTTATCGATTGATGTATTGTCGGTCATCATGACTGACAACTTAGCTTTTTGGGGAAGATTGCCATATGGTAGCCCGTGCGATCTGAAGGTGGTGCGAATTGGTGTTGGACGCTATTAGGCATTGGGCGCCATCTGAGGAATGAATTCCAGTGCCATTTGTGAATGGCGCTATGCACTGTCTTGATATATTTTAAGCTTCTACACCAGTTGAACTATCAACTATAGTACATTTGTCTTTGACAAAGTTAATACCATAACTATGGTCAACTAAATGGCTTATGCTGAGTAGGTTATGTTTTAACTCAGTTACTAGACGGACATCTTTAATCACAGGGTAGGGAGCCTTACCAATGTTGTCGATACCTGCTCTATACCCTTTTAAGTTGTTACTGAAGGAGACATATCCTTCTTTCTTCTTCGACAGTGTTACGAATAGAGAAGCATCACCGGTCATGTGCCGTGAGCAATCTCTGTCGAGGGTCCACTTGCTCCTAGCATGAGTAGGGTGTTCCACCTACAAAGAATTTTGCAGATGAAACTTTTGGTACCTATTTTTTGTAGTGTCCGGATATGTTAGTCTTTGGTATCCATGCACATATATTCAAATCAACTAATTTTCTTACTCTACATTCCGGTGAGATATGACCAATGGTACCAAAATAGAGACTTGGTACGTCTTGGTGTTCAAGTTGGATACTTTTGTAGAATGCATATTGGTTTGTCTACTTAGGCAAAGGTTTGGCTATGTTTGGTCTGACAGTATTGGGTTTGACAATATTGGTTTTGACCGTGTTTCGATGTTTCGGTAATTAACAAGTGTTAAGGCAGGAAGCAACAACTTTAGGCTGTTTTCCTAACCTAATGTCCAACTTGTTAGATGTGTCCTAAAGTGCGTTATAGTCAGCTGTGAGTGCATCATTTATGACTAGTACACAATGATGGCTCTTCTTCTCTTTGAGTAAATCTTCCTCAAGTTTAGCAATGGTCTTGTCTTTTTCTTCGGATAAACGTGTAGTCTCGTGTAGTTATAATTTGACAGAAGAAAGCTCACCAGTCTCACTAGGATTTTTACTATTTCTAACCTCAGCTATTAAGTCGGTAAGTCTTCTTATTTTACTTTTGTACTCTCTGAGTACCTTCTTAGAGTTTTTCTATTTGCTAAGCAGTTTTCTATGGTCATCTATGAGGTCACTAAAAGCTTCACCTAACTGGTCAAAGGTAAAATCATCATATGTATCAAAAAGAGGGTTTGAGTTTACCTAATCATATGCCATCAAACATACATTTGCAGCATCGTCTAATTGTTCATCATTTGAATCGCTAGCTTCGCTTTTAGGCCAAATGCTTGTGTTGGCATATCTTCTAGAAGTATATTTCTTCAAGTAACTCTTTTCATACTTGTTGTCTTTCCTGGTTGATGATGATACTGTCGGACAATCCTTTTTGATGTGTCCATTCTTCTTACAACCGTAGAAGATTGGATCTTCTTTATTGTTGATGTTGTTGCTATTGGGTTCCTTCGATCCTCAGTAGAACCTCATAAACTTCTTTACTAGGAGAGCTTGATCCATAGTATCGAAATTATTGTCATCAGAATCTTCTTTGATAGTTCTTTGTTGTTGAGCTTTGAAGGCGATTGATTTTTCCTTTGGTGTGGCATCCTCAAAGTCTTGAAGTTCCAGCTTGTAAGTGAGTAGCTTTCCCATGAGTGTTTCAAGAGACATGTAGTGAGGTCATTTCCTTCAACTTTTATCGTAGCCTTCGAAATCCAGTTCTTTGTGAGAGCTCGTAGCACCCTGCAAATTTTCTCATGGTTATTGTATTCCTTGCCTAGGGAGGACAAAAGATATACAATATCCAGAAATCTTGTGAACATTTGTGTAACGAACTCGTTCGGCTTCATCTTGAATGCCTCATATTATTGAGTAAGTCTACTGATCTTGGACTTTTGACTTGCGCCGTGCCTTCATAAGTAACTTCAAAAAGTTTCCATACCTCAAGTTGTGCATGTCGACACCCTGTTAAATTCAACCATGTCTAAGCATAAAATAAAGCATTAATAGCACGTGCGTCAAGACTGGCTTCTTTCTTTTAAGAATCAGTATACTTGTCATGTGCTTTTTCAACCAAATTTCCATCAGTAAGAACACGTAAAGGCTTTTATAGCAATCAACTACATTTGACCATAAGTTAAAATCTAGAGATTTCAAAAAGAAACTCATACGTGTTTTATAGTAAGTGCAGTTGGTATCATCAAACAATGGGGGTCTATTTATGGCTTGGCCTTCAATTGTGAATTTTACAGTTTCCATATATAATATAATGATCTATTTAACAACAGTTATATATAAAGAAAATAATAACAATGTTACCTCGTTTTACCGGTATAACCTCGCTCTGACCAATTGTAGGAACAAAATGTAAAGCGATATACTCTAGAAGGGGTGAATAGAGTAGGCAACGGAATATTAGCTATCAAAAATTCTTAGCATCAATATCACAGAAATATATCACAGATATGAGTAAGTAAAAGTAATGTGCAAAGAGCAAACTCAAATACGGCGATGTATATTGGTTTCCCTCTTGTGAGGACTAAACTAGTCGGAAGAACTCTAGCTTTCGGTTAAAATCCACTCTGGAAAAATACAAGTTTTCATCCGAAGTTCTTTCAACTTCTACAAATGCGAGCTTTAATACGAAGCACTCAACCAACTTCAGTTGTGAAGTGTCTCACTTCTATCAAGCCTCTTAATTACAATCAATCTGAACTTCTAGACCGTACCGTACTAGCAAGTCGACTAGAGGATTATAACTGGCTTGCATTGGAAATTGAAAGCTTAGTGGGGCTTTGGAAGATCGTAGTAAACTTTAGAGAGAAGATATATGAAAGTGAATTGGTGTGTTGAAATGGTAGAATTTCTTCTCTATTTATAGGATTTCCAAAGGAAGAATTCTGATAGAATTTGGAAGAATTCTATGAGAGAATCTCGGCATATAGTCGCTGCATCTGTAACTTGACTGAGTTTAAAATCCAACGTATAAATAGCCGAACTCGGGCAAAATTCAGGGCAAATTCGCACCAAATTCTGCTAGTCCAAAATTGGTTTGATTTGGGTTGGCAGCTCAGATTTTGGGCTTTTGAAAGGTCAAGAAGTTAGGAGGTAGTTTGGGCTTCGTGAGTGTGCTTGTTTTCAAAATGAAAAGGGTATTTTGAAAATATTTCTTGGGTAGCCTATTTGCCAGTACGTTACGTTTTATATTATATTCCTAGACTCAATAAAATGCAAAAGTAAATTGATAATTGAAAATACAAACACGACGACAAATACAACTCCAAGTTCTAAAGTCTTGAACGGTAGCAGGCACAGGCTGTCGATGTTCGTCCAAGTAGCCCTTATATCGAGACAGTGTTCTGATCAGTTGCTTATGCGATTTCAAGTGATCGATAAGCATCGTCTAAGCGCAACCAACCGTTCTCTCACCTCAAGCAAAAAATTAAGGTGAGTGGTTGACCCTCATTCCCCTTTATCCCTCTTATTCTCAAATCAATCGATAGAATGTTAGCTAAATATGCAAAGGACATAAAGCTTATTATCAATGAAATGTCATACGATTCCTCACGTACGCCCGCTATAGAAATGTTATGCCATGAAACTGCTATATGCTTTATTCTGTACATCTGCTATAAAAATATCATATTGTAAATGTTGGCCCATTAGTCATGGCCGAAACAGATTTTAATAATAATCTAACCCTGTCTCGATATAAGGGCTACTTGGACGAACTGGGACAGCATATGCCTGCTACCGTTCAAGACTTAGAGCTGTATTTGTCGTCGCGTCTGTATTTCAATTATCAATGTACTTTTGCATTTTATTGAGTTTAGGAATAAAATGTAAATCGTGTCGTACTGGCAAATAGGCTACCCAAGAAATGTTTTCAAAAATATTCTTCCATTTTGAAAACAAACACACTCACAAAAGCCTAAACTACTTCATAACTGCTTGACAATTCGAAAGCCCAAAAACTGAGTTTTTAAGCGCATTCTGGACTAGCAGAATTCTGGGTGAATTCGCTCTGAATTCGCTTGAGTTCGGCTACATGAACTTTACTTTTTAAACTCAGTCTTCCCGCAGTTAAGGATGCAATGGCTATATGCCGAGATTCTCTTATAGAATTTTGCTTGAATTCTCCATTTGGAAATCCTATAAATAGAGAAGAAATTCTACGATTTCAACACACTCATTCACTTTCATATCTCTTCTATAAGCTTACTACGATCTTCCAAAGCCCCACTAAGCTTTCAATTTTAAATCCTAAGCCAGTTAGAATCCTCTAGTCGATTTTTCAGTACGGTACGGTCTAGAAGTTCAGAGTGATTCTAATCAAGAGGCTTGATAGAAGTAACACACTTTATAATTGAAGTTGGTCGAGTACTTTGGATCAAAGCTCGCGTTTGTAGAAGTTGCAAGGAATTTAGATGAAAACTTATGATTTTTCATAGTAGAATTTAACAGGGAGCTAGAGTTCTCTCGATTGGATTAGTCCTCACAAAAGGGAGACCAGTATACATCGCCATCTTTGAGTTTGCTATTTGCACTTTACTTTTACTTACTCATAACTGTGATACATTTTTATGATCTTGCTGCTAACTTTTTAATAGATAATATTTTGCTGCCTACTCTATTCACCCCCTAGAGTATATCACTTTATATTTCGTTCCTACACCTGGTATCAGAGCAGGTTATACAGGTAAAGCGAGATAACATTGTTATTATTTTTTTTCTGTTACATAGATCACTATATCATATATAGCAAGTGTGAAATTCACAATTGAAGGCCAAGCCACAAACAGACCCCTATTGTTTGATTGTACCAACTACACTTGCTAGAAAACAATTATGAGTTTCTTTTAAAATCTCTAGATTTTGACTTATGGTCAATCGTAGTTGACGGCTATAAAAAGGATCCACGTGTTCTTATTGATGGAAATTTGGTTGAAAAAGCACATGACAAGTATATTGATTATGAAAAGAAAGAAGCCAGTCTTGACGTACGTGCTATTAATGTTTTATTTTGTGCTTTAGACAGGACTGAATTCAACAGGGTGTCTATATGCACAACATCTAATAAGGTAAGGAAATGTATGCTTGATGAATAATCAAACGACGCTGCAAATGTATGCTTGATGGCATATTCAGAGGATGAGCAATCAGACAATTCAGAAGATGAACAATCAGACGATACTGCAAATGTATGCTTGATGGTATATGATCAGGAAAACTCAAATCCTCTGTGATAAATATAAAGATTTTAACTTTGACCAGTTAGGTGAAGCTTTTAGTGACCTTTTAGATTACCACAGTAAACTGCTTGGCAAATACCAAAACTCTAAGAAAGTACTCAAAGAGTACAAAGGTGAAATAGAAAGACTTACCGACTTACAAGCTGAGGTTAGAAATAGTGAAAACCCTAGTAAGACTGGTGAGCTTTCTTCTGTCAAACTGCAACTACACGAGACTACACATTTATTCAAAGAAAACGACAAGACCATTGCTAAACTTAAGGAAGATTTACTCAAAACGAAGAAGAGCCATCACTATGCACTAGTCAGAAATGATGCACTCACAACTGGTTATAACACACAATATGACACATCCAAGAAGTTAGAAATTAGGTTAGAAAAACAGTCTGAAGTTGCTACTTTCTACCGTAACACGTGTCAATTACCGAAACATCGTAACACGATCAAACCTAATACTGTCAGACTAAACATAGCCAAACTTTTGTCTAAGAAGACTAACCGACATATATTCTACTACAAGTATCCAACTAGAACACCAAGACCTACCAATCATGCACAATACACTGCACCTAACTCTCAGCATGCTAGATGTCACTACTGTGGCACTATTGGTCATATCTCACCTATATGTAAAGTAAGAAAATTAGTTGACTTAAATATATGTGCATGGATACCAAAAACTAACATATCCGGACCCTACAAGAAATGGGTACCAAAGGTTTCGTCTGCAAACTTCTTTGTAGGTGGAACACCCTACTCATGCTAAGAGCAAGTGGATCCTCGACAGCGATTGCTCACGGCATATGACCGGTGATGCTTCTCTATTCGCAACACTGTCGAAGAAGAAAGAAGTATACGTCTCCTTCGATAACAACTTAACAGGATATTAGTAGGTATCGACAAAATTGGTAAGGCTCGCTACCCTGTGACTAAAGATGTTTGTCTAGTAACTGAGTTAAAAGATAACCTACTCCGTATAAGCCATTTATCTGACCATGGTTATGGTATTAACTTTGTCAAAGACAAATGTACTATAGTTGATAGCTCAACCGGAAGTACCATCTTTGAAGGTATTAGGTGTAGGAACGAATCGTAAAGCGCAATACTCTATAGGGGTGAATAGAGTAGGCAGCGGAATATTGCTAATTTTAAAAAGTTAGCAGCAAGATCACAGAGAAATATCACAAGTAAATAAATATAAAAGTAGAGATCAGAAAGGAAATGCAAAGACGGCAAGGTATACTGGTTTCCCTCTTGTGAGGACTATTCCAGTCGGAAGAACTCTAGCTTCCAGTTGAATCCACTATTGGAAAATACCGCAAGTTTTTATACGAAGTCCTTGCAACTTTTATAAACACGAGCTTTGATCCGAAGTACTCGACCAACTTTAGTTGTGAAGTGTCTTTCTTTAATCAATCCTCTGATTACAATCGCTCTGAAGCATCTAGACCGTACCGTACTGGCAAATCGACTAGAGGATTGTAACTAGCTTGGAATTTGAAAATTAAAGCTTAGAACACCTTGGAAGAGTGCAATAGGCTTTAGAGAGAAGAGATAAAAGTAAATGTGTGAGTTGAAATTATCAAAATCCTTCTCTATTTATAGCTTTTCCAACGGCAGAACTCTGTCAGAATTCGGGCAGAACTCTATAAGAAAATCTCGGCAAGATCCGTAGCTACAGGAGGACCAAGTTCAAAAAGAAATGTTCACTAACCGAACTGAGGCCGAGTTCTGTCAGGGTTTTTTTAGGTTTTTGCAAAAATAATTTTTAGGATTTTTGAAATTGTTTTAAGCAGTTAGGAGCTTTTTGTAAATAGGGGACTGTTTTTCAAAACATAGGATATTTTGAAAACATTTTTAGGGTAGCCTATTTGCCAGTATGACTCGGTGTACAATGTATTCCTAGACTCAAGAAATGTGAAAAATATATTGCATAAAGGAAATACAGACTTGAGTGGCAAACAAAGCTTCGATCTTGAACAGAATGGGTAGTAGTTCTCTAGCAGTGTCCAAGAGTCAAAATAAACTTGAGTAGCCCTTATATCGAGACAGAGTTTGATCAATTATTAAAATCAGGTTTAACCATGACCAATGGGCCAACAAACTCCCCCCATTTTGATAATTGACAAACCTTAACCGATATAACATCTTGATCAATAAGGTTTGGAAGATAATCAAAATTGTACTGTATCCTAAAAAAGTGTTCATGTATCCTGCATAAGATGTTAGATCCTATTTCTCTCCCATTGTCACCTAGCAAAATAATTGCAAAGAGGGAAAGCTACCCCACAATTTATGCATAAGGAACAATCAGTGAAGAAATATAAATATAATATATAAAAAATAAGCATTTCACAGGCAGTTTATATTGAAGCATAAAAATATAGTGTTATAACAAGAAATAAATGCTAAACTAAAATAAAATATGCTAAGCAAAGCATAAAAAGATGTTCACCATACATCAGTTCAGTCAATCACAATCTTAGTGCAAATAAACTAAAAGATAGAATACGAATGATATCTTGGAATGTCGGAGCATTTCCAAATAAACATAAATGTAACAAAATCTCAAAAAGTGACATCTAGACAAAATACAATGTGTCAAGATCACAAATCCTCTGAATCATCATCATCATCATCAGTGCCAGCACGGCCACCATGTCCAGATGGACCAGCTCCAGAATAGTGTGGAGTAGCACCATAACCATGGTACCAGTCATATGCATTATCGGAATAAAAGAGAGTGCGTACCGCCTCATCCTCATAGCGGTAGCCGGAGACAGATGGATCTCTAGGAAAAGAAATGGCAGAATGTCCAGTCTGGGCAAAATGAAGATCGACAAAAGAGTTGGCTAGTGCCTGGAACCGACTCACATCACGGAACTCACGTTCCCTGGATGTGTCAGTGATGAATGACCGCAGATCAGCGAGATGCTAATGAATACCATCAAAAGACATAGGATAAGCCTGAGGAGGTGGTGCAGGAGCTGTAGAAGGTATAGAAAGAGCGGCTTGTCACTACCACATTTTAGCTTGAGGGTATTTTGGTCATTTCGTTAATTTTGAATTTATTTTGATTTATTGGAGTGATGATTGTTATTTTTGACTTTTGTTAGTTGAGACTTTGGAGACTAACCTAGATGTTGACTCTAGCTATGGTGACTTGATTAGCATGGTGGGACCCTAGTCTAACTTAAGTCAACCTAAGTTAAGTCACTTAGAATCAAGTTTCAAATAGGAGGATTAATGATTAGGTTCATAGGCTTTTGACTCATGAATTGATTTCAATGACCATTGAGACTTGGCCCAAGCCCACTAGACTAAACCCTAACCCTAATGTCCACTTATCTTGGCCGGCACATAGGGATTCCCAACCCTATACAATATCTCTTCCTTTGGTTCTTGTCTCTTTTGTATTGAATCAACTTTTAAAAATGAAAGGTATTGTCATTCTTCTCCAATCCATAACCATTCTATTTTAATTCCTTTTTGACTCTAGTTTCTTGCATTAGAGTCCAATACTACTCTATTTTCTGATTATGGAGAGAAATCTCAGCTTTTGAACAATTTGGAGATTTGGGCTTGCAAGGAGAATCATCCTTATTTGTGGCTTTTCTTGCCATTTGACACACTATAGGTAAGCCCTCTAAATTGTGTTTTTATTCTAATTTCTTTGCATCCTAGTCTAGATCTAGGTGTCCCCTAACTGTGGTGTTTGATTTGTGTAAATTTGCATTGATTTCGTGTCCGTATCGGACACGTATCATAGCCTAGTTCTAGGTGTTTGTGGAAATGTCTCAATGAATTTTATTTTAATATTTTTGAAAAGTGTTTGAATGAAAATGTTGTTTTATATGTGTACTTTAAATTCTCCCATGACTGAGTCCAATTTTGAGCCTTAACCGTGTCCAAACAGGACACGAACACACTCACAGCAGGCTCAGGCAGTGCCCTGCTGCTCGAGGGGTTGTTCTTCTCGTACAGTATACGTGGGAGGCTGCCACTTGGCAGGGAGGTGGGGGCCATGACTGACATGTCATCCCCCAAGCCACGTGTCAAGGCATTACATGTCGGACACAATATTTGGCCCATATGCGTGTTGTACTGCACGTTATACTGTCGAATTCACGTACTGACACGCGCCTCGTTTCTGTACAGGACACCACGTGGACACATCGTGGTGTGAGAAGTGTGTATCCCTAGGGTTAGGATATACGTGGACATGACCACGTGGACACACGTGTCGTGTGTCGTGTCCACGAGTAAGTGGAACACGTGTACGATAATTATGCACTGGATTGTGTGGCTCGTGTGTTAGAATGGTTTTGGACACGTTGTGTCTAGTTCTTTGACACTGGAACACACCCATGACACACTCACGCATGACACATGTATTACCAACCTTTTAATTTAAATAATAGTTGTTTTTGAATTCAAATTTAGGGATTCCCCCAATATTTCTGATACAAAGCAGTAGGTTAATTTTTTGTGAATTCGAAATGTGTTTACTATTTTCTTTTGATGATAAATTGAATGTTGGTTCACAAATACATATCTGAGATCAACCTACATGTTGGGTTTTTATGTTGGCATGGGGTTTTGGTTTCTAATTTGCATTTGGACTGTTAAACTGGTAAACTGTTTTTGTATATACTGTTTTCCTGAAATTCAAACTATCATGTATGCACTTAGATTCCTTGTGTACACTCAAACCTGGGATTTGCAATACTGAGATTCCTACACACACATGACACACATCTGCGCACATTGTTAAACTGAGAACATGTTGACCTAAGACCCTATGCATTGTTAACACCCTATCTACGCACACACACTCTACTGTCTAACCTGAGAAATGATGCACTGATTTGTGTATACTGTTTTAAAACTGAGAATGTATTACTCATACACACATTACACTCAAGCCTGTGATTTACAATACTGTCATGTACTCTAGAACTGAGAACACTTGACACTGTCATGTATGTACTGTTTTCCCTATTCACACACACACACTCATACACAGTATGCAAAATCTGAGAACCTAGCCACTGTTGAACTGTACACACACACATACATTGATTTGTTACACACACACACATACATTGATTTGTTACACACACATCTATGTACTGTCACTCACACACCCTTACACACACTACACTCATGTACACACACAAAAACCTAAGACCCTATGATACACACACACACCCTCTTCCTGCCACACACAGGAACCTATATCCATGTACACACTATTGACACACACACATACACATATATGCCCATGACACTCTATCTCTCTATATGTATATATATATATATATATATATATATATATATATATATATATATATATATATAATACCAAAAAAAAAAAAAATATATATATATATAATACCAATTACATATTCATCACACAAGATTATTGGTATTATATATATATATATATATATATATATATATATATATATATATATATATATATATATCTTGTGTGATGAATATGTAATTGGTATTTTATATATATATATATATATATATATATATATATATATATATATATATATATATATATATATATATATATATGTATTTTATATATATATATATATATATATATATATATATATATATATATATATATATATATATATATATATATATATATATATATATATATATATGCCTATATAATTTAGTATATATGTGAATGTGGTAATTAAATGTGTGTGTTGCCAATATATGTGTATATAGCATATAGCATATGTAATATAGCCTATGTATTTCAATGTGCAAGCCTATGTGTATATGGAATGTATACATATGAGTATTAGGTGATGTTAGCTTGTATGACTTGTGAATGATGTGTGCTTGCTAGAATAGACTGGTTAGGCTTAGTGAGACTTGTTTGGGTTAGGTTTGACCT
>JANAVB010001598.1:997500-1015100 GCA_029216955.1 Iris pallida
TCAATATGCTTTGTGCGAGAGTGACATACAGGATTCGTATTCAAATTGATAGTACTAGTGTTGTCACAGAAAATGGGTATGTGCGTGTACATTAAGCCAAAGTCTTCTAAGGTATGCTTCTTCCACAACATTTGTGCACAACAACGTCCTACGGCGATATACTCAGCCTCAGTCGTTGATAATACGGCAGAGTTTTGTTTCTTGCTAAACCAAGAGACTAGGACGTTGCCTAGGAAATGACATGTGCAGCTGGTACTTTTTCTATCTACTTTGCATCCAGCAAAATCAGCATCTGAATAACCGGTTAGGTCCAACGACATGGTTTTGGGATACCATAAGCCGACAGAAGAAGTGTCTTTAAGGTATCGGAAGATACGCTTAACCACGTACAGATGTGATTCCTTAGGGTTAGCCTGAAAACATGCATACAAACAGGATCTACTGTTGAGGGTGGCTTTGTGGGAATAAAGGCTGGTGCTAGTCTAAAAGACGAATCAGAACAGAATCCCCTTAGTCAGAGGATTAGGACAGCTTGAAAAGGCTAGAGATGGACAAATGTCAAATGTCTTAGAGAAGGAGCTGCATCGATGATTCCTTAGGGTTAGCCTGAAAACGTGCACACAAGCAAACACTAAACATTATATCAGGACGACTAGCAGTTAAATAAAGTAAACTACCAATCATACCTTCGTACTTACGTATGTCGACCGGTTTGCCTTGTTCATCAATATCAAGCTTAGTCGAAGTTGTCATCGGAGTGCCAAGTGGTTTGACTGCTTCCAGATCGAACTTCTTTAATAAGTCTTTTGTGTACTTGGCTTGATTAATGAATGTCCCATTGTTGGTTTGTTTGATTTGCAGTCCGAGAAAGAATTTCAGCTCTCCTATCATGCTCATCTCAAACTCATTCTACATGTACTTTAAAAATTCTTGACAGAGAGATCCATCAGTAGATCCAAAAATGATATCATACCCCTGGTAATCTCACCAATTACTAAGTCCTTTGGATGGTCTGCCAAAAATCTCATTTCTTTTGGCATATCCTCTAGATTGCTGGTTCCGACTTCTGGTTATGTATGTGATTTGCTTGGAGAATCAGTCGGTGCTTTGTGTGAAGGTTCTGCAGGAGTTGTACTTGGCGTACTTATATCTTCATCATCATCATCGACTGAATGTTGATTTAGTTCATCAATGTAATATTTATTGATTTTTTGATGATCATGGTTCTCTTGTTGAAGACTCTGTACCCTTTGTTCTTCGCTGCATAACCTAAAAAGATACCTTTATCCGCCTTTTCGTCAAATTTTTCCAGATTGTCTTTAGTATTAAGAATAAAGCATTTACAACCAAATATTTTAAAATATGAAATAGTGGGTGTTCTATCAAACCATAGCTCATAGGGAGTTTTCTTTGATATAGATCGAATTAGAACCCTATTGAGAATATAGCACGCTGTATTGACAGCTTCAGCCCATAGGTATTTAGGTAGAATGAACTGGTTTAACATAACTCTATCCATTTCGAATAGAGTCATGTTCTTACGTTCCACAACTCCATTTTGTTGTGGAGTCACAGGACAAGAGAACTCATGCAAATAACCTTGTGTGTCACAAAATTGCTTGAACTCTGTATTTTTAAATTTGCCACCATGATCACTTTGAATACGACTAATCATGAAACCTTTTTTCATTTTGAACTTTCTTACAAAAGGTGATGAATTCTGATAATGCATCGTTCTTGCGTGCAAGAAAATATACCCACGTATATCTAGAGAAATCATCTACTATTACAAAAGCATATAACTTACCACCTAGGCTAGCAATTTTACTAGGTCCAAATAAATCCATATGCAGTAATTATAGAGGTCTAATGGTACTTACAATGTTTTTGGACTTAAAAGCGGATCGAGTAGCTTTGTTCTTTTTATATTCACTACATGCCGTATCCTTCTTGAAAGAAATATCCGGTAAGCCTCGTACCAGCTTCTTTATGGATAATCTTAAAATTGTGTCCATATTTGCATGACCGAGTCTCATGTGCCATAGTTGACTCTCATCACTTTTGGTCATCAAGCATCTACCTGCTTTGTTAGCATCTTCTAACAAATAGAAAACATATATTTGTCTTCCCTGATACCTTCAAAGATAGTACTATCAGTTGAGCTATCAACTATAGTACATTGTCTTTGACGAAGTTAATACCAAAACCATGGTCAGCTAAATGGCTTATGCTGAGTAGATTATGTTTTAACTCGGTAACTAGACAGACATCTTTAATCATAGGGTAGGGGCCTTACCAATATTTTCGATACCAATTATGTACCCTTTCAAATTATTACCAAAGGAAACGTATCCTTCTTTCTTTTTCGACAGTGTTGCGAATAATGAAGCATCATCGGTCATGTACCGTGAGCAACCACTGTCGAAAATCTATTTGCTTCTAGCATGTGAAGGGTGTTTCATCTACAAAAGAATTTACAGATAAAAACTTTGGTACTCATTTCTTGTAGGGTCCTGGAATGTTAGTTTTTGGTATCCATGCACAAATCTTCAAATCACAAGCTTTCTAACTCTACATGCAGAAGAAATATGACCAATGGTGCCACAATAGTGACATCTAGCATGTTGAGTGTTGAATGCAGTGTGTTGTGCATTGTTCGTAGGTCTAGGTTTTCTAGTGTAAAAGAATGCATGCTTATTTGTCTTTTTGGGCAAAGGTTTGGTTTGGTTTGGTTAGGTCTGATAGTGTTGGGTTTGACCGTGTTCTGATGATTCGGTAAGTGACACGTGTTAGGGTAGAAGCAACAACTTCAGGCTATTTTCCTAACCTAATTTCTAACTTTTTGGAGGTGTCATGTAACAAGCTATATTTAGTAGTGAGTGCATCATTTCTAACAATAGCTTGTTGGAGATTTTTCTTCTCTTTAAGTAAGTCTTCCTCTAATTAGGTAATGGTCATATCCTCCTCTTCGAATAGTCTTTGCGTCTCGTGTAATAACAGCTTAACAGAAGAAAGCTCACCTACCGTACTAGAATTATTACTACTTTTAACCTCATCTAGTAGGTCGGTAAGTCTTCCTAATTCACCTTTTTACTCTTTGAGTACCTTCTTAGAGGTCTGGTATTTTCTACGCAGTTTTCTGTAATCCCCTAAGAGGTCAATAAAGGCTTCTCCTAGTTGCTCAAAGGTAAAATCATCATAAGTACCAAACAGGGGGTTAGTGGTTACCTGATCATAAGCCATCAAACATACATTTGCAGCGTCATCTGATTGCTTATCTTCTGAGTCGCTGGCTTCACTTTCATGCCATATGCTTGTATTAGCATATCTTCGGGATGTACTTTTCTTCAGGTAGCCTTTGTCATACTTGCTGCTCTTCCTAGTTGATGATGATGTTGTTGGACAGTCCTTCTTCATGTGTCCTTTCTTTTACTGCCATAGCAGATAGGATCTTCTTCGTTGTTATTATTGTTGTTGTTGTTGTTGTAGTCCTTCGTTCTTTGTTGAATCTCATGAACTTCTTAAATTTTCTCACCATAAGAGCTTGATCCTCAGTGTCAGAGTCACTATCGTCAGAATTATCTTCGACAGTTCTTCTATGTTGAGCTTTGAAAGCGATCGACTTCTCTGACTTCTCCTTTGGTGTAGCATCTTCAAAGTCTTAAAGTTCCAACAAGTGAGTGAGTAGCTTACCCATGAGTGTTTCAATAGACATGGTTGTAAGGTCGTTCCCTTCAATGATTGTTGTAGCCTTTGGAATCCAGTTCTTTGTGAGAGCTCGCAGCA
Organism: Iris pallida; assembly: GCA_029216955.1. NCBI lineage: Eukaryota > Viridiplantae > Streptophyta > Magnoliopsida > Asparagales > Iridaceae > Iris > Iris pallida. Next base: position 1,001,287 of record JANAVB010001598.1, read on the forward strand.
GTTTATGAATCTTCTCATGGTTACTGTACTCCTTGCCTTATGATGATAGACGATTTACAATATCCAGGAATCTTGGAAACATCTGGGTGACATATTCGTTTGGCTTCATCTTGAATGCCTCATACTCTGAGTAAGTCTGCTGATCTTTGACTCCTTGACTTGTGTTGTTCCTTCGTGGGTTACTTCGAGAAGTTTCTACACTTTATTTGATGTTGTGTATGTAGACATCCAGTTAAATTCAGTCATGTCTAAAGCACAAAATAAAACATTAATAGCACGTGCGTCATGACTGGCCTTTTTTTTCATCCTTAGTATATTTATCATGGGGTTTTTCAACCAAAACATCTTCAACAAGAATATGAGGAGGCTTTTTGTAGCCATCAATAACTATAGACCATAAGTCAAAATCTAGAGATTTCAAGAAGAAACTTATTCGTGTTTTCCAATAGGTGTAATTTGTACCATCAAATAGTGGAGGTCTGTTTGTGGCTTGGCCTTCACTTGTGAACTTCACAGTTGCAATGTGTTATGCTGTGATCTATATAACAGTTAAGAATAAATTAAAAAAATAACTGCAATGTTACCTTGCTTTACCTGTATAACCCGCTCTAATAGAAATTGTAGGAACGAATCGTAAAGCGCAATACTCTAGAGGGGGTGAATAGAGTATGGCAGCGAAATATTGCTGATTTTAAAAGTTAGCAGCAAGATCACAGAGAAATATCACAAGTAAATAAATGTAAAAGCAGAGATCAGAAAGAAAACGCAAAGACGACGATGTATACTGGTTTACCTCTTGTGAGGACTATTCTAGTCGAAAGAACTCTAGCTTCCAGTTGAATCCACTATTAAAAAATATCGCAAGTTTTCATACGAAGTCCTTGCAACTTCTACAAACGCGAGCTTTGATCCGAAGTACTCGACCAACTTCAGTTGTGAAGTATCTTTTTCAATCAAGCCTAAGCTTCTAGACCATACCGTACTGGAAAATTGACTAGAGGATTGTAACTGGCTTAGGATTTAAAAATGAAAGCTTAAAACACTTTGGAAGAGAGCAGTAGGCTTTAAAGAGAAGAGATGAAAGTGAATGAGTGAGTTAAAATGATCAAAATCCTTCTCTATTTATAGCTTTTCCAAAGACAGAACTCTGTCAGAATTCGAGCAGAATTCGGGCAGAACTCTATAAAAAATCTTGGCAAGATCCGTTACTGCAGGAGGACCAAGTTCAAAAAGCAACATTTACTAACCGAAATCTGGCCGAGTTCTGTCAGGGTTTTGTTAGGTTTTTGCAAAAATAATTTTGAGATTTTTGAAATTGTCTTAAGCAGTTAGAAGCTTTTTGTAAATAGGGGGCTATTTTTTCAAAACATAGGATATTTTGAAAACATTTTTAGGGTAGCCTATTTTCCAGTACGACTCGGTGTACAATGTATTCCTAGACTCAAGTAATGTAAAAACTATATTACATAAAGGAAATACATAATCGAGTGGCAAACACAGCTTCGATCTTGAACATAATGGGTAGCAGTTCTCTGGCAGTGTCCATGAGTCAAAATAAACTTGAGTAGCCCTTATATCGAGGCAGAGTTTGATCAATTATTAAAATCAGGTTTGACCATGACCATTGGGCCAACAATAGGGAAGACAACATATATGTTTTCTATTTGTTGGAAGATGCAAACAAAGCAGGTAGATGCTTACTAACCAAGAACGATGAGAGACAACTATGGCACATGAGACTCGGTCATGCAAACATGTACACAATTTCAAGATTATCTACGAAGAAATTGGTACGAGGCTTACCGAACATCATCTTCAAGAAGGATATGGTATGTAGTGAATGTGAAAAAAACAAAGCTACCCAATCGACATTTAAGTCCAAAAATATTGTAAGTACCACTAGACCTCTACAATTACTGCATATAGATTTATTTGGGCCTACTAGAATTGCTAGCCTAGGTGGTAAGTTATATGCTTTTGTAATGGTAAATGATTTCTCTAGATGCATTTAGTTATATTTTCTCGCACGCAAGAATGATGCATTGTCTGAATTTGTCACATTTTGTAAGAAAGTTCAAAATAAGAAAGGACACATGATTACTCGTATTCGAAGTGACCATGGTGGTGAATTCGAGAATGCAGAGTTTGAGCAATTTTGTGACCCACGAATGTTTGCATGAGTTTTCATGTCCTAGGACTCCACAATAAAACAGAGTTGTGGAACATAAGAACAGAACTCTATCTGAAATGGATAGAGTAATGTTGAACCAGTTTAGTCTACCTAAATATTTCTGGGCAGAAGCTGTCAATACAGCTTGTTATGTTCCCAATAGGGCTCTAATTCGACCTAAATCAAAAAAGACCCTCTATGAGTTATGGTTTGATAGAACACCCACAGTTTCTTATTTCAAAATATTTGGTTGTAAATATTTTATTCTTAACACTAAAGATAATTTGGGTAAATTTGACAAAATGGTCGATGAGGGTATTTTTTTAGGTTATGCGGCCAAAAGCAAAGGGTACCGAGTTTTTCAACAAAAAGACAATAATCATCGAAGAATCAATGAACGTCACCTTTGACGAATTAAACTAGCAGACAATCAGCGGCAATGATGATGAAGACAACAGTACACCTAGCAAGGCATCTACAAAACCTGAAACAGTAGCCAGCTACTTTAAAAGTCTGCCAAAAAGAATAAAATTCATGGTTGACCACCCCAAGGACCTGGTAATAGGTGAGATCACCCAGGGTGTAAGTACTCGTTCCTCCACCAGAGATATAGCTTCTTGTGTTGCATTTATTTCACAGCTAGAATCTAAAACTATTGAAGAAACATGTAGTAATAACTATTGGTTAGTTGCTATGCAAGAGGAACTAAACCAATTTGAATGAAATTAAGTTTGGAAACTTGTTCCCAAGTCCATTGATCATCCGGTCATTGGCACCCATTGGATATTCTAAAATAAATTAAATGAGAATGGTTTAGTCACCGTAATAAGGCTCGACTCGTAGATCAAGGATACAACAAAGAGGAAGGTATTGACTATGATGAGACCTATGCCATGTTGCGAGATTAGAATCCATTCACAAGTTATATGTATTTGCATGTTTTCATAACTTTAAACTTTTTCAAATGGATGTAAAGAGTGCTTTTCTTAATGGTTTCATAAAAGAAGAAGTTTATGTTGTTCAACCTCCAGGTTTTACTGATTTCAAAAATCCTGATTATGTATTCAAATTGAAGAAAGCCTTATACGGTTTGAAATAAGCCCCTCGTACTTGGTACGACCGTCTAAGCTCTTTTTACTTGATAATGGTTTTTTTAAATGCAAAGTTGACACTATATTGTTTATAAAGTCTTCAAATAGAAAACTTCTTTTAGTTCAAATTTATGTTGATAATCTTATCTTTGGATCTATTGATGAATCTCTATGTCAAGAATTCTCTAAGTATATGCAAAATAATTTTGAGATGAGCATGATGGGAGAACTCAAATTCTTTCTTGGATTGCAAATCAAACAAACTAAAAATGGGACGTTCATCAACCAAGCCAAGTACACAATAGATTTGTTAAAGAAGTTCGATCTGGAATCTGTCAAATCCCTTGGCACTCGAATGGCAACGTCAACCAAGCTTGATGTAGATGAACAAGGCAAACCTGTCGACATACATAAGTATCGAGGTTTGATTGGCAGTTTACTTTATTAACTACTAGTCGCCCTGATATAACGTTTAGTTGTCACCACCACTTTTTTGAAGAGGGAAATTTTGACTTTTTCCTATTTCTTGTTATTATTGTGAATTCAAATTATATTTTGAATGATAAATTTATTTACAAAACTAGTAATTATATTCTTGGAATAATTATTTGTAATAATTAATATAGTGCATATGGTATATTATTGAATATGATTAGTGGTTAGCCATTAGTTAGAATAGTTGTTAGTGACCCTAGTGAACCTAATTAATAAGACTAGACAAGTATTAAAAATCCATTTTTTGTTAGACTCTAATTAGCTCTAGTTAGCTAGCAAGATTAAATAGAATTTAGGCTAAACACCTAATTAGGAAGTAAGGCTTTTTCCTAAACTTGTCATGAAATAAGAGAGGGGCTTAGTGGACAATTTACATTAGCCAAAACCCTAAACTAGACCCATTATGGCAACCACCTTTTCTACTTAAGAGGAACATCTTCTTCTTCCTCATTTCTTTCATTCAAAACCCTAACCCTAATTTAGAAACTTTTTCCAATTGTTCCTACCATCAAAACTCATCCAAATTGGCCCAAATTTGTTCAATTCTTTTCCCCTTGGAGAATAGAAGACTCTAGAAGCAGTGCATTGGAGGTTGGTGCACTTGGAGCTTGAGGGCTTTTGGATCTTAGAGCCATTTCATTGAAAATCCATCTTCATATTCTAAACCCTCTAAATTGTGTTAATTAGTGCAGAAGCATCAAATAGGAACCCCCCACGTATTAGGGTTATCCATGGTGAGGAGTTTTGACACTTCTACATCCATTTGGAGACTTTCCCTTTGTATTTTGACCTCATTTGGGAAAATCCGAGAATAGCATTTCTAGTGTTTGTGAATAGGTTATTAGGCCCTAATTGTGATCTAGAACAGGTGGGCTTGCTTAGGGTCAAGTTTGGATCCATTTGGAGAGCGTATCATGGGCGTATCACAACGTATCCTGATACGCACGACAAGTGCTTAACAAAATGACCAAAAGAACACCCAATCCTCTAAACTCAGATTTACACTTGTTTTAGATATATATTAATATAGATTATTATATTTATAATTGTTTAGTGTTAAATAAGGGAATTCTATTGATTTGGGCATAGATTGGGAGATGGAGTGGATGTGGACTGTGTCACGACCCGCACCCTAGAGTAAGGGCACGAGAAGTGGGTACGTCCAGCCTACGCCGCAGTGTCGACGGTAGAAGGCTGTCCTAGGTCACAACATCTAACAATATAATGCTAAGCAGTTTATACTCCCCGAATGGGGGTGACATAGCAGAATGTAAACCCAATCACAACTAAGGAAGAAGAAGCACGATATATATAGAACTCAAATAAAATACAGATGATCAGAAGAGTCTAAGTGTCTAAGATAACATCTCAGCAAACATCCAGAATAAAAGGTCTCAACTACAGAGTATGAAAGAATATATACAATCCAGATCTCAAATGACAGAAATAGAGCCTAACTAAACTAGTCCCAAGATAACATAAGTAAGATAAAGCCTAACTAAACTAGTCTAGGCAGTAGGGTAATGTCATCAGCTAGAGCTGGGTCCTCCTGAGTGTCCAGCTCACAAGTGTCGTCTAGGGCTGTCCCATAGAAGGTGTCGACACCAACCTCATCCTCGTCCTCTGTAAACATTCAATGGTGCCCAATCAGGACGGAGCGAGCACAATAAATCTTAACAGTTCATAGCAGGTTAGAAAATATAATCATGCAGTAAAGTAAGATACATGAAACTAAAAGAAAGTACAAAATGTAAACAGAGAGAGAATGTAATAGAATATCTACTATAAATAGAGAACTAACAGTGGCTAGTGAGTCAGAGTACAATATAAACATGTGAATGGCATAGGAGATTCTGATGAGACACTATAGAGGTGATCATGAGATACTACTTGGGTATTATTTACATGCCTACTTCTACTCCCCCGTACCCCAATCAATACACAAGGATCCCGCCAGGTTATGTTATGATTCATGTAACGGCCCCCGAAGGGTGGTACATGCTAGTCCCATAAATGGGGATTCTAGAAAAGCCCACAAATGGGGGATTCAAGAAAGATTCTGTGATCATGAGAGTACATGTCACAAGTGATCAATGAACCATGAAGCATAGTGATACACAATGTAAGTGAAACGCACAGAACATGTAGTATCCGATGCTCCATGAGGGGATAACATCTCAAGAAGGATCCATATAGTACTAATCTGTGTGACCAACGTGACAGCATCAAGTAAATTAATTTAAAGCAGGAGAATAATTCTAACAGGATATAAAATGATCAGAGAATGTACTCGCCTGTATCCTGAGTATCTAAAGAATATCTACTATCCGAGGAGTGGTGTCTGTCTCCTATAGAACAGTACAAGTCACAACATGTCTAAAATGATAATAAGATGCGATTCATTGCATTCTTTATGAATCTAGGTCAATTTAGACCAAAGTCAACTCTTGGTCAACTCTGGTCATCCCTAGAAGTCAAACTAGGTCAACTAAGTCAAACCTAAGTCAAACAAGTCTATACTAGTCTAACTAGTCTATTCTATCAAGCACACACCAATTCTAGACTGTACAAGTCTACTAGACACTCACTAGGCAAACAGACACACCCATAGGTCATGAGCCCTAGGCTATAGGCTATAGGCCATATAGCTATATCATACAAATACCATACCACACATTCACACATATTTCACACATTACATATATTTAATAATATACTTAGTTTATATAAATAATTACATTAGACATAGGATACACAATAAAATATATCACATTTATATATATATATATATATATATATATATATATATATATATACATATATAAAAAATATATATATATATATACATATATAAATAGGGTGATAGAGAGAAAAAAATATGTGTGTGTGTGTATGGAGACATGAGAGTGTGTGTGATACAAAGGAGTTAGTTAACAGTGTGGTGTCTATATGTGAGTAGAGTGTATGACAGTTTAGAATTAGTGAGTGAGTGAGTGAATGAATGAACTTGAGTTAACATGTGTCAATGGGAATTCAAAAATTTACATGGCAATGACAGTGCTAACTACCAGCTAACAGTGAGTGCTAACATGTGTATGTGTATGTGTGTGGAGCATGGCAGTTTAGTAATAGTCTAGTGTAATGTGACAGTTGGTAGTAGAGGAAAGTATGTGTGGAAGAAACCTGTGTACATAAAAGCAATTGACAGTGTCAATAATGTGTCTTAGTCATTCAGTGTTGAACCAAACAGTGTGCAGGTGTCCCAGAAACCAAAACAGTGCTTCCCAATCTCAGGTTTAGTCAAAACAGTATGTTAAATAGGGTACTCTGTGTGTGTGAATGTGAATGAGTGTTCTGTGTACAGGAATCCAGTGTGTCTCAACCTAAGTTTCAGTAAGCATTTGGTGTCTCAGAAATCAAATATCAGTGCATAGAGTCTCATTGTGGTGTGTTGCATTCATAAAAACATGTGTGTGTATTAGTGTCACAGGGTTTGAAGAACAGTAAAACATAGTATAGGAATTAGCATTAGTTAAGGAAGCAAACCAATTCACAGTTTTCGATTTCCAGTGTGGGTTACATGTGAGGCTTGTGCTCAGGTTTAACAAGTCTTGACAGTTCAAAGCAATTGCAATTCCAAACATTTCGACAGTTGCCATACCAAATTGGCTTAGCAGTATATGAGAAAGAAATCAGTAGCAATCCAACTTAATTCAATGAAGTCATAACCTGGCAAACATTTGATTTAATCCCATTCAAACATTAAAACTGAGAATACTCAGTTACAAATTCAGTATCTAATTTAGAATGAAAATTAGTCAACAATGTAATGTACCATCGATTAATTGAAACCCAATTCAACATCAATTATTCCATTTCTCATTAATCACCCATTCTAATAAGTAAAACTAAACTAACATATACTAACAAACATGTCTAGGAGTTTTAAATGATAATTAATCACATATCAGTCAATTAAAATAAGAAATTAATTCCAAACTCAGAATCAGAAATACATGTATCAGTAATTTGCTCAAATCCTAAATTGACATAAGAAAACCCAATAATTGTCAAATTGATTGTGCCAATCATGAAGTGCACACGTGTACGTGTCATAGGAATGTATTCGTGTCCATGAAATAGGACACGAGGTGTCCAAGCAGTCAACAGCACTCACAGACACTCACAACTGTACTGTCTCGTGCAGCGAGTCCACACTCTCGTGGATGCGACACGAGGCACGACACGTCTCGTGCTCGTGTCCACGTGTAGCCTATATATAGGCCTATACACGCGACACAACCCGAGACATGGCGGACACGCATACGCGTAATACGATACCCGTATCAGTCGCATTTCTGCGCGTGTACAGTTCATGTGTATAACCAGTGCACGTGTCCAAACATACTCGACACGTATCCGTTGGACACAAAACTTTGGGGATGTCACGACAGTCATTGCCCCTCACTTGGTGTCCAAGCACACGTGTCCACGTGCCCTGTGCACTGAGCACGAGCACGCTGGTAGCAGGGGATGCAGCACGCTGCGCGTGTGCGTGTGTACGAGTGCGACACGACACAAAACCAATACGAGACACGCTCAGACACCTAGATACTATTAGGCGACACCAAAAAACTATTTCCTATTCAAACACAAATCAAAATCTCGATCGAAATACCCACTGTGGCATTTCGTCGAACACCTGTATGCACCCACTGATACGTGTCCGATACGGATACGTACAGGACACGAAATGGTGCAAATCCTATTCCTACAGTACAAGGACACCTAGGACTATGCAACCATGCTAAAAAAATCAAAAATCTAATAGTAGAATAGGAAGTTACCTATGTGGTGCTCTTCATCAAGAAAACTCAACAATGGAGATTCCCTCTAGCTAGCTCAAAGCTCCAATGGATACCAAAACTTAAGTTAACCTCCACCAACAGTAGGAGAACAAAAATTAGATTACAATGCAAGAAGTTTGAATGAAAATACATGAGTATTGATCAAAATAGAAAAGTTTGAAGGAAGAACAAACCTTGCTCTTAAAAAATAGAGGAATGAACAAATGAGGCAATATTTTTGGGAGGGATTTTATGGGGGTGGATCCCTAGGTGGCTGGCCATAAATGCTAGGGTTAGGATTTTGGGATTCAATCCAAGGGCTCTTATCACATCTAATCTATTCAATTGCTAGAAATCTAGGTTTTCCCTTCTAGTCAAGTTACAACCTATTACTTTCTAACAAGTCATGACTTAACCCAACTAACCCATACTAAATAATACTAACCATGGCTAACTAGCTATGACTAATCTAGGTTAGGTCCAATCTAGGTTAGGGCTAAACACAACACAAGATAATCAATTAAATAATATTTAAATCACACCATTCTAAATAATCATTTTAAATTCCAAATAATATATATTAAATTTAAATAATTCAAAATAACAAAAATACCCTCAAACTAAAAATGATAAATGAAATACCTAATCACATGGCTAGGCTCTAGGTCACTTTCTCTAGGGTTACACTAGCAAACACCAAATCACAAGTTATGATTTTAAATAGTTTAAAAATGATTAAAAATCACCAAAAATCATAATATGAAATAAATATCAATAAATAATAATTATAATTACAAATTTTCAAAATTACCTCATCTGGAAAATTGGGTGTTACAATCCTACCCACCTTAGAAAAATTTTGTCCTCGAAATTAAGATGATCGCACCCCCTTCTATGTCAAACATAGACAAGGGTCAATCACTAGTCAATTTTTCAACATCCAAGTACTTGGTCATCAACAGGTCAACTTCTTAGGATTTTACCTATGCTAGCTACTTAAGTGTTGGCAACTAGAAATTAGCAAAAGAAAACTATAATAGGCTAGCTCTTAACTTCCCAATCCTATCAAGTCACCCATAAGTAAATACCTAAAGCTAAGCACACCAATCCCAAATACCACATATATAGCTCTAGAACAACAATCCATCACATATATCCTAAGTATATCATCTATATATCTATATATATATATATATATATATATATATATATATATATATATAACTGATCAACCAAGGGTTAAAGTAGACTATACTTATAAGGGACTGAAACAAATGCTCAGAAATTGGCTAAGGATGAATGGCCTGAATCATCAATATAGGCAAAAAGGGAATGATGCTAAGGAGACTGAAATTTATAAGCTAAAGGACAGGACATTTGGGTCCAATTGTATAGTCAAGTGAAAGGAAACCTACATGGCGACTGAAACATGCCTCTAGATCAACCTGGGCTCTCCTCTCTATCTGGCTGAACTAACTACATGCAGGACAGTGGTCTGAAAGAAGTGAACCAAACTAGTGTACAGGGAATGCAATAGGCAGTATACTGCAAATGAGTGCAGGCTACTTACCAAATCAAAATACATTACATATATACAAGCTATATATATGCTTTACCCTCATCACCTCACTCTACTCAAAGTCTAATAACACCAACTCCCTACTACATGCCTATCACTCCAAAGAAGGGGTCAGATACTATAAGGTGTACTGGGACAGAACAGTGAACTATCCCAAGGGATGAGTGCAGACCTCTAGTATGCATGATACTAACTCTCCAGATATGCAGAATATGGTAAGGGATTGATGGTTATATTGGTGAGTCAATAATTGGGGTCTGAACTATGGTCCAGTAAAATCTATGACGCAATATGGTAGGTAATGAAAGTTGAGTACAGTGAACAACTTGTACAAGTCTGAACCAAGGGGACAGGGTATCTAGTGAAGGGTCTGCACACTGTCTATAAACACGACTAAACTCAACACAAGGAGAACTTAACTAAAATAGAAAATTGAACCAATTATAGGCTAACAACATGTCAATAATCCTATACAATAATGACCTATAGATACCAACCAAACCCATATCCCATATGCCAATACCATCTGTAATCTATATGTATATATACCTCTCAGTCTTAGGTAAAACTACTACTATATTCAAGGACAGGCACTGGTTATGGTGTCTCACTGGAAAAAGTAAGGAAAGTATAATAATCATCAAGGCTGTATGGCATACTAACATCCTATATGTAAACTGGTTGGTATTATAAATAACAGGGAAATCATCTACCATGGGTTACTATTCTAATACCAATGCTAACTATCATCTCTAGGGTACAGACACTCTATAAGTCATCATATTATACTATGAAGGAACTACCTATGAACAAGCTCTACAAAACTAAATATCCCTACTCCTAAGTTATTTACAACAACAGAAGGGTATGATGTTCAAAAAAAAACTTCAAGATACAATCTGAGAATCATATGCGTCTGTCCAAAATCATGTTACTCGGATTCTTCGTCATGCTAGTGAGCAAGGCTACGATAATCACAGAGTCCTTGACTAAGGTACATACCTCTAGGTTCATGGTATTTAAAATTTGTATTGCCGCATGCGACGGCGAAACCTTAATTCTCACACCCGATAAATACATCCCAAAATCTGACTATAGTCCTTACTATGCCAGCTAACACGACTATCGAAGATTCTAGATCCCATAACTGAGGTGACCTAGCCCATATAATTTTCTCAGAAGAAAAACAAACATAACAAAAGTGCAACATGGCAAAATTAATCAATCAACAAGGAACAGATGGAATCGGATTTCAAGTAGTTATAAAAGACAATTACGAGAATGGAATCGAGAAGAACGGAACTTGCAGTAAGATCTCTAATGGTCTGTGCATCCTCGACTGTCCTGACGATAGCTCGCCCCTGCTGGTTTTCTCTGGTCTGCTGCTGATGTGGCATGAACCGCTGCTGCTGAGAGAAATCGAAAATAACGGAAAAGGTCTCTGTACAGACGAAGGTGCACCTCCAATGTAGCAAGAAATGCCAACCTGAGTCGGCACAACGAGCTGCGGTCTCGAGGCCCTGATGAACAGGATGAGAGGTGGCCAGCCTCTCGATAGTATTCCCCGGACTGGAGCGAAGAGATCGTGTCTTCATAACCATCATAAAGCAGATAAAAACAAGAAGCAATTTCTGAGAATGAAGCGAAAATTCAAAAAGGAACAGTTCATGTTCAAGGAAGTCAAGCAATAATTTAGATAAAAGGAATCTGATTAAGAGTTTTTCCTAGTGTGATTGAGTACCTTCAAAAATATTCTAATTCCTACTGTAGGCTGTAGTGATACTCTAGTTCGAATACCACTACATAAACTCGACCTGCCTGGCCACCACTAAAAATGTGTCACGACCCGCACCCTAAAGTAAGGCACGAGAATGGGTACGTCCAGCCTACGCCGCAGTGTCGGCGGTAGAACACTGTCCTAGGTCACAAAATCTAACAATATAATGCTAAGCAGTTTATACTCTCCGAATGGGGGTGACATAGCAGATTGTAAATCCAATCACAACTAGAGAAGAAGCACGATATGATATAGAACTCAAATAAAATACAGATGATCAGAAGAATCTAAGTGTCTAAGATAACATCTCAGCAAACATCCAGAATACAAGGTCTCAACTACAGAGTATGAAAAATATACAATCCAGATCTCAAATGACAGAAATAGAGCCTAACTAAACTAGTCCCAAGACAACATAAGTAAGATAAAGCCTAACTAAACTAGTCTATGCAGTAGGGGTATGTCATCAGCTAGAGCTGGGTCCTCCTGAGAGTCCAGCTCACAAGTGTCGTCTAGGGCTGTCCCTAGAAGGTTCAACACCAACCTCATCCTCGTCCTCTGTAAACATTCAACGGTGTCCAATCAGGACGGAGCGAGCACAATACATCTCAACAGTTCATAGCAGTTATAAAATAATCATGCAGTAAAGTAAGATATAGGAAACTGAAAGAAAGTACAAAATGTAAACAGAGAGAGAACTGTAATAGAATATCTACTATAAATAGAGAACTAACATGGCTAGTGAGTCATAGTACAATATAAACATGTGAATGACATAGGAGATTCTGATGACACTACGGAGGTGATCAGATGAGATACTACTTGGGATTATTCACATGCCTACTTCTACTCCCCCGTATCCCAATCAATACACAGGGATCCAGCCAGGTTATGTTATGATTCATGTAACGGCCTACGAAGGGTGGTACATGATAGTCCCATAAATGGGGATTCTAGGAAAGCCCATAATGGGGGATTCAAGGAAGACTCTGTGATCATGAGAGTACATGTCACAAGTGATCAATGAACCATGAAGCATAGTGATACACAATGTAAGTGAAACGCACAGAACATGTAGTATCCGATGCTCCCTGAGGGGATAACATATTAAGAAAGGATCCTATAGTACTAATCCGTGTGACCAACGTGACATCATCAAGTAAAGTAATTTAAAACAGGAGAATACTTCTAACAGGATATAAATGATCAAGAATGTACTCGCCTGTATCCTGAGTATCTGAAGAATATCTATTGTCCGAGGAGTGTGTCTGTCTCCTATAGAACAGTACAAGTCACAACATGTCTAAAATGATATAAGATGCAATTCCAATGCATTCTATATGAATCTAGGTCAATCTAGACCAAAGTCAACTCTTGGTCAACTCTGGTCAACCCTAGAAGTCAAACTAGGTCAACTAAGTCAATCCTAAGTCAAACAAGTCTATACTAGTCTACCTAGTCTATTTCTATCAAGCACACACCAATTTTAGACTGTACAAGTCTACTAGACACTTACTAGCAAACAGACACACCCAAGCCATGAGCCCTAGGCTATAGGCTATAGGCCATATATCTATATCATACATATACCATACCACACATTCACACATATTTCACACATTACATATATTTAATAATATACTTAGTTTATATAAATATTACATTAGACATAGGACACATAATAATATATATCACATTTAGATATATATCTATATATAATATATATATATATTTTATATATATATATATATATATATATATATATATAGATATATATATATATAAAAAATATATATTATATATATATATATATATATATATATAGAGTTTTATATATATTATTTTATATATATAT
>JANAVB010001599.1:0-32500 GCA_029216955.1 Iris pallida
AAGAGCATGAGCATTGGCCTTCTCTTGCCTGCAGGGCTTTCCTGGTATCCCCCAACCTGTTGCATTGCAAAAAGGCATGGCAGACCCTACTACTGCTGCTCTCTTCTATATTCTTATTACACTAGTACCATTCTCACATTCTAAACAGAGTGCACTAACCAAATCCCTTCATCTATTGCTATCATGAACCATCCATTCCATTCACTATACTCCACTATAACAATATAGATATATATATATATATATAATATATATTATATATATAATATATATATATATATATATATATATATAGAACTTATGTCTATCTAATTTTACATGCACCATGACACCCTTACTGATACCATCACTGTAGCTAACTGATACTAACACTACACTCTCTAATTTCTCATCCACACTCAACCAAATGGCCAAGTGGCCGTAGCCAACCCTTCTCCTTATGACTAATTCCCTGCTCCTACTACTACAGGTTCTTCACTGACACTCTCATATGTTCACTACTCACACAAACATCCTTTCTATCACTCAAGCCCAGAATTACCAACTTCCTCTAAGCTTATTCCCAAATTTTCTTTTTATCTCCCAACACTCACACACGCATGAAAGGAGAAAGATCTGTAAAGAGACAGTACATGGTTATTAAGTAGATAGGAATGAGATCAATGCAAGAAGTAGCTTCATACCAAGTACCCATGGTCTGCACAAAGTTTGGATAGTACAAGGCCAGGCCCCCAGGTACATTATCCCTCACCAAAACCATCCAAATCTCATACTGAACTGTAAGGAGTAATCAGTACACTCTTGGTAGTTAAGACACTTAAAAAACTCAAGCCCCCAAATCTCATCACTAAACCTAATCCCAAGAGGACTGATACTAGGCAGTGCTAAATCAAGATGGATAAACCCATTATATGTATAGGTTAATACCTATTCCTAAGGCAAGGCAAGATAATCTAATACCTTAATGATATCAAGTGCCATCCCTACTCAAACACACAAAATAACTGTGTGTGTGTGTGTGTGTCCGTGTGTGTGTGTGTGTGTGTGTGTGTGTGTGGTGTGTGTGTGTGCGTCCGTGTGTGTGTGTGTGTGTGTGTGTGTGGGAGGGAGGGAGAGAAGGAGGAGGAGGAGTTAGGTTAGGGTTTACCGAAGAGGAGGAGGAGCTCGAGGAGGAGGAGCTCGACGGGGGGAAGGGGCGGTAGGGGTCGCCGGGGGGAGGGAGGGAGTCGCCGGGGGGGGAGGAAAGGAGTCGCCGGGGGGGGAGGGAGTCGCGAGAGCTCGAGAAAAATGAAAATTATGAAATTTTTGAGTGAGGGGAAAAAAAAAACAGTTCCGTGCCCTAAGTAAAAAAGTTAGTGATGTCAACAGTCGACGTCGCTAAACGTCGCAACCATTTTAATATATGGCGACATATTTTAATAATATGTCGCTGAACGTTGCTATTCGCGACGTAATTTATCTACTATCGCTGAACGTCACTATTCAGCGACGTTTTACGATGTCAATAGAAGGGAGTCGCTATATTACATATTTAGCGACGGTATTTTATTCCGTCGCTAAACAACGTCGCTAATATAGCATATTTTAGTAGTGCTTCGCCAACCCCAGGCATACCACCCTGACACCCTGTGTTCGCCGCACAACGGTCAAAGCGCCGTCGCGCCACCAGGCTAAACACGGAACATAGCATACTCTATTTTTGCCATGACCAGGTACCCTTCTTTGTGAGTCCCTTTCTCTTCACATAGTTGAACGTTTTCAATTTCATAAATTTAGAAGGAAACCTATATGACCCTCTAGAGATCCCAACAAATAGATTCCAATGTAGTCGAGCCATCGATTCACAAAATCGATACGAACATCAAAGAAAAAACTGTTTCAGAAACAGTTTAAAAATGTCCAAACACGAATATTTGGTGCCACCTTGCGATCAACGTGCCGCAAATACTAAAATTTTTATTTAATAATTTATTAGACAACCTATAGGATTCCAGAACCCGTTTTTAGATTATTAATTGATCGACTATCTGTCGAGAAAATTGATTCCCAAATTGGCCAAAAACAATTTTTAAAACAATATAAAATCAGAAAATCTCCGATACGGCATGCGCCCTGACAAACCGGGCGACGTGGTCACAACCCACGAGCATCGTAAGACGCATGTCGATATTGTCAACTGTGTGGAATTCGACGGAACTTAATTTCATGTACGTGCACGACAAAATGGAGGCATATCTGTCGAGATACCCCGTATTGATCTTTTGCAAATTAGTTAATTACTTCATGTACGTTCGTAATCTCTAGACGTAATCTAGACAAAACTTATGCCAACAAGACCCACTACCAGAATATCCATATTAGCGACACCTAAAAATGTCGCTAAAATGTAGGAAAACGTCGCTAATCCTTGTCAACGACGTATTCTGCGACGTTTTCATGCTTGTCGCGTTTCAACAAGTCGTTGACAAAGAAAACGTCGCCAAACGTCGTGTTGTGTTATATACCAGCAACGTTTACACATCGCCAATTTGGTACGTTTACCGACAACAAGTCAAAAATTTAGCGACGTATACGTAGTCGTTAAACGTCGGTAGAAGTTACAGGATTTAACGACGTTTTGGTTACGGTTTTCGATGTCTATCGACTGCTTATTTATAGGTGATATTCTGTAGATTAGCGACGTTTTGCGACGTTTTACGACATTTTGCAATGATTAGAGACGTCGTACTAGTCTCTATATAGCGTCGCTAAATCTGCAAAAAAAAATAGAATGACATATTCTGCTAGTGTGGTATCCCTGCAGTTTAATAATGAATAATTAATATGAATAGACCCGGAGCAACCCTTCATTGAATTCCCTGGGTTCGCCGACCCCTTCGTGGAACACTCAACACCGGTAAATTCACATAGAGTTGAAATGAATAATAAAATAAAATATGATAAAAATAGCACATTAGTCTCAAAGTCTACACAAACAATATCCAATGACTACACAACCAATATCAATGTACATAAATATCCACGCAGATAATCACACACCAATCAAAGCATAATATTCAAACCCAATATCATAGGTCTACACACAAACAAACACTCTACACAAACAATTAAAACAATTCTAACTAGGACTACTGCGGATCTGGAGCAGGAGGGGCACCGCCGCACATCAGGGAAAAGAACAGCTCATACTGCTCCCGTAAAATCGATACCGATGAAGGTGGAGTTGGTGACGATGAAGAAGGCAGTGACGTTGGTAGAGTCGGTGACGATGAAGGTACACCAGAAGGACATATCTGCTCCAATGCTGCTAGTCGCTGGTTTTATGAATCCATGGTAGATAACAGCCTCGTACTGCTATCAACCATCGAATCCTGCATCAACGTCAGCCGCTGGCCCATGGACAGCTGTGATGCTGTAGCTCCGTCACACTACGATGTGTCGAAGCTATAAGATTAGTAACGCCACGCTCTGTTCTCTCAGTCATATCCCTGAGCTCTATGATGCTGTGCTCGAGCGTATCAAATCGTGCGAGGAGCGTGACATTGTCCGTATGCGGTTGAGACTGGGGCTGCTCCTGGATCCGTCGCAGCATCTCGTCACGGAGAGACTGAATCTAATGGTTAACCATCTCCTGGACTCGGGCAGACTCCTGCGAGTGTTGTGGGCCATGCACACTAGCAGCGAAGGCCCTAGAGGACTGTGTCGTAACTAGGGCGCCATAGGATCTCGTACCATAGTACGTACCCTATGGAGACCACCAGCGTCGGTCACCCACAGCTCGTCTTCTGACGGAGCTGGAGCAGGCTGCGAGGAAGTACCGGCCTCTCCCGCTGTAGGTACACTAGCAGCCGTCCGCTCATAAGCTTAAGATAGTCGGCCTAGAAAGTATGGATACTCTATAATTTCTAATGTCTAATGTACTTATTATTACTAACTATAGAATATTTATTTGTATATTACTAAGTTATATTAAAATTAACAAAAAGTATTAAAATTAACCATAAGTATTGTAATACTTACATAGGTCTGCTCGACCCTCTCGTCATAAGCTTTCCACCCTTCCAATGGGTGGCCAGGAAGACGGTCACCATGTTGGCATCGTCATTTTTCTTGTTAAAAAAATATTATTTAGTCTTTATTTAAAAATATATACTTAGTTCCTGTTAAAAATATATAATATTTCTGAAATAAAAAAAACATACCAAACGACAAAAATATTCCATCATCGGGATCGACCACAGCACCATTTTGATGCCTTCTGTCTAGCCGTCTTGGCCTTCTCAGACCTTTCTTGTATTGAGGCGCATCGAACCTAGCCTTCTGTAATGCCCATATTTCGGAATACGTATTTGATTAAGCTTATATGTATTTTGGACCTGTATTTTATTTTCTCGAATTTTGGCCTGAATTGTGTTTTGGTTTAACTTGCGGATTCTAGTTTTCTCGTAAAATGGATTTTGGACCTGGCGTGGTTTTATTTTATGGAGAAGGAATTGGTTTGGTTTGGTTTGGTTTGTATTAGACTACCTTAGCTAACCTCCACCTCAACACAACACACCCTCCCTCATTAAAACCCACCTAATTTTCTCTCCTCATAACTTTCTAATGTTCTTCATCTTCTTCTTCTTCCTCCACCAACACCATAGGCAAGTGCACCTTGCCATCACATAAGAACCTAATTTTATTTGTCCATTAGCTAGATTAGGCCATGGTGAACAATATTAGAACTTGACATTTTATGATTTGGAGCTTCCATTTTCTAGATCTAGGTTTTAACTATTTTCGGATTTCCTTGGTTTTGATCTATTAAACTTTGATTTTTGCTTGATTTGAGGCTTCCATGTGGAAGGGAATTCAATTTTACACAAGTTAGAACTTTGAAAATCCAAATTTGGTTTTGTTTTGGCCAAGTTGTGAAGATTTGAAATTTAGGGTTCTTGGGGTCTTCCTCTCGGCCTGATGGAGAAGATGACCCTCGGCCTGCGCTCTTTAGCGCAAGGCCGGACTGCGCAACTCCTCGGCCAGCGCTTTGTGCTGGGCTGACTTGTGCTAGCGCTCTTTAGCTCCAGCGCCTTCCCTCCATTGGCGCGCTTGACTTCAGCGCAGCTCGCTCCCAGCGCGGCTTGGCTCCAGCGCAATCCAACCTAGCGCAGCTCACCCCTGCGAAGCTTGCCCCAGCGCAGTTCGTTTCCAGCGCAACCCAATCCTGCGCAGCTCACTCTCAGCGTAAGCCGACCCTAGCGCAACCCAACCCCTGCGCAGTTATTCCCCTGCGCAGTCCATTTCCTCCAGCGCAATCTGATCCCCTGCGCAACCCACTTGCCCATGATGGTTTGGTTTTAATTCTATGGACTTGGCTTCTCTTTTGGGATTGGAGTTTTGAGATCTTGTTCCACACAATACGACTGTCTTGACCCAACACGACTGGCACGGTTTTTGATGTTTTGCTTATGACTGGTACGGTTTTCGTGAATTTTGTGATTTATGATCCTAGTGCTTTCTGATCTTCTTGATAGTGACCCGATGGGGTTCGCTCTTAACTTGTAACCTGTAACTTGTAACTTGAATTGACTTGATACTGTTGTGATGGTTAACTTGACTCGTATAATCAACTTTGACGCCGTGGGTGTTCATTCTTGCTGCCTTGTACAATCTACTTGTCTTGTCTCGCATCATGTCTAGGACGTGACTCCCTGGTTACCACGGTCAGGGATTCATACTGAATATGGATTAGGCTAATGACTATATCAAACTATAGTTCATGGAGAATTTCTAGTCACAGGCGATCTCGTTATCTGGGCGATTTAAACGGACTTGTAGCCTGCCGACGAGTAGGGCACATTTCCAGCACAATGTCATGTGTTGCACCCTCTAAGTCACCTAAGGGTATATCGTCTCCTGGCGATGTGCCCAACCATACTCTCAACCCACGGAAGGATAACTGGATAGTCTGCAGGGCTTGGGACTGGGAATTTCTCATTTGCATCTTGCTAGTAACTAGGCTTGCGATAACCCTAGTTAGTTAAGTAGTAAGCCGTAGTAATTGCTTGGCCGCTTGTGAATGGATGGTGTCCAGCCTTGTCTAAGTCTCGTCTAGTTCCTGTCTGGTACTCTTGAACATGATTGTTTTACTTATCTTAAACAATAAATGGGTAGAGACAAAGTGCTATTCAGGCGAAGGGTTACAACCCCGTCCTTGTTTGGTTTACGGGTTGTAACCTGGCCCGGAATGGTTCATGTCCCTAGTCGTTTATTGTCCTGTTGTACTCCTTATTTCTTGTACTTTCTTCTATTTCTTATGATTCTGATATGCTGGCTTTTGTTCTTATTTTGTGGCCTCCTTGTGGCACTTGCTCTTTCTGAGGTTTGACCCAGCTGGTTTTGTGTGGCCAGATTTCGGAGCAGCACCCGAGGATCTACCGAACCTCCAGCCCGATGGTGGCGACTAGAAGGAACCCGGGCTACGAGTGGTTTTCTATTTTGTTTCGCTCACTACATTGTAAAATTATTCTTTTGAGGCGTTAGCCGACGAGCACCTGTTAGCTCGATGCATATTTACTTACTGTCTGCCTACGGCTGTAAACATGATTGACAAATCTAGGGTTGATCATGTATGACGTAACTCTTGCTAGTCCTCGTATTTTGTATGACTAGCTTCATGATCAGCTGAATATATAATTTTTGGGACCTTTTATTGTATATTTGGTGGTCTAACATCTTATAACTCTATTATTTGCTTGAGATTGAGACAATAGGCTTGACCTTAAGAGACCGTTGGCTTGTAGTAAACCCTCATATATCTAGACAGTCGTAACCGTATAGCGAGGTGGATTCATTTCAATATACGTAGCTGGCTATGTCCGCCCCCGCTCTCCAGTATTTGGTTCTGGGACGTCACATGGTTTAAGTGGTGGCCCATGCAGGTCTTGGCATTCAAGAATGTGAGGGTTTACCTAATAGATGTCTCAATCAGTATTCGCCCTTGATCTCTGCTCGTATCTTCAAATCCCGGAGAATCTTGACCTGATCACATGCTTGTATCGTTGATCTGTCCTGGTCCTTCCTTATTTGTTTCCTGTGTCGTCTTCTTCAGCGGTACTGTACCTGACCCCACCGATCAGCGAGGTGGAGCACTTCCGTGGACCAGCAGCAACTCGGAGATCAAGCCCGGCATTCCGGAGTAGCCTCCAGAGTTGTATCTACTGGAGGAGAGCCACCAGTTCAGCCCGTTCGACCTGCCGAACCTGATGATGGCACCTTGGTAGGTCTTATCAGGACCTTGATAGTTCCCATGATCGTAGAGGAGAGCCTTGCACCAGGTAGTGGCAGATGCTTTGACCAAAGGCGGTCATCCAGGGAACAGCGCGGCCAACAGCTTCAAGCGCTTGAACCTCCATTCTTCGACGGCAGCGAAGATGCGATTGCCGCGACGCTTGGCTTCAGGATACCGAGGTGATTTTGGAAGCAGCTAGGACCCTGAGAATGAGAAGGTGGCGGTGGTACGCCTACAGTTGCTGGACTTGGCTCGCAGTTGGTGGCGGCACAGGCCGTGGGATTAGCAGCGCGGTCACTTGGGGGTGTAAGAAGATTCCAGACGAAGTATTTTGATGCTGTAGCTCAGTACGACCTACAGACAAGATTTACCAACTTGAAGCAAGAAGGTAGAACGGTCGACGGTTATGCATCTGAGTTTTCTAGACTCAGTAGGTTGCCCACCTTGGTGGCGACCGAGTTGATAGGGCCCATCGGTTCCAACAGGGGCTGCATTTGAAGATCTTGTTGGCAGTTGAGCAGTTCGAACACCCAGTTGATGCAGTATTGAGGGCAGCTAGGAGGCAGAGTACACTCCCAGAGGATCGTGGATAGGACGGAGGTAGGAAGCGATCCCACAATCAGATACAATCATCAGCTCCAGTCCCGACAGCAAGGGGTTGACGTATTGGAACTCTGAGGCGGGCGGCCTCAGTAACGTCGGTTCAGCATTCAACCCCGATGTACCCACAGCAGCAGAAGAGGACTTCCGCGATGGGATGTTCTCATTGCGGAAAGCCAGGGCACGTGGTGGCAGATTATCGCAGGGTGCAGGGATTGTGCCTGGCTTGTGGAGCGGCAGGTCACAAGATAGGAGCTGCCCAAATAGGGGTGTTTGTCCTCTTCCAACTAAACCAGTCCATCGGTTAGGGGACCAGCACCTATGCAGCAGCAGTACCGAGGCCATTGTGCCTCAGGCCCAGGCATTTATCAGCAGAACCAGCAGCAGTATACCCAAGCCCAAGTGAGAGCAGACAGAAGAGGTTTCCAGCAGAGGAGACCACAGCCAAAGAAACAAGGTCAGGCAAGATGATGGCTATGGAAGAAGATGTTGCACCAGGTGGTAGTGGCAGATAATTCTCATCAACTCCTCTCCAGTATTGGTATTATTAATCTGGTGCATCGTATTCATTCATGTCTGCACGATTCGCGACACGGATAAGATTGGAGCCAGAGTCATTATCAGTACGGCTCAATACTTACTGGTAATGGTTATGGGAGTAGATCGAGTGTTTTCCTCGTGTCGGATCGTAGTTAGCGGTGAGAGTTCCCCGCTAGATTCATAGAGTTCCCTATGGCAGACTATGATGTAGTCTTAGGCATGGATTGGTGAGGAACCAGTATGCTAGGATAGACTGCCATGTTGGCAGGGTTGTCTAGTATCCAGGCGAGCCAGAGTTTTCATTTTCTAGAGGTGCAGTGGAGCCATCCCCCCAGTATTGCGGATGGCAGTAGCAGTACAGTTATCCGGATAGTTGAAGAGTTTCCAGATGTCTTCCAGAGGAACTTCCAGGGATGCGCCAGAGCGAGAGATGAGTTCACTATAGACTTGATCCCCTGGACACCAGTATCAGAGCGAGTCTACAGGATGGCCTTCAGAGTTGGAGATTTTGTACAAGATGATTGAAGAACTCAGGGACCAAGGGATTTATTCGTGCAAGTGGACGCCTTGGGGAGCCTCGATGCTTCTTATGAAGAAGAAGGATGGTACGTCCAGGTTATGTGTAGATTATCGTACCTTGAACTCAGTAACAATCAAGAACTGATACCCTCTCCGAGGATAGATGACTTGTTTGATCAACTCAAAGGGGCTTCAGTGTTTTCGAAGATAGACTTGCGGTCGAATACCACCAGATCAGAGTCAGAGAGCAGGACATCCGAAGACAGCTTTCGTGTAGGTAGGACATTGAGAGTTCCTGTTATGCCTTTGGAGCAACCAATGCGCCAGCCGTATTCATGGACCTCATGAATCGCATTTATGCCTTACTTGGATCAGTTCGTGATCGTGTTCCTAGATGATATCCTGGTCTACAGCAAGAGCGAAGCAGAGCATGAGCACATCTCAGAATCGTCCTTCAGACGCTTAGGGAGCATCAGTTGTACGCCAAGTTCAGTAAATGCGAGTTCTGGCTCGATCGCATTTCGTACTTGGGTTACATCATTACCGAGGAGGAGTGGAAGTGGATCTCCAGAAGATTGTGGCTATCGAGACGTGGCCAGTACCTAGCTCAGTGGCAGAGATTCGCAGCTTCCTTGGATTAGCCGGCTACTACGGCGATTCGTTTCAGATTTTGTAAAGATTTCGGCGCCGATGACCCAGTTGACCCACAAGGATGGCAGTTTACTTGGACAGCAGAGTGTCAGGAATCATTTGAGAAGTTGAAGCGAGGTTTGATAACGGCTTCCATTCTCACCCTTTCAGATGGGACCGGAGGATTCACAGTTTATTGCGATGCTTTAGGCAGAGGATTGGGGTGTGTCTTGATGCCATGGGAAGGTAATATCTTATGCATCACGTCAACTTCGTGATCATGAAGAATACCCGACCCACGACTTGGAACTAGCAGCAGAAGTGTTTGCACTTAAGCTTTGGCGGCACTACTTGTACGGGATAGAGTGGAGATATTTACTGATCACAAGAGCCTGAAGTATGTTTCACCAGAAGGACCTTAACATGCGGCAGAGAAGATGGCTCGAGCTACTGGTGGACTACGATGTGGGATTTGCAGTATCACCCAGGGAAGGCCAACGTTGTAGCAGATGCATTGAGCAGGAGAGCCAGAGTTTACTTCCTGACGGCGCAAACCAGAGTTATTGGCGGATCTTCAATATGGGAATGAAGTGGTTCTTCTACCAACGTGGCGTGATGGCCAGTCTACAGGTTCAGTCCAGCATAGTTGAAAGGATTCGGAGCGCAGTCTACAGATTCCAAATTCAGCAACTCAGAGCAGAGTGTGAGCAAGAAAGAAGGCCAGAGTTGTGCATTCATGAAGATGGTACATTTGACATGGTACTCGTCTTTGTGATCCAGTGGAGATATCAGACAGGAGGCATGGCCGAAGCTCATAGTTCACAATATTCTATTCCCGGTGGCACGAAGATGTACCGAGATATTCGTCAGCACTTTTGGTGGAATGGAATGAAGAGGGAGATAGCCCGGTTGTCTCTCGGTGTTTGATTTGGCAGAAGGTTAAAGCTGAACATCAGAGGCCCGCTGGACTTCTTCAGCCCTTGCCGATTCCAGAATAGAAGTGGGAGCATGTGACCATGGATTTTGTGACTGAATTGCCTAGATCCCCAGCTGGTCGAGATGCTATTTGGGTTATAGTTGACAGGCTCACGAAGGTGGCTTATTTCCCATTCAGAGTTGGGCAGTCTACGGCTCAGCTCAGAGATGTACCTCAGACAGATTGTCAGGCTTCACGGGTGCCCGTCAGTATCACATCGGACCGAGATTCAAGGTTACGTCACACTTTTGGTGCGGCCTGTAAGAGAGTTTGGGAACTCACCTTCAGTTTAGCTCAGCTTATCACCCGCAGACAGATGGCCAGTCGGAACGCACAATCCAGACTCTTGAAGATATGGTGAGATCTTGTACCCTTGACTTCGGTAGTTCGGGGGAGGATCGCCTGCACCTGGTAGAATTCGTACAACAATAGTTTCCAGGCCAGTATTCAGATGGCTCCGTTCGAGGCACTGTATGGTAGGAAGTACAGATCCCGCTAGCATGGGACGACATTGGAGAGAGGCAGATGCTCGGTCCAGAAATGATTGCCCAGACAGTTGAAGTGGTCAGAGGGATCAGAGATCGTCTTCGAGGGCCCAAGATCGTGCGCCATTGGGCGAGCTCATCGACGTTCCTTAGAGTTTGCTATCGACGACCATGTATTCCTTAGGATCTGCCTAACCGCGGCGTCATTCGCTTTGGCGTACGGTAAAAGCTTAGTCCTAGGTATATAGGGCCGTTCGATATCCTGGAGCCAGTAGGAGATGTATCATGTCGTCTCGCTCTTCCGCCGTCGCTAAGTGATGTGCAAGATGTATTCCATGTGTCCCAATACGACGGTATATTCCGGACCCGAGCATATCCTAGACCATTCGGAATTGGTTGTTGGTACCAACCTTTCGTATGAGGAGAGGCCCGTGTCTATATGGACGGAGAGAAAAGTACTCAAGAACAAGACAATTAGCTTAGTCCGTGTTGTTGGGGTCATCACTCTCTAGGTGAGTCAACGTGGAGCGTGAGGACGATATCCGATCGAGATATCCCGACTTGTTTGACTCGTAAGGTATAAGTCTCCTTATGCCTTATGCCCTCCATCCCTTGCTTGCATGTATAATTGTTGATTGTTTGCTTAGTGTAGCTTATTTGTGAATAGTATAGCTGGCTCTTACATCTCTAAGCATCTTGATTTAAATTCCGAGGACGGAATTCTTTAAGGTGGGTAGAGTTGTAATGCCCGTATTTCGGAATACGTATTTGATTAGGCTTATATGTATTTCGGACCGTATTTATTTTTTTTTTCGGATTATGGCCTGTAATTGTGTTTTGGTTTAACTTGCGAATTCTGGTTTTCTCGTAAAATGGGTTTTGGACCTGGCAAGGTTTTATTTTATGGAGAATGAATTGGTTTGGTTTGCATTGGACTACCTTAGCTAACCTCCACCCTCAACACAACACACCTCCCTCATTAAAACCCTACCTAACTTTCTCTCTCCTCATAACTTCCATTAATTTTCTTCATCTTCTTCTTCCTTCCTCCACCAACACCATAGGCAAGTGCACCTTGCCACCACAAGAACCCAATTTTATTTGTCTATTAGCTAGATTAGGCCATGGTGAACAACATTAGAACTTAACATTTGTGATTGGAGCTTCCATTTTCTAGATCTAAGTTTTAACTATTTTCGGATTTTTTTGGTTTTGATCTATTAAACTTTGATTTTTGCTTGATTTGAGGCTTCCATGTGGAAGGGAATTCAATTTTACACAAGTTAGAACTTTGAAAATCCAAATTTGATTTGTTTTGGCTAAGTTGTGAAGATTTGAAATTTAGCGTTCTTGGGGTCTTCCTCTCGGCCTGATGAGAAGAGATGACCCTCGGCCTGCGCTCTTTAGCGCAAGGCCGGACTACGCAACTCCCCGGCCAGCACTTTGTGCTGGGCTGACTTGCGCTGGCGCTCTTTAGGTCCAACGCCTTCCCTCCATTAGCGCGCTTGACTTCAGCGCAGCTCGCGCCCCAGCGCGGCTTGGCTCCAGCGCAATCCAACCCAAGCGCAGCTCACCCTGGCAGTATGCCCCAACGCAGTTCGTTTCCAGCGCAACCCAATCATGCTCAGCTCATATCCTGCGCAGCTCGCTCTCAGCGCAAGCCGACCCTAGCGCAACCCAACTCTGCGCAGTTCATTCCCTGCGCAGTCCATTTCCCCAGCGCAATCTGATCCCCTACGCACTACTTGCCCATGATAGTTTGGTTTTAATTCTTTAGACTTGGCTTCTCTTTTGTGGATTGGAGTTTGAGATCTGTTCCACACAACACGACTGTCTTGACCCAACACGACTGGCACGGTTTTCGATTGTTTGCTTATGACTGGTACAGTTTTCGTGAATTTGTGATTATGATCCTAGTGCTTTCTGATTCTTGATAGTGACCCGATGGGGTGCGCTCTTAACTTGTAACCTGTAACTACTTGACTTGACTTGATGCTGTTGTGTTGGCTAACTTGACTCGTATAATCAACTCTGACGCCGTGGGTGTTCATTCTTGCTGCCTTGTGCAATCCATTTGTCTTATCTCGCATCATGTCTAGGACGTGACTCCCTGGTTACCACGGTCAGGGATTCACACTGAATATGGATTAGGCTAATGACTAGATCAAACTATAGTTCATAGAGAATTTTCAGTCACAGGCGATCTCGTTATCTGGGCGCTTTAAAACGGACTTGTAGCCTGCCGACGAGTAGGGCACATTTTCAGCACACTGTCATGTGTTGCACCCTCTAAGTCACCTAAGGGTATATCATCTCCTGGACGATGTACCCAACCATACTCTCAACCCGCGGAAGGATAACTGGATAGTCTGCAGGACTTGGGACTGGAAATTTTTCATTTGCATCTTGCTAGTAACTAGGCTTGTGATAACCCTAGTTATTTAAGTAGTAAGCCGTAGTAATTGCTTGGCCGCTTGGTATCCAGCCTTGTCTAAGTCTCGTCTAGTTCCTGTACCTGGTACTCTTGAACATAATTGTTTTACTTATCTTGAACAATAAATGGGTAGAGACAAAGTGCTATTCAAGCGAAGGGTTACAACCACGGTCCTTGTTTGGTTTACGGGTTGTAACCTGGCTCCGGAATGGTTCCACGTCCCTAGTCGTTTATTGTCCTTTTGTACTCCTTATTTCTTGTACTTTTCTTCTATTTCTTATGATTCTGATATGCTGGCTTTTGTTCTTATTTTGTGGCCTCCTTGTGGCACTTGCTCTTTCTGGGGTTTGACCCAGCTGGTTTTGTGTGGCCAGATTTCGGAGCAGCACCCGAGGATCTACCGAACCTCCAGCCCGATGGTGGCGACTAGAAGGAACCCGGACTACGAGTGGGTTTTCTATTTTGTTTCGCTCACTACATTGTAAAATTATTCTTTTGAGGCGTTAGCCGACGAGCACCTGTTAGCTCGATGCATATTTACTTCTACGGGCTATAAACATGATTGACAAATCCTAGGGTTGATCACGTATGACTTAACTCTTGCTAGTCCTCGCATTTTGTATGACTAGCTTTATGATCAGCTGAATATGTAATATTTGGGACACCTTTTATTGTATATTTGGTGGTCTAACATCTTGTAACTCTATTACTTGCTTGAGATTGAGACAATAGGCTTGACCTTAAGAGACTATTGGCTTGTAGTTAACCCTCATATATCTAGACAGCCATGACCGTATAGCGAGATGGATTCCATTTCAATATACGTAGCTGGCTATGTCCGCCCTCGCTCTCCAGTATTCTGGTTTTGGGGCGTCATAACTTCATCGCAGTCCACTGATCAGGGATGATCCAACCTTGGATCGGCTTTTTGGCATGATCATGAGCCTTCTGGTCATTAATAGTATCACGGATCAGCTTGGCGGTGACGGCAGGAAACATCCCCTCGATCAACTCCTTCCGGTGCGGTGGATAGAAATATGTTTGAAGAAACAATTTAGTCAGTTATATAATGTACATAAATAAGATAATTCAAATTATAACCATATATACTTTTACCTTGAACTGTGCAAACTAGAAGTTTTTTCTATCGTCCGGTGCATCAGAGTAGTTCATCCAAGGGTCACCATAATTGTACCTCAGAAAATGGCTCAGGCGTCTCTATACCGACGAGTGATGATATCTATACAAAGGTAATTATATTCAGGAAAAAATGAAATTATTATGAGTAAAGAAATAAACGATATATATGATAAACCAAAACACTTACTTTGTACCGTCGGACCAGATCTATGTCCCCGTCTCCTCCGGAGGTGCGCACACAGGATCTCGCTGATACTGATCCAGCGTCGACTCAGCCTTCTCTATCTGCTCATCTGTCTCCATCGTTGTATCAGCAGGAGGAATGCTAGATGAGGAAGAAGTGTCAGGCCTGGAACTACTCGTCCCATGAGTGCTGCCATGTAACGTCGTGGCAGTCGGAGGTATGGCTGGTCGATACACTAGAGTACTCGGCGTCGAGGATCCAGAACCAGTACCAGTAGGAAGTACCGGAGGAGAATCCTGTCCCCCATGTCAAGACCTACCGAACGATCCGCGTCGTCCTGTCATACCTGATGACAACATATGATGATACAACTAATAACAGATATATAGTACATTTTACATTCAGAAATATGAAAGTACATTCTACAAAAAATATCTAAGTCTAGATAGTATATTCTACAAAAACATCAAATTCCAGATAATAACCAGGACTAGATAATAACTAAGTATACAGAATAACCAAATCTACATAATAAGAAAATAAAAGTACATCTCTCTCAATCATCTTCAGAATATTCATCTTATTCGTCTTCTTCGACCTCCTCTTCCTCTTCCTCCTCATCTTCACTTTCATCTTCGCCTTTGTCTTCGTCTTCCTCTTCGGATAATTCTACCTCTTCTAAATTATTAGTCGTGTTATGAGTAACTTCCGTGGAGTCCATATCTACAATATTTGTTACAAGAGTAGCTCGTCCTCCTGATAAGCTTTTTCGTCAACGTCAAAGGTATCTCTAGCTTTAGTCTTGCATACTGCCCACCAGTCAGACCTCGTTGTTCCCCGTCTCGGATAAGCTGTGAAGTACACGAGCTGAGCCTGACTTGATAGGACAAATGGTTCGTAGCCTTGATATCTAGTTTTGATTAAGCGTCACTAATTGCGTCGCTGATATAACTTATTTTGGTAGTGGCCGTATCATTTTTTTGGTCTTGTATGCCTAATTTGGTCCGATTCTGAGAAGGTCGACCGGAATGCTATTTTGGCGGGCCGTGACCCGATCTAACGGGCAAATTTGTGCACGGCCAGCCGAAATCCAACTTTGGACATACGGTTGGGTTCGTATCATCAAACTAGACCCGTAGACATATAGTTTGATGAATTTAGAGACCGTAGGTACTGGCATATTTTTCAGTGTAAAGCGGGTCCAACGACGGATATCGTTTTGACCCGAAATTACCGTTTCGCCTCTGTGTCCAGAATTGAACTTATGGTAGGCTATCCTAGATAATTTGGCTATTCTGAACATGTTGGCAATATCTATTTCAGCAACCGGAGGTATTTGCGGGAGTTTAGATTTTGTGACTCTTTGATTTGACGAGTTGTTTGAGGGACATGTTGCTACCACCAGGTAAGTATACCTTGCCTTTCTTTACAACTTTATTTACATGCTATTCCCCTCATTATCTAGTTTTTCTAGTTCATTATTGACATGTGTTTTGCTCATATCATGTATACTAGTTGGTTATTTCATTGATATATAGTCCTTGCTCATAGTTAGCATTGTAGTTGTCACGACCCGTACCCAGTGTAAGGGCACGAGAAATGGGTATGTCTAGCCTACGTCGCAGTGTCAGTAGTAGAACGCTGTCCTAGGTCACATACATCTAATAGGATATGATATACTGCATATATATACTCTTCAATCGGAGGACAATGCAGAAAGTAACTCAATCACAAGCTAAGGTAGAGTGGTACGATAAGATAGATAAGATAAGATAGATATCACCAAATGAAATAAAAATAGTAGAGATGAAGTCTAAGTGTCTAAGACATAATATCTCATCAACAACATCCAAAAATATATACATCTCAAAGTCAAAGTAAAGACAAGACAGTAAAGTAAGATAACTAGTCTAGCCAACTATCCTAGACTACTGGGGTAGTGTCCTCTGCAAGAACTGGGTCCTCCTGGGAGTCCAGCTCACATGTGTCTACTAGGCCTGCTCTATAGTAGGTCGGGCAAAACTCCTCATCTGGGTCATCTGTAACATTTTTAACAGGTCCAGTCAGGACAGAAACGAGCACAATACATCTCACGCAGTTCATATCATGACAGAAAATATAAGCATGCTATAGAGCAAGATACATAAAATGCTGAAGAATATACATGAAGTAAAAGATATGACTGTAAGGAAATATCTACTATAAGTAAAGAACTATCAGTGACTAGTGATGTAGAGTACAAGATAGACATGTAAACGACTTAAATTTGCACATGATTACACTAAAGAGTTTGCACATGATTACACTACTTTGGAATTGTTCACATGACCATTTATACTCCCCCGTACCCCAATCGATACACAAAGATCTAGACAAGTTATGTTATTGCACATGATTTCACATGGAAGCCCATAAATGGGTGCACATGAAGTATACATGGGGGCTCTATGAACATGAGAGTACATGAATCACAAGAGTACGCATAAATGATGAAAGCACATGAATACATGATGTACGTGAAAAGTACAAGACATAACGTATCCCGATGCTCCCAAAGGAGATAATATCTCATGAAAAGATCCATATAGTACCAATCCGTGTTAACAACGTGACAGCATCAAGTAAAGTAATCTAAAGCAAAAATATAAATCCTAACAAGTATAAAACGGTCAGAGAATATACTCGCCTGATATCCTGAGTATCTGATGAGTATAGATGTCCAGAAGAATAAATGAGTCCTAATTAGAGCAACACCGGTCACAACATGTCTAGAATGGTAATATTGAAGATTACAATACATTCTACATGGTTTCTAGGTCATCTATGCCAAAGTCAACTCTTGGTCAACTTATAAAGTCAAACTAGGTCAACCAAGCTATTCTAGGTTTAAATCTAGTCTAACAAGTCATACTAGGCCTAACCAAGCCTATACTAGCAATCAAACACAATTACCAACACAAAACCAAATGGCAACACACACCAAGGCATATACTATATGTATACACACATATTGGCTATTCCTACAATATAAGTATCAATATATATATACATATATGCATTCATTCTCATTATCATTTATACATATCCTATACATATAGGCATATAGAGGTAAGTTATATATATAACGTGCACACACACATATATATAGAGGGGTGTAGTGAGTGTGTGTCTTCAATGAGTGTAACTAGGAAGAGGGGGTCAGTTAAGTATGTGTATATAAACAGTAGGGTGTGGGTTCAGTTTTAGAGTATATAGCGAGCATGCATCATACAATTGTGTCAAGCATGTAGGTAGTGTAGCATAGTATATATAGTGTCACTGTGAGGGTGAGATAGAGTATAGAGTACATGGCAATAAAGTGTCAACATAGAGTGGCAATGTGAACTTGTATATGTGTCAACTGTGTTAGTGAGCATGGTGTCAATACATATGAGGTGCATGTGTGTCAAGTGTACATATATAGGTGTCATATAGTGTAGTGTCATATGATAACAGAGGGGGTTTTATATGTTCTGTCAAGGGAATAATATGTGTACATACAAGTGTCAAATGAGTGCTCAGGTGTCTAGTGTACAAGTAGTGGGTTAGTGTACATAGTGTAAACTGTGTTCAGTAGGGGGTCATGCTCAGGTTCATAGAAGTATAGCATATGAACAACCTCAAATCTCAGTTATAACGTATGAAAACCTAAGTATCAGACAAGTGCTTGCATACCCTTCATTTTCTCAGGAAAAACATACAAACCTACCTAGCATTTATGTATGAACCATGGTTCGAAAACCCTATCAACACCCAAATTGAAAATCACAACAAACCAACTATTGAAACATGTATCCCAGACATCATTATATGTTAAACATTATCAAATTAACATTAATTTACATTTAATTAACATTTTAATCTCAGAAATAACTCAGTGCAAGTATACAATATCAGAACATGTTCGAAACCCTAAATTAACATGTGAAGACATGATTTAACATCAAATTAATATGTGATAACATGTTGTGTATATGTACTCGTATCCCAGGGGTCATCTTGTGTCCAAACAAATGGACACGAGGTGTCCAAATCAACAAAACACATAGACACGACTCCGTGCACAGAACCGCCTCATACGGTGGGTTCGTGTCCTCATAGACACAACACAGACCAACCCACGCCACGTGCTCACACCCACGTGTAGCCCAGGCATAGGGCTACACGATCGAAACATAAGTTCGTATCCACGTCGTATCCAAAGTCAATACGACACGCGTATCAAAGAGTGAAAACGAGTCTGTGCGGTTCAGTACAAAACCAGTGCATGACCAATATCGTGTTCGATACGACAAGCCATAAGACTTTGAGGGCATGTTCGCAGACATTGCCCCCATGTCCATGCCAAGTGTCGCGTGTCCAACTGACACAGACACGCAGATATCTACCCCGAGCAGCAGGGCACTCGTGCACACTCTTGTACGGTGTGTCCTGCTCTCTGTGGACACGACACAGACACGATAATCACTTCAGTCAGACACGAAATCAAAGATCACATATATGGCTATAAATTCATTTAAATAGATTTCAAAAATATGAGCAAAAACCCCTTTGAGGTATTTCATCAAACACACATGCATAGACACTGATACGTGTCCGATACGGACACCAAACCAATTCCAATTCCTACCAAACTCACTTTATAGCTAGGGAACACCTAGATGGATACTTCTATAGAAAGAAAATGAATATTTGAATCAATTTGAGGGATTATACCTATTGAGAGAGATCAATTTTGTGGAAGAATGTGAGATTTGACAATTTGGGGGAAGAAAATTAGGGTTTCCAAAGGAGGATTTCTAAAAGAGGCAAGTGAGCATTAAGAGACATTATATAGGAGTGTGATTAGGTCTCCAAGGCTGTGATGTGGCCGACCATATAGGGATTAGAGTTAGGGTTTCTTGGGAAATGGGCCATAGGCCTAGTGCACTCTCTAGTTGGCTCAACCTCCTAGCTAAAAGCCAGTAACTCTAAGCACCTAATCACTCCATAAAACCTAGCCATACTCAAGTCAACTGGGTTAACTTAAGTTAGATTAGGGTCCCACACCATTCTACCATGCTAACTAAGTCACCAAAGTCAAGATCAAACTCTAGGCTAGTCTCTATAGTCTCAACTAGCAAAAGTCAAAATTCACAACCACCAATCAAACAATAATAAAATAATTTAAAAAACATAATGACCAAAATGCCCTCAAGCTAAAATGTGGTAGTGACAGCAGTTCATATTGGACATGTTCTTCCATGTACTTGATTGAGTCGTATCGTAGAATGAGTGCGTTGTAACTAAACTGCTATTTCCTTGTTTCAATTTTCTCAACCTGCAAATCCACACTCTGGGCAAGGGTTGACTGTTTGTACCTGCGAGTCCACGCTCGGGGCGAGGGTGACTGCCTTGAACTAACCTGCGAGTCTACACTCGAGGCGAGGGTTTGGTATCCGTTGATCTCTTGTTCACATGTTTTCTTTCAGCAGTTCATTTATGCGTAGTTGTTCTCGTATCCATGTTTCATAGTCACTTGTCAGTTTATGTCGCTTTCCTGTTTATTTCTTTATGCATGATAAACTGTTAGATAGGCATATTTTATATATCTTACTAGTCCCCTGAGGACCTGATGATCTCTTCAGGTAGTTGATTGCACGGAGTTAGTTAGCTGATCATGATGTTGGTTGATTATTTCAGATTCAGGTATCTTTCGTGGTTACATATTTATATCTGTTATTTGTATTCTGTTTGTTAGCCTAGTTTTATAGACTCGTGTCATTTCTTTGGAGTCTAATTGGACATATATGCTAGTGGGCTGCAGACCATGAACCATAATATTCATTCATGTATTATATTCTTCTTGTGGATTGAGATATAGTTTAACTTACCATATTAGACATGTTATCCTATTCTGGATAGCGTATACGTATTTGAGTTGGGCTGGAGTCCACTTGATACGTAGCTGGCTTGCGCACGCACTCGTATCCCGAAAAGCGGGTACGGGTCGTGACACGACCATTTTGTATTCTTTTTTCATTTCTTTATCTTATCGGTTCTCTGAGCCAGGCTCTTTAAGCCATAACGAATTATCGACTAGGTTGGCGGCGGCATCCGTGCAGCGCGTGTAGCATGCCCGTTGCACATTCCCGTCATACCTGTCGCTAATTATCTTTTGTTATTTTCTTTCTTTCTTTCATTTACTTATTCTCGACAAGATCCTTGGTACTCCCAGCTTCTGATCGTGCAAGTTCTTCTTTCCTTTCTTTTATTCGTTCCTTCTTTCATTTGTTCTTTCTTTCATTTGTTCGTTCATTCATTTATTTACTATGTAGCTTCCAGTACGGAAACTGTCTTGACGACCCAATGGTTCCGAAGCCTTTTGTTGTTTCTATTACTTTGCTTGGAACGACTATTTTGATAGTCTTTCTACCTAAATTCTGTAAACCATTCATTGTTTATCGCCTCAAGTTGTGTTCATTGTTTCATTGCATACTTGAGCGCATAAGGTACTTGAAACGTAAGTTGTGCCTTAGCGCGAGCATGGAGTACGGTGTGATGATTCAAGTAAATTCTAAATTTTATTTTCATGCTCTACACATGCAAACAAGATGGAATTATTCCCTTAGTTAGGTGCATTGAGTTCTTTTATTAGCATACATGAGGTTATCGCCTGGTGATTTAGCAACATGGTCCGTATCATTATGTGTCAAGGCTAAGCAAAGACAGGTTCATCGGAGCCGCCCACCTTAGCGATGATCGAATCGGTCGAGCGAGACTCCGAGCGCACCTTTTGAAAATCGAAGTCTGGATTCTTCTGAAGGCCAAGTCCATTGACTTTGCCTTAGTTCGTTGCAAGGCAATGTTTTTGGTTTTATGGACGTCTTCGCAAATAAGGTAAAATGCCGACCTCTTATCATTCAGCATAAAAGCGTAACCTGCACACGAAACCAACTAAAATTAATATTCGATCGAATCAGACATGTGTTGCATCGATTAGATTTCTTAGAATCTTCGAACCGACTCAATGCTTTCTCTTGGGCCAACTTAACACTTGCATCGATTCGCATCGATACTTCATAGGGCCAACGCGACTCTTTGAGTCGACGACTCATCGTAATGCCCCGTGCAGAGCGGGGCATTACAGTAGCAATGGGGGGCCCGGCACAAAAGACACAGGTTCGTATCCTCCTTGACATTTGCCAAGCCGAAGAAAAGGACACTTCAAATATATATATATATATATATATATATATATATATATATATATATATATATATGCTAATGACCCTCTAGCCTAGTGGTAGTACTTGACATTTTAGCTGCAAAATCTTTCTATATAGTAATTGACATTTTTTAAAAAATTGGAGGGACCGTGCCCCCCGGACACCCTTAATAAATCCACCCCTGAGTATCAGTTTCAGAGTTTCTCG
Source organism: Iris pallida (assembly GCA_029216955.1). NCBI lineage: Eukaryota > Viridiplantae > Streptophyta > Magnoliopsida > Asparagales > Iridaceae > Iris > Iris pallida. The sequence goes on from JANAVB010001599.1 coordinate 22,236, forward strand.
GCAGTTAGAACAGTTTTGGATCAAAGATCTTGGTTTCACATAGCCAAAAAATAATAAGTTATTTTAGAACTACACAAGTACCTGATACTTTTAGGCATAATGTTATGTACTAATAGTTGTTTCCCATTAGTTTTGAATGGAATAATATTTACTGAGTTATTTAGTCACAATCATAAAGGTCTTCTGCTTCTTTTCTTTCCAATTGAAAGTTGTGTAAGTGCTTCTCTACAAGCCTCTACTTCTCTTTCCAAATGAAAGTTGTGTAAGTGCTTCTCTACAAGCCTCTACTTCTTTTCTTTCCAATTGAATCTCGGCACTAGGAATATTCTCAGCAGGCTTTGCAAGAATTTCAAAGAATTCAATATACTTAGTATCTATAAATCATTAAAGAATCCTCCGTGAACAAAAAATAATAGATTGTTGTACGAGTGGATCAAGTTCAACAAAAAAAATCCTCCTGAAGGAAACAATTATTAATATTACATATATATGATGTGAGAACTCTCCCCTATAACGAAAATATCAACTTTAAGCTAAGATTTCAAAGATTAAATACTTGATATGGACTAAAATCAACATTACAGTTTATTCAAATCACAACACAAAAATCTTCTCCAAAATCGACTAAGTTTTTAAAATCAATACTAGTCTTAGCAAAAGTAATCAACATTAAACAGTTATTTCACGAAGTAGATCACAGGTCGGAACTCAAACTCAAATTACAGAAGGTTCTAAGCTAAAAGTAGCAAGAAATTAAGAAATCACCTGTGGATCATCTCTTCAGTCTTCTTATGCTATTCTTCTGTGTTTCCGCCTTGAAATTCTCAAGTGCTGAAAAATTCCTTTGAATTTGCTGATTAAATCCAGATTTCTGGATTAATTCAACAAAAATAAAAAAAATCAAACACTCAATCGAGACAAAGACACTAATTTAATAGAAAGGCAAGATCTGACCAGGAAAAAAATGACGTTGGCGTCAAGATCGGCATCGTCTATCGCTTTATTCTTCAATCTGAACTATTCAAAGCCCTTTCCTCTTCGCTTGCCACTCGCTCTTGACATCGGTGAACTCTGGATAAAACTCTAAACCGACAGCGAAGGAGCGTAATAATTTCATGGAGGAGTAAAAAAATTCTTCTTTCCAAAATAATTAGGGCACAATGGAATCGGGAAGGAGGGGGGAAGGCGTAGGACATATCGAGATATCGCGCTCGAGAGAGGGGAAGCTTGTGGTCATCGGCTCTTGAGAGCATTCGTGGAGTAGAAGGAGAGGATTAGGTCGCGCGAGAGAGGGTGGCGGAGGAGAGGGGATGAAGAAAATTGAGTGGGAACGGAGAGAGTTAAGAAAAGAGGAATTTTGAGAGAGAAATTCTGAAAAGTGCAGGCGCGGGTTTTGTAAAAAATTAGGAAGGCAAATATTTCAATAAAGTAGGGAGCCAAAATTTTCAACAAAATATTGATGTTAATCAACTATTTTAATCCGTAGAATTCAGATTTATTGTTTGGGTGGAATGGATTTTGATGTTAAACTACGTTTTTAATCTGTTAAAAATGCAACGACAGTTTTAATATGTCGTTGTTGGACAACTCTAACTGTCGCAAATAGACCATTTTGGTGTAGTGAGTGGTGAGGCATGTGACCCGAGTGGTCAGGAGATCGATTCCCGGTGGTAGCATTCGCCACAATTACCTTCTTTCAAAAAAATAAAAAATAAAAAAAATCATATATATATATATATATATTATATATATATATATATATATATATATATATATATATATATATATATATATATATAAAATATATATATATATATATATATATATATATATATATATATATATATATATATATATATAAAAAATATATATATATATATATATATATATATATATATATATATATAAGAGTGATGCACTCTCCTCCCAGAAGGTTGTTCGTTCGAGCAACGGATGTGCCATTTAATTTCCTTTGGAGGAATTAAATGGGCTGGTGCTATGCGGCTGCGGCTGAAGTTGCAGATGTGAGTTATATATATATATATATATATATATATATATATATATATATATATATATATATATATATATATATATATATATATATATATATTTCCGTAGCGCAAGTGGCACGAGAGGGGGGGGGGGGGGGGGCTCCCGGCGGGGAGACCCCGGGTCGAGCCCCCCCTCCCGCACTAACCCGGCTGGGTGGTGTCGATATATATATATATATATATATATATATATATATATATATATATATATACATATATATATATATATATACATATATATATATATATATATATATACATATATATATATATATATACATATATATATATATATATATACATATATATATATATATATATATATATATATATATATATAAGAATAACTTTTGTCTACTATATGTTATATATTATGAAATTAGTTGCTGGTTGATTAATTTTCTCTTATCCTATCATCTTACCAATTAGTACATAAATTGGTCTCCTTTATTCAAAGACATAAATTTTGATGTATTCCTTAAGACTTGATCTCACTTCAAATTAAAGAAAAGGTCACTTGAAGTTTTTCTGAATTCAAAAGAAAAAAGAAAAAGTTATTTGAAAACAAAACATATATATGGAGGAAAAACACAACAATTTGGATATGTAATATATATGATGATGCATTTAAATGTACTTAGTCACCACGTACACAAACAAAATCTATGATATTGTTGAAAATTTAATTGAAAAACTAAATTATATTAAAATATTTTAAATATAATTTGAATATATTTTAATTAGAATTTGTTATAGATATATTTTTAGAATTTTGGATATGTATTTAGTTAGATAATACCATATACTTAGTTTAAATATACTTTGAATATTGAATATGTCTTAGGATTTGTTATATGTCCAGATAGTTAGAAGATTTTTTATAACTTTTTTCTTAACTACTTGAGAAGATAAGTGGTAGTAATTTCTTATTTTGATTATTCAATGAAGAATATACATACGACTTGGATGAGTCATTTTTAGCCATTTTCAAGTCACATTATACTAATAGAGATATGTCTGTTTTTCAATACACTTCTAAAGTGGCAAAACAACAAAAAATTGAACACCCAAGAGTGTGAATATAAGATTGAGCAAGCCTATACATCACGCATAAACTATACCCTGCATATATGAACTAAGCAAGTAACAAAAAAATTACACCACAATCAAGATTATGTCTCATCCCTATGAGGGGAGTGGAGAGGCCTTCAAAAACTTGCATGTTTCTTTTCTGTTATACATGTCAAATTGCTGACAAGACAAGTATTATAGTATCTCTAAAAATAGTGCCTCTCTATACACGAAGAATCGAAGATGACCTACCAACGCAAGTATGTCAAGGAGACCACAACTTGACCGAATTGGAACCCAACTGCAGATGCCAACTTTGCCAGATAGTCCAAGTAATCCGGAATTAGATTCCGATGAGCCGATCTCAAAATGGCCCGTTGACCCGGACATTGGGATCCGGTTTGCACTGAAATACGTGCCGAGGCCATGATGCTTCAAACTCAGCAAATTATGTATAAATTTTAGCTAAAACGATGCCACGAGTCCACTGGTTGTGTCAGAACTGGAATCCGGAGTCTCAGGCTCAAAATTAGAATTTTATCGAGAGGCCAACTTTAGCGTCAATTTCAACCAACTAAACGACATCCTATGAAGCTGAATTTTTTATAGCATGAAGGTGCTTATACCTGCTACATAGTGGACACGATACACGAATTCACATTACATGGAATATAGGAGACTCTGTTATGATTTATTGGATTTTTACTCGATGATGGAATTTCTATGTACATGTTGACTGGACTTCTGAACTTATCACTTTTTAAAGTCAAACTGATCGTGTCGTGGATGCGACATGGACAATATTATTGGGTGGGGAGGACGATCACTAGGCGAATGGGCTACTTATAGCTTAGTTAGTAATGTTGCTGCAGCTGGTGACGAGCCACTGCATATGTACCCCGTAGAGAGAGGTCCACTCCCCGAACGTTGTCCTCAAGTGCATCTCACACAGACTAGATAGTCTGCATAGTAGTAGTATTACCGATCACCTGACTATTTTCCTATTACCTGCTCATGTATCATATGTTATTCCCTTCACATGTTATTTATTGTACTTCTTTTTGGCATGTATATTATGTATCTTGCTACGTCCCACTGAGGACCTAATTTTTTTCAGGTATATGCTAAGATCTAACATAGGAGATTGGGGATACTTCTTCGGATTGTTGTTTCTGGTATCGTTAGTTGATGCCTCCTTATCATCATTCAGTAGTATTTCATATCTAGATTTTTTTAGTAGTTTTAGTAGAATTTGTGGATGTATACTATGGATACTTGAACACTTGACAGCTTATACGTATTTGAGTTGGACTGGAGTCCGCTTGAATACATAGCTGGTCATTGCCACGTGGCATGGTCCGCATATTTTAGGACTGGGGCATGACAAAATGTATTATAGTATCTCTAAAAATTGTGCCTCTCTATACACGAAGAATCGAAGATGACCCACCAACGCAAGTACGTCAAGGAGACCACAACTTGACCGAATTGGAACCCAACTGCAGATGCTAACTTTGTCAGATAGTCCAAGTAAACTGGCATTGGAAGAACACATGTTCACATGTTTCGTCCCTTACAACTAAAATTCCCCACTGATAGAGCAAAATTGCGTAGTCGAGCACTGGTAAGTAACCGGTTTCACTTTGTGTAAACAAAGTTTCATTTTCATATGTGCACACACATGCTTCACCCAATCCACAGTGTTGTGCCTTGCTAAAAAAAAATCAAGTGTCGCTTTAAATTAATGAGAACTCGGTAGTGTTGGATTCATCCAAACCCATCGATCACGGTTGCCTTCAACTTCAATTATAATCATTGCAAGATCAACTGCTGATTAGAACTGTCCTGTCCGACGGCCTGAAACATCACATAGATGATTCTGAATTATGATGAAGATTAGTGCCTCATCTCGCCCAATCAGATCAAACATTTGCCAACCAAACCGATCCACCAAACTTTGATGGTTGAGCCATGGGTCAAACCAAATGTTGGTAGCTAACCCTTTGCACATAGCTCGACTTAGCACCTTCCTTATCCGAGCTCTCTGACTAAGTATATTCTTATAGGTAACAAAAAATTTCTTGTCAATATGCTAAATCCTGAAGTTCTTTTGCAAATATCGACTTGTAGTAAAATCTGCCCAAAGAGATCCTTCCTATAAGTACTCCCATGTAAGTTTGAGAAGAGCGATGTCACGTAGAGTTTGAAGGGACTAAAGGCCTATACCTCATTTTTCTTTGATGTGGCACAAGTCCTCCCGCCTGATAGTATGTATTCCTCCTCGCCATATAAACTATGAACATGCCTTAACAATTTTACTAATAGTAGAAACTTGTAGAATGATCGCTTGGGGCTAATATAGAGCTATAACAATGATGATTGATCGCACCAATACCCAATGACCACCAAATGAAAGTTGATGGGCTTGTCAACCCTCCAATCTCTTCTAAATGTAATCCATAATCCCTTTACAATCTGATTCCTTAGCTTAGTTAACCGAGAACAGAAGGCCCAACTAACTAACATGCAGTTGTCCCGCTTCTATGCCAAGAAGAGAAGACTATTAAAATAGAACCTACTCTTTTCTGTTTTCAGTTGTACACCTAAAAACGTGCAAAATTCTTGAATATGATCTGATAATGACCCTATATTCATGTCTGATAGCTCAAGAAACACCAGAAGGTCATCCACATATATAAGATGGAATACAATAGTTGGAGATCATTTGAACAAGGAGTGCTCCTTTTCATGTGGATCACCACATCCATCAGACAAGTAAAAAAAAGGTCAATCTCGTCATGGTGACATGCGGCAGAGATGGCCGGGAGGACACATCGGAAGGAGAAGAAGATGGAGCCAGTTGTGGGAAAAGAAACCAAAATCGAAGAGGTCGACCTCATCGCGAAGGCTTGTGTCTGAGAGGACAGGAGGATGCGACGAAAGTAGATGGAGCCGACAAGACGAGGGTAGGGGCCTTTGAGGTGGCTCGAAAAGCGAAGGAAAAAAATGCTGCAGGAGTTCTCCATCACTTCACCTTCAAAAAGGATAAAGTAGAAATGAAGAAATCAGAGGAGGTAGGAACTGCTGTAGCGGTCAAATCATTGGAGTTATTGTCTCACTTGTTTATAAAACCAAACAGTAGAAGTGTTTGAAGTGGGTTACATATACAAGAAAACAGTGTCGTCATAGTCCACTTATGTAAACCAAACATACCCAAGTATTACGCTTTCATGTGCAGTTGCAAGCAACCCAAACAGCCACCTACCACTACTAAAATATGCTCTATTAGCGACGTCGTTTAGCGACGGAATGAAATTATGTCGCTAACTATATAATATAGCGATTCCTTTCTAATGACGTCCCAAAACGTCGCCGAATAGCGACGTTCAGCGACATTAGATAAAGTATGTCGCGGAATAACGACGTTCAGCGACATATTAAGAAAATATGTCGCTTATATTAAAAATTTTGCGACGGTTAGCGACGTCCACTTTTGACGTCGCTAACTTTTTTACTTAGGGCACAGGACTCCTTTTTCCCCCTCACTCGAAAAATCAAAAAAATCAAAACTCTTTTTTCCCCCTTCCCCCCCCCCCCCGGCGACTCCCCTCCCCCCCCCCGTCGAGCTCCTCCTCCTCTCCTCGAGCTCCTCCTCCTCTCTGACGGTAAACCCTAACCTAATTCCTCCTCCTCCTCCTCTCCCACACACACACACACGTACACAGACACACACGCACACACACACACACACACACACACACATACACATACATAGAGAGACACACACACACACACACACACGGAGGGTGACACACCAAGTATTTGTGGAAATGCCCAATAGGTCATTTAGAATCCTAATTTCAGTTTTGTGCATAAATGAGGGTAGGTTAGTCATGGTTAAGGTATCCCAATTGGTTTTCATATGGATTCCTATATATATCTATGTATTTTTGACCCACAAGTCATGTATATATGTAAATATATATAAATTGGTATATATTTATGTATGTGGACTATTTTAGATAAAAGTTTATAAATATATAGTGTGTGCGGTTGTGTCTTGTGTGAGAGTGAGAGAGGGGGAAGCATGGCAAGTTATTGGCTATCCATTTGGCCTTTGGTTTGTGTGTTTGTGGCTTGGATTGGTGGTTGGTTGTTTGTGGTTATGTGTGTTTGTTTGAAGAGAGGGATTAGATATTGTTTTAATAGTGTGTTTGTGCTTGTGATGAGATGTGAGAGTGTGTGAGTGTATGATTGTATTTTTTTAGTGTGTGTTTGAGGAAGGGGAGGTTAGATGTGGTAGTGTGGTAGTATGGTAGTGTGAGTGTGAGTGAAGAGGGATATTGAGATAAGTGTTAGAGAGAGAGAGAGAGAGAGAGAGAGAGTGTGTGTGTGTGTGTGTGTGTGTGTGTGTGTGTGTGTGTGTGTGTTTGAGAGTGAGAAAGGTGAGAGGGATTTAGATGTGGTAGTGAGTGTTGTGTGTGTGTTAGAGAGGGTATGATAGAGTAGCAAGAGGAGGGGAACAAGTGGCTGCAAAGGCAGCAGCAGCAGCTGCTTGTGCTGCAGGGTAGTAGCAGCAGTAGCTGCAATGCCAGCAGCAGTAGCAAGAGCAGTGAGGGCAGCAGCTGCAATAGTAACTAGAAGCTAGTGTCTCTTATTATGTTGGGGGGTGTGGTTTTGTTTTAGGATGAGTATGTTAGTGTCTACACATAAGTTAGTATCCTAAGTTAGATATTTAGGATAGTATCCTAGGCACTAATTTAATATCTTGTTTAGGATGTTAGTATCCTAGAGTTAGATAGGTGTGTTAATATCTTAGGATACTAGAAGTTAGTATCCTAGATAGGTTAGTTAGTGTCTTGGATAGGTAGGTTAGTATCCTATTTATCCTAGATAAGTTAGTATCCTAAGTTAGATATCTTAGGGTAGTTAGATTATGCTAGTATCTTGAGGGTATCAAGATAATAGGATATTAGGATATGGGCTAGAAGTTAGTATCCTAAGTTAGTATCTTGGCTAGAATTTGGTATCCTAGGATAGTTAGATATCCTAGTATCTTAAGAGTGTCCTAGATTAGTCTATGGTAATAGGATACCCTATAGGGTATATCTCTATGTAAATATTAGAGTATCTTAGGAGTGTTGGTATATTTTTAGAACGGTAGAGTTAGTATCCTAAGGTATCTAAGGTATTAGCAAAGTAATGAGAATTACCTATAGCCTAAGGATAAGGTATTAGCTAAGGTAATGGGTATGATGTTAAGGCAGGTGGATAGATACTAGCCTAAGGTAGATGGTAATATCTATTAGCCTAAGCTATTGAGTTATCTACTAGCCTAAGGGTAGGATATTACTAGGTTATGGTATTATCTAGTATCTAAGGTAAAGTAGATGTTAAGGTATTAGTTACCTAGACTAAGATATTGAGATTCCAACTTAAGGTATTGGTATTGGGATACCAATAGCGATAAGGTGAAGGGTACCTTGGTAGGTAATGACTAGAAATAGGATATTTGACTTAGATTTGACCTTGTTTGACCAAGGTTGACTATTTTGACTGAAAGTCAAAGTAGAGTCAACATCTGACCTAGATTGGACTAAGAGTTGACAAAGTCAACTATAGGTCAACCCTTGACCTTGTTTGACTTTGTTTGACTTAGCTTGACCTTGTTTGACTTTGTTTGACTTAGTACAACATAGTTTGACCTAGATTGCATATCATACACTAGAAATCATGCCTAACATTGTTATTAGTAACTGTCCGCTACTAATGTGTGTCCCATAATAAGATATAATATAAGAATTTGTGCCTATTGGATAATGTGTGTCCATCTTTGTAGAATTATTTCCAAATGGATATGAATTACTACTTACAGAATCGTTCATGGATGTACAATCGTCGTCCTGATGATATGTGTGGTGTACGGGATGAATACATAGCAGGAGTAGAGCAGTTCCTGCAGTTTGTTAAGGCGTTTCCTCAGTACATGGACGGCACCGAAATTAAGTATCCGTGTGTGAAATGTCATAACGTAAAATATTATCTAGAAGTAGAAGTGACATATCATTTGTACTCGAGGGGTTTCACGCCTAATTACTATCAGTGGACCGCACACGGAGAACTTGTGTCTTTAGCATCAGAGCCGGAGCCTTATGTTGAGCCGTATACGCATGCGGGACCTAATTTTGTTTCAGATAATCATGCATACGACGACGGGTGCGTGAACATGATTTTCGACGCTGCGGGGCCTAGTTTCGTTCATGATGCAGCTGAGGAGGTACCGAATGTCGATGCTGCAAAGTTCATGGAGTTGCTGGAGAATGCAAGGACTCCATTGTATCCTGGTTGTGAGGATCATTCACCGTTGGAGGTGGTTACAAGACTGTTGAGCATTAAGTCAGATTTTAATATGTCGCAAGAATGCTACAACCGAGTGTTGGAGTTGATTATAGAGATCTTGCCGGCGGGTGCTAAGTTACCTAAAGACTTCTATCGATCTAAGAGGATGGTGAGATCACTCTGGATGGGATACGAGAAAATCGATTCTTGTCGCAATGGGTGCATGCTGTACTACAAAGACGACAAGGACGCAGATGTGTACAGATTTTGTGGTACTGATCGCTATAAGACAGCTAGTACAAGAAGGTCTACCGGTACAAGAAGTCCGACCGATTCAATGCACTACTTGCCTTTAACGCTGCGGTTGCAAATATTATTTATGGTGAAAGAGATGGCCGAAAATATGAGTTGGCACATGCGAGAACAGATTGAAGGAGTGTTGGATCACCCATCCGATAGAGAAGCGTGGAAGCACTTTGATCGAGTGTATCCTGATTTTGCTTCAGATCTGCGTAATGTCAGGTTGGGGCTATCTTCTGACAGTTTTACTCCTTTTGGTCTTTCAGGATCCCAGTATTCGTGTTGGCCTGTGATTGTCACTCCGTATAACCTACCGTCTTGGATGTGCATAAAGACTCAGTACATGTTTCTAACCGTTATAATTCCTGGTCCGAACAATCCCAAGAGGAACATTGATGTGTACTTACAGCCTTTGATAGATGAGTTGAATCAGTTATGGAAAGTAGGCGCTAACACGTACGATGTTTCCAGGAAGCAGAATTTTCAGATGAAGGCAATTCT